>CM044888.1:21672929-22181878 GCA_024500025.1 Syzygium aromaticum | reverse complement strand
AGTTATGAATGAGCTTGATTTCGAAATTAACAAGCTTTAATTTTTTTCCCGAGTTTATATATTCATGTGAGTCCTTCAAGAAACTATTGCATATTTTTCAAAAAATAATTGGATAATCATCGATTCTTTCCTTTTTTATACTAAACTTATACCCATCATTTATTTGTACGACCCTTTACATTCTGAGAGCCGCTCCTCTCCCTCTCTCTCTCCACGGGCAAAAATGGCGAAACCGAAACCATCTCTCCCCTTCTCCTTCTTCCTCCTCTTCCTCCTACTCTCCCTCACCATCACCCCATCACAATCCTTCGTCCCCAACCACCCCAAACCAGCCCCCACCAGCTTCATCGTCTCCTCCTGCCGCGCCACCCGCTATCCGGCCCTCTGCGTCCACTGCCTTGCCGCCTATGGCCGTGCCATCCAGCGGAGCGACCACCACCTCGCCCAGGCCGCCCTTATCGTCAGCCTCGCCCGGGCCCGCTCCGCCGCCTCCTTCATCTCCAAGCTGTCCCGAGCTCGCCGCATCAAGCTCCGCGAGCTCCGGGCCGTGAGGGACTGCGTTGAGAACATGGGCGACTCCGTGGACCGTCTCGCCGATTCGGTGAGGGAGCTCGGGCGCTCGGGTCGTGACGTGGGCCGTGATTTCGCGTGGCACATGAGCAACGTGGAGACGTGGGTGAGCGCCGCGCTTACGGACGAGAACACGTGCACGGATGGGTTCGGGGGTCGGGTCGTGGACGGGGCTGTGAAGGTGGCGGTGAGGCGGAGGGTCGTAGATGTTGCTCAGGTGACGAGCAACGCACTCGCTCTCGTGAACCGGTTTGCTTCCAGACATCGGCCGGTCACGGTGGCGGCGGGAGAGCCTTGAACGAAGCAAGAGAATAGGTTTTACCTTGTACTTCGTTTTTCCTTTCTTTCTTTCCCCTTTTTGCGTAAAATGCGTGAGGAGAGCGGAAGGAGTAGCAGTGTGGTGAGTGTTGTTCCTGGCTTGCTAGACTTAGTCGACGGAGATGGAAAAGGTCAAAACGAAAAAAAAAAGAAAGAAAGAACGAACAGAACTTGTAATGTTGCGAGTTACCAGTTTATATATTCACAGTTTCACTGTCCCTAGTTCTGTTGCGAGCGAAACAAAAACCTCTAAAGATGTCTATTGCTTTGCTGTGCAATACATTCGGTGTACATGTTCAATTCGATCAGTTAGATCCTTGCCTAGGCGAACCAGAAAAACTCTGCCACTGCGTGGGTTCGATCGAGTGTAGGTACTGGGTGCATCTCCTCTCCCGAATCATATGAGCCTAGTTCGTATCCTTTACACGGTGTCGATGTTGTTTCCATTGTCCACGTGTGTCGGGTTTACATGCAACGGAGGGAGATGATCTCAAACTGGATGAGGGGTTCGGCATAAACACTAGAAATTCAGGAATGGGATTGTGGACTGTTCTGTGGCCGGAGATTGGGATTACGATGGGACAATAAGACGCGATTTGCGAGGAGTTTTCTTTACAGTACGGTTTATTTATAGCTTTTGTTGACGAATGTGGACTTCTTTTTTCTTTCACTAGCCGGCAGCTTCGTCAAATCAAGATCTGGGGTTTGATTCTGGCATGTCAGCCCAGCATTATCTTCGACCAGGTTCAAGATGCATTCCACGTAACCATCTTTTTTTCCCTTCCGTTCGAAGATTGGGCTTATCTCGAAGCGCCGTGTACCCACAGGAATGTCGTAAATTCGATTTTGATGTACTAACCCGAGTGAGTTCGTGTCAAGGCTTGCCAACGAACGAGTAACAAGGGCTAATGGCTCTGTTCCTGCTGCTTCGTCTGATTCAACCCGTTTTGAGCTGTTGTTAGGTGATTTTTCTTGTGACCCTTTGAGTGGTCCAGAGTCCGCTTTAGGCATGGCATTAATCATCTAAGCTTCACCGTCCCTCCATCAACATGAAATCTAACCTGTCCTTTCACTAAACTCGCGTTTCTCTTCAATTTGCGGTGAGTCCATCTTGGGGATTCAAATCTTATGGTGAATCGATCACTTCATCTCTCTCCAGGAACTTTATCGAGACGCCTCAAATAGTAACATTTATACCTTCGTTTTTGGAGTCGCTCAATCCAGTACATGGAACCCGTTGGATCTCAAATGATCCTAAGTGAGATCTACATAATTCACGGATTCTATACATGTTAGATAGTTAGGTTCACGTGCATCGAAATAGTGTAGCTATGTACGCGAATCTGGCCTGTCCACACGTACAGCCATAGGAAGAAGCAGGAAACAATGAGATGAGCCCGTACAGAAGGTGTTCCTAAGGAAAGTTTGGATTGCACAGACAAGGGTCAAATTCTGACCCAAAAAACAAAAAAAAACAGACGAGTTAAATGAATTCAGTGATGGGCAATCGGTTAACCTAAATAAATCAGAAATCTTCTTTAGCAAAGGATGTCCACAGCAGGTGAAAAATAGACTAGCTGAGGAGCTTAGAGTGCCAGTAATTGAAAAAATGGGGAAATACTTGGGCATTCCATTGGACTGGGGCCAATCAAAGAAAGAAATGTTTGCATGGGTTCTTGCAAGGGTGCATTCCAAGCTAGAAGGATGGAAAGAAAGGCTAATGTCGAAAGCTGGCAAAGAAATTCTTATTAAAACAGTAGTCCAGACGCTCCTTCAATACGCGATGTCAATTTTTAAAATCCCGATCTCCGTTTGCAAGGCCATAGAGAGAAGAATTGCTGCATTTTGGTGGAAGCAGAAAACTGACAAAGAAGGGATTCACTGGAAAAGTTGGGAAACTTTGAAGAAAAGAAAAGACTTTGGAGGACTGGGGTTCAGGGACCTTTTGACAATTGTGTATGACGAAATGCAAGTTTTGACTTTCTTCTGCTTCGTTTGCCAAAAACTTATATGTCATAGTTCTCCCAATGTCAGCTTTAATTATGTTAACTAAAACACTCTTGCAAGTATTAGAAATCATTATTTTAAGTCTTATCAAGTGTTTTTAATGTCGTAGATAAATTCATAATTTTACTTGGGAACATACTTTATGATTTCATAAATGCTATTATCAATCTTAATATGATAAAAGCTAGACAACCACGTCTAATTTCAAGTCTTTCATATTTTTTTTATTAGATGGGTTGACTGAAGACTTGTCATGATTACGTACAAAAGTCTATTGAGTTATTTCTCTTTTGCTGTTTTTTCTAATAGTGGCCTTCCTTACTCCAAAATTGCAAAGGATTTGTAAAAATCATTATTATGATATGCTTCAAGTCCATTGTAAAACCATTCTTACTATAACAAAGAGCATTTAATGTAGTGTTTACAAGTGAAATAACATCTCATTCATTTTTTGAAAAAACAAATATATTTCATATAGTATGAGTTCAGAATTACCTCTAATTTAAACTAACGTATCGAAGGTGGATTTGAATGAGCTTTGGCTTCGGCAATTGTGATTGGCGGCGCTCTTAGAGGAATCGGAGGTCGTCGATTCTGAGCTCAGGACCATCTGTGATTGGTGAGGGCTTTTGGGGTAGGCGGTGGGGGCGTGTTGGAGTAAGAGAGAGAAAGTGTTTCTATGCGCGTATAATTCAATATTTAGTGTTCTGATGAGGTGTTATTGCTAAACTAGTCGTTTGAGAACTTTACATACTCGATCCTTTTGAATGTTTTTTGTGCTTTCATATTGATGATGACCCGAGGAGGATCAAGTATGATTTGACCTACTTCGTGAAAAAGCTAAACCAAACGTAATTGTAGGCCTAAAGTTTTGTACAATTTTTCAATGTAGTCCATACTGTCAATTTAGGTCGAAAATTGTTGACGTAGTGATCGAGTTAGAATCCGCTATCCTTTGTGGAACGACGGTAATCTGACACGGACAAATTTGCTAAAAATGATGTCGTTTTAAATAATTTTTTTTGAGTTTTCCAAGTTTTTTCAATTTTTTTCTGTTCTTCATTTTTGTCCTTTTACTGCTCATTTTCTTCTTCAAGTACTGTTCATATGCCATCGTAGCCAACACCAACGTCGCGTCTTCCCACTGCTCAACTTCAACCCCCGCCACGACCAACCACGAGTTGCCCCCAGATCTGGATGACTCAGGCTCTGTCGCAGCATCGAGCTCGAGCCCCAGATTTGGCGGCTTGCCACGACATGGAGCTCGAACACGCCCAAATCTGGTTCCCCATTGCAAGACGAAGAAGAGTCCAACGTCACATGAAACAAAGTTAGAAAAAGAAGTTTGAACAAAGGTCACGAACAGAGTTCAAATTGGCAATCGAAAAGATTGAAAAAAGATGTTTCAACCCCCATGAACTATTGTGAAATGAAATAGAAGTTTCAACCCCCGTGAAGTTGGAGCTTGCACTGTGGTGTGCCTCCGAACCAAAATTCAGATCTTGGGCTCGAGCTCAATGCCATGGCGGAGCTCGAGATCGTCCAGCTTGGCCAAGATCTCAAAGCCGTCGAGCTCGATGGCAAACAAGAGGAGGGTGGGGGACGTGTGACGACGAAGATGAAGAAGAGCTGCCAATGGAGCACTTCAGTTCATGCTAGAGACATTGAACAGTAAAAAATAAAAGGACAGAAAAAATTGAAAACTATATAAAATTTCCCAAAATGAAGTCCCTTTAAGTGTTGTCGTATATGTCTTGTTGGTCGTGGCTCATAAGATGGCCGGCGCCAATTAAACAGTCACGTTAGTAATTTTTTAGCATAAATTGGCTGGATAAATTAATAATCAAGTTTAGAACTATATTGGCTAAACTGGAAAATTTATGATCGAATTGGCATTGGTATAATAAATTGTAGACTTCTTTGGTAATTTCTCATTTACATTTTGTTATGGTTCTGTCAATGAATACCATGCAAAATTTTATGTGACGATTAATGTAAACTGTAGAATACAACAATGCTAACACGGTGCCATGTGGTTTAAGTAGAAGTGCAACCACGTCGTCGTCGTCGTCTCTCTCTACATTCAAAGTTCCATTGCTTGAGTGCCCTATCTTAAACTCGATTTGTCCACAAAAATGAGGCCATTTGCCTATCTATCTCTCTCGCGGTTGCTCCACGAGACTCGATATGGGGCTTCAGGATTTAGTGCGCTGCTCAATTCTATCTCTCTCTCACACACACAAGGAAGCTTAATTTGTTCAAAGCTCGTTTGTTGGCTTAATGGCAATTTGGGGCATTAGAGTTTAGTATGTTGGTTGATTCTCTCGAGGAAGCTTGATTCGATCGAAGTTTGATTTGTTTGAAGTTCGTTTGCTTGTTGAAGTCAATTTGAGGCTTTTTCTAAGGTTTTCTTGTCGGATACGGTCTCCACATAGAAGCTCGACTCGGAAGGTTGATTTGGTTGTTCAAAGTCGTCGCATTACAGATTCGTTTTGGAGATCTCAATTCACCAATATTCTGTGGAGCATTCTCTTCATTGGTCTTTTTTTCTTAGGGTCTTGTTTTGAAAATTTAAATCTAAAAATTGAAAGAATTGTATGAATGAACAATCGCTTTTCTAAGCACAGAAAGCTGCTCGCTAGCTTGAAATATGATACAAAGCTATACGAACACCACCAATAACGCATCTTGTGGCTACTTCTGAAAGACAAGAGCCTGCTCATGATGGAGCTGGAATACAAAATATCTATAGTTTCTTGTTTAATGCAATGTCACTAAATCTCACACAAATTAATCACGATTATCCATAAGGTCATTCAATCTGCACCTTTATCTACTGGTATTTCAATGTGTTAAAGTGATGAAAATAGAGTAGTATGAACTTCCTTTATCTATTTGTATTTCAACGAGTTTAAGCGATGAAATGTGGACTTTGCAAGTTTAAACCGATCTTTCCAATTACAGAAGGTGCCATACAGAAGAAACTATATATGCATGATCTCCAACATTTAGTAAGTAAATTCACTTGAGGTTGCTCCTGTTGTTAGTTAAAGATGTTCTATCATCAGATAGTGAAATACAAACATGGGTTTGTGCTATTTTATTGCAGTTGGGATTCTGTTTCTCAATTATACTCCACTTGGGTGGCCTTTTAGAGTATGGAGAAAATGTGATTCATAGTGGTATGATTGAACACTTTGGGGGATTGAAGCTTGAGTTGGTGGATTATGCAATGCTTGCGTCCTATATACACTGAAACCAGTTTGTAAAGTTGTGGTATAATATTCATGGTTATACCTTGAATAGTGGGGTTGTGCAGATAACCGGCAACGGGCAAGTGTTGCAATTGGCGAGTCTAGTAGTAGGAGTGAGTACACTAAGGCTTTAGTATCGGTGCCAGTGCTCGAGGCCATCTAGGCGGGGCCTTAGATCCTGACACCTTGAATCCGGTCCCCGGCGCCTAGATCCGAGTCCATCAAGATCAGGCGTGGGACCTTGGCGCCCATGTATGGGCCCATCGAGGTCGGGCCCCTATTTAGGCTAGGCGAATGATTATATATGTTTTTTTTTTTTTTGTTGTGAAAAAAAAAATGACAAGGCTGGTTCCAAAAGGCCAGGCGGGACCTGGCAGACCCCCTCCATGGGCGGGTGAGGACAGGGGGGATTGGGAGAGATGTGGCGACTCTCGTGCCTCTCTCTGCTTTCTATGGCTCAAAACTTCATGGACTTGGACGAGGCCATCATCATCCATCCGAATAATGTCCCGAAATTACTCGACTGCCCCTGATTCGAATTCCCGGATCGAATATCCGTTTGGCATTATCATGTGTCCGTGTATGAATAAACAAGTTCCTTTTTTATTAAATGTAAATGGCACTCCCTGTCTTTTCCTTAGAAAATAAATGTATGGAAAGTTTTAAAAAAACTCATTATAAAAGTGTAATTAAGTCATAAACCTTTACAGAGTACAATTAAATCTTCAGACTTATCACAAAAGTGCAGTTAAATTCTAAAACTTAAAAAAAAATGTAATCAAATTATAAAATTTATCAAATTGACCCAATCAAGTCCTTTTGTTGATTGCACTTTAATAATAAGTTTTAAAACTTAATAAAATTTTAAAACTCGATTGCGATTTTGTAATAAATTTTAGGATTTGATTATATTTTTTGAAAGTTATAGCACTAAATTGTACTTTTCCCGACGCACTTTTTATCCCCCCCTCCCTTTTCTTAAAATTAATCATTAATGGCAGATTGGTAAATTGCATACAAACACACGGGCAATAACACAATCACCCCCTCCATTTTCCCCAGTAATTATTCCCAGCCAGTAGAAAATAAGAAAATGGAAATTATTGTATCACCTTCCGTCTTCAACCTCCAAGCTCGTTCCTTCGCTCGCTCCTGAGCCACTTCGCGCTTTCTCGGCCCCTCCTCGTTATCCCCAACGAACACTCGCAACCTCTGGCTGACCTTGGCGAGCTGAGGCACGAGCTTTCACGAAAATGGCGGCAGAGTCGGTGAGATTGGCCCGTCCGCCCGTGGTGTGCGGCTTCGACGGCTCCCGGCGGCGGCCCGCGGCGGCGCTCCTCCTCTCCCCCGCCGCCCCCTTCCTCGGCCTCCGCCCGCGCGCTCCCTCCGTCTCCTCTTCCGGCTCGCTGTTCCTCGCCGGGCCGCGCCTGGGCCCCGGGTGCTCGAGGCCTTCGGGCGCACGGCGCCGGGGGCGGCGGGAGTTCTCTGTTTTCGCCGTCGCCGGCGAAGGTACGTGCTGAATCCGTGGAGCCGGCGATTCAGTTTGATGTGGTATTTGTTTGTGCTGAGTGTGATTGTGTCGAGGCGAGGCGAGAGCTTTGCTTGCGGGAGTTTAACCGCCAGGTGACTGACGAAATGCCCGGCGGTGATCTTCTTCTGCGCGCGTCTCGGCATAAATCTTCCTCTCCTGGTTCGGAGGCAATGCATCGTCGCTAGCGAGGGACAATCCGAGTGTTCTCTCTTTCTGAGAAACTTAATTGTTTCCTTCGTCGCGTATTGTGATAAAGTTAAGACGCCTAGAATATGAATCGGTGGTGAATTTTCTGTGAGGACCGACTTCCATGCTGTTATACCTTAGTTGACGTGTTGTTTCTTCACCGAATGCCGCGCTCTAGTTGTGACTTTCTTGTTTTGAGTGTACATTGGGATCTGCTCGTTTGCCTTGCTTTTTTATGGTGAAATGAGTGATCAGAGTCGTTTTCCTCGCTTCTGGTAGGAAATTGTAAATCTATTCTGGTTGGACAATCTAATTTTCATCTGTGGAAAGTTATACTGTGTTGTAGTCCACCAATGACTTACTTTTCTCATGATTCTTGCCAGATGGGAAGCGTACGGTACCGTTGAGGGACTACCGGAATATCGGAATTATGGCTCACATAGATGCAGGGAAAACTACTACAACCGAACGGATTCTATACTACACGGGAAGGAACTATAAAATTGGAGAGGTGCATGAGGGTACAGCTACGATGGATTGGATGGAACAAGAACAGGAAAGGGGGATTACCATCACTTCTGCCGCAACCACCACATTTTGGAACAAACACAGGATAAACATCATTGATACTCCTGGCCATGTGGACTTCACCCTTGAAGTGGAGCGAGCACTTAGAGTCTTGGATGGTGCCATTTGCTTGTTTGACAGTGTGGCTGGAGTGGAGCCACAGTCTGAAACTGTGTGGAGGCAAGCTGATAAATATGGGGTACCTAGAATTTGCTTCGTCAATAAAATGGACCGCCTTGGGGCTAACTTCTTTCGGACAAGGGATATGATAGTCGCAAACTTGGGTGCTAGACCCCTTGTGATTCAATTGCCAACTGGTTTGGAAGATAATTTCCAAGGCGTTGTTGATCTTGTCATGATGAAAGCTATAATATGGTCTGGGGAAGAGTTGGGTGCAAAGTTTGTGTATGATGACATTCCGGCTGATCTGCAAGAGATGGCTCAAGATTACCGATCACAGATGATCGAAACTATAATTGAGCTAGATGATGAAGCCATGGAGAACTACCTTGAAGGTGTTGAACCGGATGAGGAAACAATTAAGAAATTAATTAGGAAAGGAACTATATCAGGCAATTTTGTCCCTGTTTTATGCGGGTCAGCCTTTAAAAATAAGGGTGTTCAGCCATTGCTTGATGCTGTTGTGGATTATTTGCCTTCACCTCTTGAACTGCCACCAATGAAGGGTTCTGATCCCGAGAATCCAGAAGTAACAATTGATAGGCCTGCCAGTTATGAGGAGCCTTTTGCTGGTCTAGCCTTTAAAATCATGAGTGATCCCTTCGTGGGGTCCCTCACATTTGTGAGAGTGTATGCAGGGCAGTTAAGCGCAGGGTCGTATGTGCTGAATGCGAACAAAGGAAAGAAGGAGAGGATTGGAAGACTTCTTGAAATGCATGCCAACAGTAGGGAGGATGTAAAAGTTGCGTCGGCCGGTGATATTGTTGCTCTTGCTGGTCTGAAGGATACGGTCACCGGTGAAACGCTTTGTGACCCAGATGCTCCCATTCTTCTTGAGAGGATGGACTTTCCTGATCCTGTTATTAAGGTTGCTATTGAGCCTAAAACAAAAGCTGATGTAGACAAGATGGCAAATGGTCTGATCAAACTGGCTCAAGAAGATCCCTCTTTCCATTTCTCGCGTGATGAAGAGATCAACCAGACAGTGATTGAAGGAATGGGAGAATTGCATCTTGAGATTATTGTTGATCGGCTCAAGCGGGAGTTTAAAGTATCTATCTGATTCTTAAAGACGCTTTTTACAATTCTAAATTTCCAAGATTGTTTCAAAAACCACCTGTGACTTTTAGTGTGCTGGCATCTCCTGCGTGTTGATGATTCACATGCCTTTCTTGTTACTTTTGTCGATCCACTTTTCCACTACAGCAGGCACTTCAGAAGTGCCACAGCATATTTCATTTAGTATTTGAAGATCCCTTTTTCTCTTTCATCTCAGCCGGTTTGTAACTTGGCTTTTCCAGGTTGAAGCTAATGTTGGGGCACCACAAGTGAACTACAGGGAAAGCATTTCGAAGGTCTCTGAAGTAAAGTACGTGCACAAGAAACAGTCAGGTGGACAAGGGCAATTTGCGGATATCACCGTACGATTTGAGCCCTTGGAGGCTGGAAGTGGTTATGAGTTCAAGAGTGAGATCAAAGGAGGGGCAGTTCCTAAAGAGTATATACCCGGAGTAATGAAAGGCTTGGAAGAGTGTATGAGTAATGGAGTTCTTGCAGGGTTTCCTGTTGTTGACGTGCGTGCTGTTTTAGTTGATGGTTCATACCATGATGTGGATTCAAGTGTGTTGGCATTCCAGTTGGCTGCCAGAGGAGCATTCCGGGAGGGAGTGCGGAAAGCCGGCCCTAAGATGCTAGAGCCTATAATGAAAGTGGAAGTTATAACACCTGAAGACCACCTGGGTGATGTGATTGGTGATCTGAACTCTAGGAGAGGCCAGATCAACAGTTTTGGTGACAAACCTGGTGGCCTCAAGGTAACGCAAACAAATCCAATTGTTTCTTTCTAGCCGAGGTTTTTTATGCTTTTAACTTTTATGGCGTGTTTAAAACAGATTAAGAAAAGCAACCCTATCTCAGCAGTTCATTTTGCTTTTAGTTGCATTATGGAGCATATATACAGTTTTTAATTTATATCCATCCCAAGCAACAGCAATCCAGAGTTTTCTGTGCTCCTTCCTGCTGGCTTGGTTGCTTGCCTCCAACTCGTGACTATGATCGTGCTGAGAGAACTGTCAAATCCTTTTCAGCTTGGATATGTGTAACAGCCTTCTTGCCCGAAAATGTTTTGTTTTGCTTTAATATTTCAGTTTCATTTAATTAGCTGAATTTTGTGGCTCTTGGCCTTTACCCGACCATATCACTTGCTAGTTTCTAAGAATTAGAAAGCCTTTAATGTTGTATAGTACGGTGTTCATGGAACATCCTTTCTGGTCTCGTGGATCTAAATATGCATAATGCAGCTTTAGCAGTCATCATGATTGCCTGTTCGGTTTGTAAATATACTTCTTTTCCAAATTGGAAATATACTTGTGAAGAGAGATTAGTTGAATTTAACTATTGAGGAGAAGACTCTTTGTGCTTTATCACTGAATTAATATCTTTGTTACTGAGAGATGCTCACAAGCTCGGTTCTAAACTCTTCAGGTTGTCGATGCCCTCGTTCCACTGGCAGAGATGTTTCAATACGTAAGTACGCTCCGTGGAATGACGAAAGGCCGTGCATCCTACACCATGCAGCTGGCCAAGTTCGACGTCGTCCCGCAGCACATCCAGAACCAACTTGCCTCAAAGGAGCAGGAAGTTGCTGCTTAAACTAATTTTCCAGATGGTGAAAGCGATGATTTTTCTTTTTTCTGCTTCCCTTTTAATTTACTTTACAATTTCGATACGTGAATGCGGGTAGGACTCTTAAGATGGAGAGACAATGGCTTTGATGCAGACTGTTTTAGTGAACTGAGCCTGATCGGTGAAGTCGGAAAACTGTAAATTGCGTTGTTCTACAGTGGGTTAGAAGTGAAATTTTGTGCTCCTTTTGGTTGGAAGGGAAGTAATTATCGTGATGTAATGCCTGGCTCAGCCTTGATTTTTTCAAATTGGGAATTGAATATAATGGAATGACAGAAATTCAATAGCTGTATTTTATCAATAGGAAGTTATTAAAGAGTGCTCTTAGTCTCGTTAATTCGTAATTGTGTTTTGATGATATAAATAATTCCGTTAGAAGTAGATGACTTTTTTGAATTATATTAGCAATTTCAAAGTGTGTTCATAGTTCAATTTTTAGTTTCACCGGTCTTAACTAATGTCTCTGAGGCATTATTTACCAGTGCTCTAATCGGTATCTCACGTTAGTCGCAAAAGTTGAAAAAAAAATTCATGTTGATAGTGGGATGTTTCGCGGTGGAACTTGTTTCATAGAAGCTAATTGCCGGTGCGATTGAAAATCTCGATTGAGTTTGTTCCTGATCTTTTCTACCCAACCCCAGGATGTCAGCTATGTTATGTAGGTTTCTTTAGGGCAACAAAAGTGGGTCGTGCCTTATACTCTTCGCCGTTAGATTGAAAAGCACAAAATCATAATCGTCCACATCGAGATCTGTCGAACAAAGTGAAATTTGTTGCATTTTTAATATAAAGATAAAAGATTATGTGGATGGATCTTTTTCAGTTTTCTATCCTCTTCCTAACGTTGAGATCGTAGTTGCAATTTAAATATAGTATTTTTTTTTTTCTTTTAAGAACCTAGCTTTTAAAAAAAGTATCTTATTAAAGAGGGGCACTAGCTAACTATTTTAGTAAGGGAATATATTCTTTTGTAATGTACTAATTACGCATAACAAGGATTAATAGTGCATTGAACACGACAAAAAACGATTTTAAAGATGTTTAACGAGTATCACTCGCGAAGAAGCGTTGAATTCAACTGTTTCACCAGGTTCCATCGGTGGATTATCCTTCTTTAGATGTCCGTCCGGGTTTTTAACAAATTATCAAAGTACAGGATTCAGCCGTCTTTTTGAAAAGCTTAACATCCAGGCTCCATTAAAAACCGGTCAAGTGAAGTTGGACATTCTATTTCGATCAAAAAAAAAAAGTTGGACATTCTATTTCATGAATATGATAAAAAGAAAATGTAGTTTCGAATACCGTAAAAAATTCGCGTAGGAAACTATTCACGTATCTAAATCGAGATAATTCGTAAAGTAAGTCATTCGATATACAATTACTTAGGTAAGCTTTTTTTTATTTTTTATTTTATAAAGGATGGTTTTTTGAAAAGTTGTTAGTCCAAAGTCATATCAAATTGATGGAGTATCGGACTGAGATAGATTAGCAAACCATAGTTTTCTCTGGATACAAATAATCTTTAATTTTCGTTTAATGCGCAATTTAATCCCGAACTTTTAATTTATTCAATACGATCTCTGAACTTTAGCTTAATATATGATGTGATCCTTGAACTGAGTTTAGAGACTACGTTGAACATTTTCATATAATTTAGGAACTGAGTCGAAATATGTATCAAAAGCAAAGCGTAAGTTTAAGAGGTCACATTATACATTAAGCTAAAATTTATGAATCATTCATGAGTCATATTATATATTGAGCTAAAATTTCACTGTATGTAAATCATCCCTTTTCTCTCGTGTCAATTAAGGTGAAAGACACGAATCTTCCTGTGTAGGAATTGACAGAACCCGGTCGACTCGCGCCCAAGCAAGGAACCCGAGATCATGACAAACCCCGCAGCCAAACAGGCCGAAACTCCAGCATCGCTTCGCTGTTCCCTCCCCGTCCCCGGCCCCCGGCACGAGAGTCAACGGAAGCGGAGGACGACGCAGGGAGAACATTCCAGAACTACACTCCCCCCCTCTCTCTCTCTCTTCGTCCCTGGAACTCTCTCGTCTCCTCCTTTGCCCCCCCCCCGACCTTCTCCACTTATTATAAACCCTAACACTAAGCACGCCTTACCACCCTCGCTTTCCTCCATAAAATCCCCGCCCCACTTCCTGCTCCGGCCTCGAACCCTCCTCTTCTCCTTCCCTCTCCCCGACCTGCGCGGATCGTCGTCGTCGTCGTCGTCGATCCGCCATGGCCGACGAAGCCAAAGCCAGGGGCAACGCCGCCTTCACCTCCGGCGACTACCGCTCCGCCGTCCGCCACTTCTCCGACGCCATCGCCCTCGCCCCCGCCAACCACGTCCTCTACTCGAACCGATCCGCCGCCCACGCCTCCCTCCACGCCTACGCCGACGCCCTCGCCGACGCCGAGAAGACCGTCGAGCTCAAGCCGGACTGGGCCAAGGGCTACAGCCGCCTCGGGGCGGCCTACCAGGGGCTGGGCCGGTACGACGACGCCGTCTCCGCCTACAGGAGGGGGCTCGAGGTCGATCCTGGCAACGAGGCTCTCAGGTCCGGCCTGGCCGACGCGCAGCAGGCCGCCGCGGGGCCGTCCAGGGGCCGCGCTGGTCCGCCGCCGAACAATCTGTTCGGGGACGTGTTCCAGGGGCAGGAGATGTGGGCGAAGCTGACGGCCGATCCGACGACCCGAGGTTACCTGCAGCAGCCGGATTTTGTGAAGATGATGCAGGATTTGCAGAAGAATCCTAGCAGTCTGAATCTGTACTTGAAGGATCAGAGGGTGATGCAGGCGCTGGGAGTGCTGTTGAACGTTAAATTGCACACTTCGGGTCAGGATGCGGGCTTTGAGGCTGAGGCGGAGGCTGAGTCATCGGCAGCGAATAAGCCGGACAACAAGCCAGCCAAGGCGCCGGAGCCGGAGCCGGAGCCGGAGCCAGAGCCAGAGCCGATGGAGGTAAGTGAGGAGGAGCGAGAAGTAAAGGGGAGGAAGGCTCAGGCTCAGAAGGAGAAGGAGGCCGGGAATGCAGCTTATAAGAAGAAGGATTTCGAGACTGCGATACTGCACTACACGAAGGCTGTCGAGCTTGATGATGAGGATATTTCTTTTCTCACCAACAGAGCTGCTGTGTATTTGGAGATGGGAAGGGTAAGCACTTCGTCCTCTGTGGTGATTATATAGTTTGTGCTTATTCGTTCTGGTGCTTGTTCTGATGTGAGCACGAATTAGGTTGAGTGCTTGTATGTTGATTTTTGTAGGCAAAAGTTTTACCGGCCGTGCACCCAGGCAATGGTCTACTTCGAGAATGTGCTTGCAATTGATTGGAAGGGAACTTTAATATTTTGTTGGCTGTGCTCCTTAAACAAATTTAATTTGAGGTACACGTCTGGCCTTAGGCCATGCCCAATTGATCGGTTTAGAGCCATAGGTAGTATGGATCTAGGACGTGGGCTAATGGGTAGACCGATTATGTCCTTTATCTGACAGTTATGTTACTCTAGGAAGGACATTACCATTTCCAGGAGAAAATTTAATGGCTTGAGTGGAACAATGAACTGTATAAGTACCGAATGCGTGATGGAATGATATTGGCCTGCCTGATGGAAGTTGGAACAATGAACCATGAAGATCTAAATGCTTTGTTATTGTCCTTTTTAATCAGCTTTTTAAGTGTACCTGGCCTGCTCTAGATGGTTTCGGTGGATGGTCATGTGTGGAAATCCAGTAGAGTTGATGTCAGTATCTTGTTCTGTATCTGAGCAGCGTTGCTGTGTCTTTAAACTGTGTTCAGCCTTCTTGGCTTTGTTTCATGGAAGACAAATGGATGGTGCTTTTCTCATTCTTATTAAAAATCAACGACAGCCCACTGATGTGAAACCCGATAATTCTGGCTGCATGGCATTGACATTGAAACTTAATTTCTATGCGTATCCAGCACTGTGTTTGGGTATGTTCGTTTGTGTTTTGGACGATTCTGAAGCATGGCAAATTGATTAAGGTTCTAGTGATGTACTTTACTGCGATTGGTATGAGCTTTCTTTTGTCTTCGTCTTCGTCTTCTTTATACCAGCAAGCATGGCGGCACTGGGTTCTGTGTGGTTATTTATAGGAAAACAGATTCCCATTCTGAGCGGTGACATTGGTAGAGTTCTTGATAACTATGTCTCAATCTTGGTGTTGAAATTTTTGCACTGAGATAACAAGTATCCAAAGGCAGGAGCAATTCCTATTGATGTTCTCTTTACCAAAGGAAAAAAAGCATATCAGGCAACACTTTACCATGTATGTCTTCATTGTAATTCTGTCACGTGTACATCAATATTCGTACGGCAGCCTAGTATTGTAACTGGCATGGCATATCGATGGATGTTTTTGATTTGAAGATTGTGTTGCTATCCCTGCTTAATTTTTGGTAATCTTCTTCAATCAGAGATTCTGTGCTATTGAATTGGTCCTAAGAAGCATGTGGTCCGGTCCTGCAATACCCATTGATTTATTCATTTTGGCCTCCAGTTGTATGTGCTCCTTTTTCATTTGTTGTATTTCTTGCCACTAGATATTTTTATCTGGCTTCTCTTTTCTCAAATTTTGACACTGCTTCCAGTATGAGGATTGCATCAAAGATTGTGATAAGGCTGTTGAAAGGGGAAGAGAACTGAGATCAGACTTCAAGATGGTAGCTAGAGCCTTGACAAGGAAGGGAACTGCCCTTGTAAAGATGGCAAAATGCTCTAAGGACTATGAACCTGCTATTGAGACATTCCAAAAGGCACTTACAGAGCATCGTAACCCAGATACATTGAAGAAACTAAATGAAGCTGAGAAGGCAAAGAAGGAACTGGAGCAGCAGGAATACTTTGATCCTAAATTAGCTGACGAAGAGCGCGAGAAAGGTTCTGTATTTTGATTTATCTGTATGAATGTCTGATGTTCATTCATAGTCTCTCTCTGCTGTTTATTTACTTGGTTAGTGCTGAAGTACTGCCTACATTTGCTGACAGGAAATGAATGTTTCAAAGAGCAGAAATATCCCGAGGCCGTGAAGCATTACACAGAATCATTGAGAAGGAACCCTAAAGATGCAAAGGTAAGGATATTTGGGTTTGTCGTTATTGCTATTTGTATGTCAGTTGGAGCATTGCTGATGCTTGTTTTTCTGTTTCCAGGCATATAGCAATAGAGCAGCATGCTACACAAAACTTGGGGCCCTGCCCGAGGGTCTGAAGGACGCTGAGAAATGCATTGAGCTTGATCCAACTTTCTCCAAGGGTTACACACGAAAAGGTGCTGTTCAGTTCTTCATGAAGGAATTTGATAAAGCTTTGGAAACATACCAGGAGGGGTTGAAGCACGATCCAAACAACCAGGAATTGCTTGACGGTGTACGAAGGTATGGATGTTGATGTTGGAGGTTCACTTTTATTGTTGGCTTTTGTGATATCGTTTGTTGCATTACATAATCGAGGCTTAATACTTTTTACAGATGTGTAGAACAAATTCACAAGGCAAGTCGTGGTGATTTGACTCCAGATGAGTTGAAGGAGAGACAGGTACTGCATCTTGTCAAAGTTTTAGCTTTTACCTATTCAATTGTTTTGAGAGGGTCCTGCTCTTACTTACGTCTCTTTTCTGTAGGCCAAGGCAATGCAGGATCCGGAGATACAGAACATTCTCACTGATCCTGTAATGAGACAGGTTAGGAAACTGATGTCATGAAACATAGCAATCAGCAGGATTTTACTGGGCTGGCTGACATCCACGTGTGTTTGGCAGGTGTTGATAGACTTCCAGGAGAACCCGAAGGCTGCGCAAGAGCACCAGAAAAACCCAATGGTGATGAGCAAGATCCAGAAGCTAGTCAGCGCTGGAATCGTCCAGATCAGATGATTACTGTAATTTGCACGAGAAGGTCATCGGTTTTTATCTGTATTTCCCTGGTGTGAAATCGAGGGGGTCTTGATTGTTGGAAACAGATTTTAGATGCAAATTTTGAAACGCTTTCTTCACGGTATAAATTGTGGGTTCTTTTTCGGTTCCGCCGCAATTTTGGTGTTCTGTCAGATTTGTCAGTGGTACATATACACTTGAGATTTGAATATCAGTAATGCAACAATAGTTATGAAGGGGATGAAGGGGAGGTGGCGCAGCCTCTTTGGATGGAATCGGTGTTTGTCGGTTTCCTTATCAGAAGTTGAAAAGAGTTCTATGTGTTGATACAGAATGGAGTCCTTGCCGGTTCCCCTATTAGGCAGGCTAATCAAGATGTGCCTGGTCACTCTTGTGATGAACGTGTCTAGTCTTTTATGGATACTTAGACGTTCAGTGACATACATGGAACAAGGAAATGCGAGTCAATCTAGTCAAGTGTTGTGTTGCGGTCAAATTATTTCTCCGCGATATTGCTTTTATTGCGGGAGATCTGTTGGACACTGGAAGGACGGGAAACCCAGAGAAGGTGGAAAGTTTGTCGCTCGGCATTTGTTGACGGGGGCTTGCTTCCGAGTAGAAATACCCTTCATGTCCATTGAGCTGTGATGATGTAAGGATAGAACGATATTAGTTTTCAGGTCAAATGCGTCCCTAAGAGAAGATTAGGAATGCAATACCTTCTCTAGATGGAAGGCATCTATGTACCTGGAAAAAGGATGGGGTTTGATTCCAACCTCATTCCCTTGTACCTAGCATCACGTTGAGCTCTCAACCACCAGATTGTTAATTTGATTATCTATATTTCTTAAATCAGAACTACTAAGGCAGCCGGTGGACTCTTCTTTCATTTGGGAAGGGAGGAAGGAGCCTGCTTCGCCCAGCTCCTATGCCTACCCCAAACTTAAATCATCACGTGGCTGTCGCACTCGCGGCGTCGAGCCTTTAGAACCTCGTAGTTTATATCGAATGGCTATGCTGTGAATTGTTTCGGAGCTCTTCTCGCTTGAATACGGAGACCTATGCATTCGAACGAGCATTTGGTGGGCCGATCCTAATATTTGCATTGTCGTACTGAACATCTCTGGCCATCAACTTCTACTGTGTCCCGGAGATTTCTGGAACCCAACAGCGGAATCAAATTGGTCTTTTCTGTCTTTCGTGAAGGATGCTATTACCGCGACGGAATCAAGGCACAATAAGAAGACATTACGTAACATGAATATTAAATTACATGATCAAACGAGCATTTGTAGCCTTGGCGGGCCGATTATACTGTCTGCATTCTCATATCGAACGTGCGTGGGGAGCGACCCTCACAGTCCCGCATACTTCCGCAACCCAACAGCGAAACGAAATCGGTCCTCCTTGGCTTTATGTAAATGGTGCTTTCACCCCGCGACGTGATCGAGGAATACGGACAAAGCCTAACATCTCGTAACATGGAGAGACTATATATTGCATGCTTTTGTCAAGCGCATGGGGCAGGCTAATCAAATTCTAAATTATGAGCGCTTCTGTCCCGCATGGCCCACATAGCGAGTACCGGGAAATTTAGACGTTGAAATGAAGGTTGATAATTAATGGTAGTAGCCCACGATACTCCTAGACAATCAACTTCACTTAACAGCTACAATGGAAAATATCTATTCTAACTTTATACTCCAACAGGCCCAGCTTTGTCATGGCTTGAGTTGAGTGAATTTTTATGTCTATTCAATTCCACCAGCCTCAGCTTTGTCATGGCTCGGCCTGGATTGGCAAAGATATTAGAGAATTTGATATGTTCTAAACCTGGGATCAAATAAGGACCGTTCAAGAACGTCGTTTTGGTTGGCAGGTCCCTCCATTCAACTTAGTGGAAGTCGATATAATTCTAGATGCTTGTAGGGTCTTAATCAAGCATCAACAAGAGAATGATTCAACGTTCTTGATAAATTACTCAAGTAAAGACATTCATTCCAACATCAAGTTGGAAGAACTATATGAACATACACAAATCGATCCGAACTCCACCATGTTAAAATGACGAGAAAGGGGAGTAAATTCGGGTAATTTGCAGCCCTAAAATCTCCGAGTGCTCAACAGCCAAACGTCAACCACAAACTTTAAGGGGACATCTAATGAACGCGACTAGTCATGACTTGTGAGTGAAAGGGTACTCAAATTATTCTAAGTTTCGAGTCCACTCTAGCAAAACATGGGGCGTCAAGAAGAATCAAACCTCAGCTTGGAAAAGCTCCAGTTTTCACGCACCTTACTATGTTATTGTAAGGTCCATTTCAATCACCTCCATCCATACAAGGGATCATCTTCTGTCCCATAACAGAAGGCTAGAGTTTATTAAGCACAGCTGTATAATTTTACAACAAAAGACAAAAGGTCTTTCCCTCATCAAACAGCTTTACAGCAGGGACTTTCGCAGGACTCTTCTTCCCACAGAGAAAAGCTGAAAACCGCCTCGTCTCCGTGACCTCGCACAGCTGGTGCGCGAGGAGCTTCGAAGGACCCACCATTTTCAGACATACTTCACGCGTGTCGCTCTCTTCTCCGACTGCATGCCACCCCCTGGCTTTGCTGGGATCAAATAAGGCTCTCCGTCTCTGTCTCACCACCTTTTCTCTCTGTTGCATCAGCCCCCTTCTACTCATATACTCTCTCTCTCCCCGCCTTCTGGCCGCTGTCTCCATTACTTTTTCTAGTTTGCTTGAAGCTGGTTGTTGTCTCTCTGTGCTTATGGGTCGGCGACATGCCTTCTTCATCCGCTCGGCCTTGCTGCTCACGCTCGTAGCTTGCTTGGAAGCCCGAGGAGCGAGCCTAACCGGTCGACCCGACTGGAAGTTTGGCTTCGCCGAGCCGGAGATTCACATGCCGACCGAGAGAGAGGAAGCCGCGGATGATGAAGGCCAGGGGGTCGGGACAAGATGGGCAGTTCTCGTGGCCGGTTCGTCCGGTTATGGAAACTATAGGCATCAGGTAATGCTTTGCTTTATCTTGTGCTCCTTTTTTTTTTCACATGGAGAAGTTTTCTGCATCTAAATCCTCCCGTTTTCTTCTCGAGGACTCGTCAATTGGGATAACTTGTAGTTCGTTTCTTCGAGTTGAGCTTAAGTTTAAGCTATTGGAAAGAGGCGAGAGACCATGTTGTGTAGCTTTCAACTGGTGGATGGAGATATTTTGCTCTTTGTGGATCTCGCCTCATCGACTTATCCAAAACAGCTTTTATTTGCAATCTTCCTTGTTTCTACAAGCTTGAGATTAGTATGCTCGAGAATGATCAGTGAAGATACAAAGTGTATGCGTTGGGCATGTGTACATGCAGGCGGATGTGTGCCATGCGTATCAAATACTGAAGAAAGGAGGGCTCAAGGAAGAGAACATAGTGGTGTTCATGTATGACGACATTGCCACAAATCAGTTGAACCC
Organism: Syzygium aromaticum; assembly: GCA_024500025.1. NCBI lineage: Eukaryota > Viridiplantae > Streptophyta > Magnoliopsida > Myrtales > Myrtaceae > Syzygium > Syzygium aromaticum. The sequence goes on along the minus strand of CM044888.1, from coordinate 22,161,214 downwards.
TAGGCCTGGGGTCATCATCAACCATCCCGAAGGTGATGATGTCTATGCTGGTGTTCCTAAGGTTAGAACTACTCTTTTTCTTTTTTCGCTCGCTTAAAGAATATTCCGCTCCATTGTGGTTGTCTGCCTTTTATAAAGTCTTACATGTTCATTGATTATCTTTCGGTTGAGTTAAAAAGAATTATTCCTAGCCGCTTTGTTGTTTCGATGATCGCGCGGTGGGGAAGAAATTTGAGTTATTGTGATGGTGATGGATGGTGATAAGGGGATCATTATTTAGATCTAATGTATTTTGTTTATAGGTAATTAATGAACTTAATTATTGAGCAGAACCAAGGTTGATAGACTTCACTCTTGAAACAGAGACATTGAAAAGGACTTCAAAGAAAGTTATGTCGCATCAATTATTGTTTATTGTTACACAGATCTATCAGTCTGACTATTCTTCATGTCTGTTATGATTAATGATTTATCGTTGATTGTTATGAAGATCTATCAATCTGACTTCTTTCTATGTCCGAACTTCCCGAAAAACCTTCTTAGTTCACTTGGATCATGGAACAAACTAGCAAGTGGAAAAGTAATGAAAGTAAAACAGTTCTAATTGTTTGCTGATATTGATGGTGATCATGGTAGGATTACACTGGTGGAAATGTTACCGCAGCGAATTTGTACGCGGTACTTCTCGGGGACAAGAGTGCCGTGAAGGGTGGAAGCGGGAAGGCGGTTAGTAGCAAATCAAATGACAGAATCTTCCTCTATTACTCTGATCATGGTGGACCTGGTGTTCTGGGTGAGTCCTAGACTCTTGGTACTTGTACCGATGTTAAGTCTGCTGCAATTTCTTTGCTACTTTGCCCTGGGTAACTTCGAAGATGATCGATGCTAGACTTGGCAGTGACAGTAGTTTTGACCAACAGGAGTTGCCAACCCCAACAATGATGTGGGGTGGGACTTATACTGTGGAAGAGATGAGACACTGTTCAATAAGAGACTGATATTAATGTCATCGTCTTGCAATGGGTAGCATAGCAATTAATTATTAGTAGAGTCGTAGTTGAAGTACGCAAGCGAGGATATTGAATTAGTATTAACTGGTAGACCAGTAAATCTCTTCATTTTATGCTTGAAGTTTAATCCCATTTATTGGATTTTGACAATCACAGAGATATTTGTCTAACCAGCTCTGTACTTTGTATCTGAATTGGACAGAAAATGCACGATAGTTTTATCCTATGAAAGGCTGCATGTTATTTCAATTTCTCACGCTCGAACTCAAAGTAACAACAACAACTGGGGTGCTCTTGGACCCAAAGAAGAAAAGGCTGCATGTATTTGTATTGTGGTGGTTAAGATTCAACGGCATCTCTCATGGAGATGTTCAATTTATGCCAAATTTGGGGGCTCTTTGACATCACTAATTGCTAATCGATACAGGGATGCCGAACATGCCGTTCCTCTATGCCATGGACTTCATCAATGTATTAAAGAAAAAACATGCGGCCAAGGGCTACCAAGAGATGGTATTTGTTTCGTTTTTGAAATTAGCTTTTTACTTTCCCATCATTTTTGCTTTTAATTATCCGGTGAGGCTATCACTGGCATGCGCAGGTTATCTACGTGGAAGCATGCGAGAGTGGGAGTATCTTTGAAGGGATAATGCCAAAAGATTTAGATATCTATGTGACGACGGCATCAAACGCACAGGAGAGCAGCTTCGGACTTTACTGTCCTGGGATGGAACCTTCGCCGCCTCCAGAGTACATCACTTGCTTAGGTGACTTGTATAGTGTTGCATGGATGGAAGACAGGTAAGTCTGGTTGTCTGGAGTGTAGTCTTTTCCTAAAAAACTGCCACACCGATTAGAAAAGGACATTAGTATATACAATCTCTAATTGTTCGATGTAAAGCCTTGTACATTTGGACTTTTGGACTCTGTATGTTAACCAATAGAAGTGAATTGTGAGTTACGGAATCATATGTTGTCCTGATGTTGATTAATGATCTAACTCTATGCAACCTTGTACAGTGAGACTCACAATCTCAAGGAAGAAACCATAAAGCAACAATATCATGTGGTAAAGTTGATGCTCTGAGCGTTCGAAATGGCTTTGAACCCTGTGACTGAGGTTGGTCGCTGACGGAGTGATGATCGTGATGGTGCAGGTAAAGCAGCGGACATCCAATTTCAACACGTATAATGCCGGTTCACATGTGATGGAGTATGGGAACCAAAGCATTAAGGACGAGAGGCTTTACTTGTATCAAGGCTTCGATCCCGCAATGGTGAACTTCCCTCCGAACAGAGTCCCTCCCAAATATATGGGCGTCATTAATCAAAGAGATGCGGATCTTCACTTCCTCTGGCAGATGGTGAGCTTAAGCTACATCTTTCACTCTGATAATTAACCTTCAGCGTCCATCCATTCTTTCGGACATTCTCTAAATAGAAGCTGGGTCATTTCTAACTCATCTTCTGTTGTCTCCTCAAGTCAATGGACTGTACAAATATACTTATTCTATACTTGCATCGGGATGTTGTGCTAATGAAAAATTGGCGCTACTAATTTTAATGCACCAGCAGAATTCCGATGTACAATGAGGCATTGGATTTCACTTTGGAATGTTGTTGTGCAAATTTTAACGAGCCTGCTGCAGTTTCTCTTCTTCAAGCCTTAACTAGACATAATGCTCTGCAGGTTAAGAAAACAGAAGACAATTCCGAGAAGAGGAAGGAGATCCTAGGGCAAATATCTAGCACTATGAGGCACAGAATTCATCTTGATGGAAGCATCGAGATGATCGGTGCGCTTCTTTTTGGACCTGAGATGGGCTCGTCCGTCCTAACTGCCGTGAGAGAGCCCGGTCTGCCTCTCGTCGATGACTGGAAATGCCTCAAATCTATGGTAACTCTAAATCTTTTACTGATATCATTCTCTTCCCTGTTTTCACTTGGGAACTGGTGAAGACTTCAAGCTGATGCCTTAAACTTTGGAACTTTCAAACTTGTCGTAGGTTCGAGTCTTTGAGATGCATTGCGGGTTGCTGACGCAGTACGGGATGAAGCACATGAGGGCATTCGCCAACATCTGCAACGGCAGAGTGACCCGAGAATCAATGGAGGAAGCTTGTGCAAGTGCATGTGGTGGCCATGGTGGTCTCTGGCATCCTTCAAATCTTGGTTACAGTGCATGAACGAGTTAAGTCTCAGCAGAATAAGGGAAACTTGTATATATATAGTTCAGAAACGCATGAGATTCCATTTCAGTGGTCGCTTAATTTGTTAACTACATCTTTATGCAATTGCAATGATCTCAATATCTTATGTCGCATATTGGTTTACATAGGATCAGGCGATGCTATGCATCCCACAAACTTTGTTTTGTATTTGATAATCCGTCGTTTCCTTGCCTCTCATATACTCAAGCAATCTGATGGATAATAATGGAAATAGCCAAATAGACCTATCAAAATGGGTCATAAATTCATTTCTTAATTCATATATTAGTAAATGGGTTAGTTATATCTAGTAATATGGGTGTTAAATGGATTGTAAATAGGTTGTAAATTGATTTATAACTTATTTAAACTCAACTTATCTCTATTTAAAGTTAACTTATCTCTCTTGTCCTCATTCAATCTCGCGCTCACTTACTTTGCGCTTTTATATCAGTTTAGGTATGAGTTTTTCTAAATTTAGTTAACTATTGAAGTGTTTTAGCAATATGAGTCAAGTCGGGTATGGATCAACAAAATTACAAGAATCATAAACAGATTAATTGATCAATTTGGATCGGATCATTTGTGATTCGATCCAAATTCAATCCAACTCACCCATTTGATAAGTCTACAACCGAAGTAGCTTCCTGATGCATGACACCGAGATTACGTCTTCTTTCACCAGATTAGTATTAATATGCTGTTTTAGCTGAGAATAACCTCGTTGAAAAGGTCATCTGCGTTGATTTATCAGGAGAGTTTTGAAAGTTTTCAGGTGCAGATTCATTGGATGTGTCCAAAGTTAGTGGTGTGGATCGAGTTGTCCCATGTTGCAGAAGGAGTCCCTGGAGCTCGAGAACTGCTGGTTAGACCGAGAGGCCGAATCAGACATGCAAGCCATGTCACGGAAGCTCTAAGCGGATGGGGATCAAGTCAAATCACACTAACAGTGAACAAGAAAGAAAAACGTGGGATCTATCATTTCACTAAAGAAGAGACGAACTTCACATATTCTCTAGGTTGGAATCGACCCTTCCCACGTGGTACGACCAAGGTGAAGGTATCAGACTACAATCTAAATGGATATATTTTGAATTAATTTTGAATTTATTTAATATAATATTTAAATTTTAGCCTAATATATAATATCATTCTTAAATTTTAATTTGTTCAATGTAATCATGGACTTTTGGTACATGATCAATTTTATCCGTACACCATTTTAAAATGTTTAATGGTGTCCTTAAATTTAAATTAATGGAGAACAACATTAAGCAATTTCAAATATTTTTTTTTTGTCGGGATATTTTCAAATAGTTCAAGCATTGAGCAAATTAAAAGTTCGGGAATGACATTGCACATTGGACTAAAGTTAGGGACCACATTGAACAAATTAAAAGTTCAAGGACCACATTATACGTTAAGTCAAAGTTCATAAACTAGTTGTATCATCATCCCTTCTTGCCCTCTATGCATTCTACTTTACTAAGACAACTTCGGCCGATGATATGGCAATGCTCTTTTTCTGATAGCACCGTATTAGGGCCGCGAGTTCGCTCGAAATGACGGGCAATTATTGTTCAGACAGTATATCATGCCGGCATCGTGGGACTCACGTGTGACATCCGGGATGACTCGTCGGCTTCCGGTCGTCTCTTCTCACTCATCAATCCATTATTTAAACAAAAAGGAGCAAGCGCACTAAAATCGGGCAACTGAAGTAATCTGTGTTCAAAGCCTCCACCTCAGCTTTCAAGCACGTAGGGCCCTATTCAAAGATTTCATATAAGTCTCCATCGCATCACTTAACCGACTCCCGTAGAAATGAATCAGTCTGCCAATAAGAAGATTGATTTGAGCAGAGAGAGAGAGATGTTGCGACTCGCCCTTTAATCAATTCAATTCATTTTTTTTTTTTTTTTTGGGTTTATTCGTTGTGGTGGCTAATTTCTCCATCTTTATCGTACAAGTCAAACACAGAGTAACCAACCCGATGTCCTCCCTTGGCGGGACGCGGACACCGTGCCCTGAACGGCCCCCCGCCCCCCCCCCCCCGTCCAGGACAAGTTAGAGCCGTGTCGGATCCGCACTCCTCGAACCTGAGCTGGGCCCACCGAGCTTGACTCGTGCCATCGGTGGGCCCAAAGCCCCGCTCCCGTTTTCCAGCCCACGGAAAGGTTCACGCTCTATCTTACTAAGTTGCTATTGGACAACGGCAGCTCGAAAAAGGTGTAAAAGGAGACAAAGGATAACGGGTGAAAAGAGGCTTTTCTCTTTTTTTTTTTTTTTGGTCGGAAAAAAAAATTATAGTAGTGGCGCTTTATTATTAGATTATGTGGTATGTGATTAACGGTATCGGACCTTATCTTGTGCCGACCCATCTTGCTGTATCTCCACCGTTACGAAGGAGGCCGTGATTTTACTAAAATCCGCAAATCACATCAATGAGATTAATAGTTTTTTATTTTTATTTTTTAGTTTTAGTAAGTTAATAATTACATAACTGCTCAACTTAACAGCATGGGCATGTTACGCTTGCTTAGTAATTAGTTTTGGGAAAAAATCACATCGCGACGGAATTTTCGGACCTCGTCATCCCGCTGCTCATGGTGTTTCACAGTGAGCTCTGCTACTACATTTATGTTGGATTAATTCTTGATCAGATGTGGATGCAAAATTTTCCTACACATTTGATATTAAGGTGATCAGTGAACTGCATGTAGCTAGCCTTATGACGGCATTTTCCCGCGTTGCAGGCCTCCTAGCGTGAACGCGTACATTATTTTGTACATCGATAATAAATTTGAGAAAAATCTTTTAATCTTTGCAAATTTTGTTTTATATCCTTGCGGAGAGAGCAATCTCTACACTTTGCAATGCAATCTACACAATTCACTTCGCCCCCCTACAAAAGAAAAAGAACCTACGGCAGCCAAAGAGAAAAAACAGGAAATACAGAGAAAAATCTCGAGTGGAAAAAAATAAAAATAAAAACACTACAGAGAAAATCGAGTGACCGCTAATTTGGATCAAAATTTAGGCCCGCGAAAGTCTCGCCGACCACCCAATCCCGATCCCAGGAGGGCCCCCTGCCCGCGCCCTCCAATGCAAGCGAGAAAGCCTCAGGTCCGCCGCCCCCACGACGGCCGCCGGCGGGGACCGCCGCCCACCGCGGCGATCCTGGTCTGGACCCTCTCGAGCTCGGAGATCCCGCAGGGGAGCGTGATCCCCCCCGGGTGGTCGTACCCGTACACCCGCTCCGCCTCCCGCAGCAGGTCCCCGAACAGCGGGTGGTTGAAGTACATGACGGGCATCGTCACCCGCCGCGGGTCGCCGCCGGACCGCCCCACCACGTACACCGCCAGGTGCCCCTTCGGCACGTCCGGCGACGGCCCCTTCTCCCCCGGGTCGTGCCCCACCCGGACGTACCCGCGGCGGCGGGGCTTGAGGCGGCGCAGCCTCTGCCTGGCCAGATGGAGGATCTTGCAAATGGGGTTGCGAGGTGGAGACCCCAACCGGCGGTGCTCCGGGCATCCGGGCGGCCGGATCCGCCGGAAGAGCCGCGCGAGCTTGGTCCGGAGCCTCAACCCCCGGCCTCCCCTCCTCCACGGCCTCAAGCTGGTGGCGAAATCAAGGTGGTTCATCCTAGAAAATCTCGAATTCTCACGTTTTTCCCGATCGTGGGTGTCGAGGGAATCGCCGGAGCCCAGCACGAGATGAAGCTAACAGCAGTGGGTTTGCATGCGGCGTTGTGGCGTGTGAGCTTGAATCTTTATGGTGGTCAAAAGCACTTGTGAGAGAGAGAGAGAGAGAGAGAGAGAGAGAGAGATGGTCGGCACGCGGAAAGGTGGCGGTAGCGGTGGTGGTGGTGGTGGTGGGGGTGGTGATGGTGGACTGAAGGGGGAGTGTGAGGGGACGAAAGTGAAAATTTGGGGCATGAGGAAAATGTAGGAGGCGTGACGGTTTTATAATTATCACAAGCCAGTGGGAAAAAGATGCAAAAAAATGAAAAAAAAAAAAAAGAAAACGGAAAGGAAATAAAAGCAAAAGAAAAAGGAAAGAAATGGTCAAAAAGAAGGAAAGGCCCATCCGACTTTAATAGCATAATGAAATAAACATTCTCTAAATTTTGACACAATTCGTAAATTTTCACCTAATATTTAATATTATTCATGAATTTTTAATTTGTTCAATGTGTTTTCTAGACTTTTGGTGTATATTCAATATAGTTTCTAGGCTATATAAAAATATTAGATCATATTGAATATTGAAAATGTTATGGATTGTTTTTCTCGTTATCCTAACTTTAAAACGGACGGGAAATGTGAAAGGAATTAAGCTAGAGAGAGAGAGAGAGAGAGAGAGAGAGAGAGAGAGAGAGAGAGTAAAGCTAGGCTGGTTGGGTGTTTTTAGGGGAAGAGATCAAGTTAAGATAAGGGTAATTTAATTAGGGTTTTGGGGGGGGGTCGGGGTGAGCAAAGTTGAAACGCAAACGGGGGGCGATTAATAGTCAGATCAGTCAAATTAAAGATGTCCGATCTTGTCCCTTTTATGTCAGTTACTCGTGGAGGACGAGATGATGTTTTTGCTCGCACCACAACAATCACTAAGCCTCCAACTCCGGGATTAACGTCTTCCATAACCTGCCCAAAGATTCAATTAATTGAGTCGGTTTCGTTTGAAGCCTTCTGGTTGGTCAAAGTTACCGGGCTTTTATCTTTATTCACGCTTGAAATCGTCGACGGGAAACCCGGTCTTAATCACTTGCTCTAAGATTCAAGTCAAATTGGATGTGGGGGGCGGCTGTGTCAGTTGTAAAGTAGCAAATGAAAAACCCTAATGACCCCAAGACATGGATTGTGTGATTAAAAAAAAAAAGGGATAAGATTCGGTTTATAGGAACGAACGAAGTATCGGAAGCGACGGGGATATAATTTTTCTTTTTACGGACTGGTGATCCGTCTTTGACTGTACCAAGAAGACAGATTTATTACGATGTTGGCAAAACTGACTCGTGACACCACCCGATCACTTCATGAAAGGAAAATTACGAGACTCTTTTGAATTTCGCCTTCTTCAGCCACGTCCATGTCGATTTTCCGTTACTCCGCATAACTTTTGCGAGGATGGAAGGATGGATGTATCGACCTTTCTTTCTTTTCTTTAAATCGGATGGGTGAAAGGAAGATCGACACTTTCTGGGCAAAGTTGAGCGGGGCGTGGCTGCCTGTCGTTATTGATCCCAACGCATTAGTCCTCACGGATTATGATGAAAACGCAGACCAACAACGCCATTATAGCTTCGATGAGATTTAACGTTGGACCACTATAATCGAAAACCACGTACGAACTTCGGAATCTTGGCAAAGCCAAAGAGGCCTACACAAAATAATAATAAAAAAAAAATCGGTCGTACACTGATTCATGCGGGCCTCTTCAATCGACCACACACGTGTCCCTCCGCGTTTTGAATTTTGTTCAATCTCTATTTCGATTGTTTTTCTTATTGGGACCGTGGTGCCACAGCCAGGGCATCCTCAGCTTTCTCAGCAGAACTTGCCAAATTGATGTATGGTCCCTTGTCGTCTTTCTATAAGAGAACACGAAGGAGGTTGGATAAATTCTTGGTATTCACTTAAGACTGAAACCTCGTCAAAGAGAGGGAGACAAAGCTCTTACGATGATTTTCGTGATTTATCCGTTTGATATATCTGGACTTTATGGAGATATTTTATATTTTAACGTGCTGATATCCATACGTTTTGCACTTTTAATTTATTTTGTATATTTATTTTTCTTGAAAAAAGGAAATACCCTTTGAAAGTTTTATACCATGTGATCTTGAGATTTCGGAAGAAGATTAAAATAGAGCAATTTAAGAATTTGCTCAGGTTAGCCTTTGTCTTTCTACAAGAGAACACGAAGGGGGTCGGACAGTTGCAATGGGAAAGCAAGACAAGAGGTTGGGGGGGTTTTATCCTTTAGCAGGTAGCTTGTACTTGTAGTACTTGTAAGTGGCCCTTTTTGGGCAATTAGATGGGTGCTACATGGCGTGCGTTCATAGAAGTTCCACTTCAGGGAAAGCGTAGGACTATGGATTTTCCTTCTTCTTCTTCTTCTTATTTTTGTAATATCTGTTTGATGAATTTTCATTTTCATTTACACCAGAAGGAACTGCAGAAGTCAAGCAAAGGACCAAGACCAGTGAGAGCTAAGGGGAACTAACAGCACATGAGATGGAACGCTGTTTGTTTGTTTGTTTGTTTCGGTTTTTGCATAGTATAAGGTAGAAAATTTCAAGATATTGAAGATAAGGTTTTGAAAAGAAATCCATGCCCGCCTTTCATTGTTGTCGCCACTGTTTTCAAGAGATATTTTCTCCTGAGGGGTTCGAGAACGCATGCAATTATATAGAGAACATTATTGCATTATGACTTGCTGGGGCATCAAGATTACGTGTAGATGGTGAGGGATCATTGATTTCAGGATAGGTTGATTTTGAGATTGAAATTTTGGAACCTACTTGTAGGTCTCAATATTGAAAAATTTGAATCTGGAATCAAACCAATTATTCTCGGAATCTACTCGGAACTTGTCAAAACAACATAATTGATATTATCTATCGTGTTTTTTGTAGTCAACGACTAGTAGAGTCTTGTTAGTTGAGTGGTCTTGTTTGCCATATGCAAGTTGCACGCCGTGGGTTTCATTTTCTCCAATTGTATCTCACTTTTTTTCTACATAAAAAGTCTATAAAACCGGGTCAACCGTAGAACCGGCTTGCTTGATTTGTTCCCAGGTCGAACTGGTGGTTTTGACATAAGAACTGGGACTAAACTAGATCGGTCCGGTTGCCAGATTTAACTAGCTCTGTTGCTTGCTCCTACAGGGTGTTAGGCAGATGTCAAAAAGAACGAAAAATATCTATCAATATAAGAGCTCATATTTTTTGTTGCCATATTTACTGAGTTCCTCACTAAGAAGCAGAAGATGCATAAGTATGCAAGTCGCTAGTCGATTCCCAGCATGGAAGACAATCCGTATGCTATCTTCCAATCTCCTTCAAAGGAAAATTAGGCACGCATCTTACTTCGAACAGTTGAGAGTAACTTGTCGAGAACAAACGATGGCGTCATGAATTCGTGTATGATTGCACCTACTGTTGTATATGAATCATCTAAGGACATTCTGATCGTAGTGACTGGCCTTGACAAACCAGACAGGAAAAAACTAAACACCGTCAAAAGGGGGAATTTCTCGAGAGATTGACAATGGAAGCAGAGGAATTCATTCATCTTCTTGTTCTTACTAGAAAATTTGGGTTTGGTGCATAGTTAGATTTTGTTTCTTAGATTTCATGCGTACTCCACATATATACTCCGGGAGCTGCAACTTTGTGAGGACCTTGCGATCGCAAGATGGTCCGAGAGACTAGCTATTCTTAGTTTTTAGTTTATTTAATCAATCTCTAATCATAAACATAAGTTAGACCAGCAAAACTTTACATATACATTTATGTTACATTTTCTGTGATCCTATTCTAATTGCTGAAATCGCAACAAAGCTTGATAGGCGGTACATCTATCAAGATGGTCTCTACTCTGCATCTATACGACAATATATATACTGATATGTTATACCAATAAGCGTTATCAGCTTCTTAACTATTTTTTTTTCTTTGTGGTATGATGTGAATTTCAACTTCAAATGGGTGCACAAATCTCCAACTTTTGAATTGTACCAGTAGGCCTCCTATTATTTTTGAAACGTTCATACCGCTACTAATTTTTTCTTTTTGGGGTCAAATTCGTACCGCTACTAATTGACTTCATGCATGATGGACGTTTCTCTTGCGTGTCTCGCTTTCTGGATCTTCAAACATGAGGATGCCATTATTTACTCTTCTAGAGATGTCTCCTTTCTTTTTTGGGGGGCAAAGTCAACAATCAATCTTGTCTTTGATCTTCTGGAGGTTTTCGTTCAAAAGAAGTTTCTTTCTTCTCGCTCCTGCATGTATGGCTGTTGTTCGATTAATGAAGGGGGACCAGGCACCTCTTTAATATGATTGATGATGCCTAGTCCAGCTTCAAGTTGACCCTCATCAGTTTGCTTGAACAATGCAGGAACCCCTAAACAGGAAATTCAGCTGAAAATTATAGAGCAAAAAGGACAAAACCAAGAAGGCCGGTTCTTTACGTCTCCCAAGTCTCATTATATTAAGTGCACGAAATATGTTAACCTATAAAAGATGAGAAAAGAGCAAGATAGAGGCTAGCGTCTCGAACAGTATCTAGTCTTATAATTGTGAGCTGCGGGGATCATCCTATATTGAAACTGGTTACTTGCCTTAATGAAGACATTTCCTGTTAATTGACTAGTGAGCAGCTCTTCTCCTTGTCGATTGTGCCCTCTCTGTCTCCGATGCACGCACGCAACCCTATCCAAATGGTAGAGAAGATTTATAGACCAAAACCGTAGTGCAGTATCTCCAGGTTCATTGACTCCTAGTTCCTAGAGACAAGAAGACAAAATGGCATCCTCAGTTTTGTCCTTACGTTTCCTGTTGTTCTTAGAGGGTTCACGGACCTTGTCGCGCTGCATTATTAACGTTGTTTAAGTGAATTATGCCGGTGTATATTCCTTCACAACCCGCACGAACAGCTTCAATTATAATTAACGTTGGTTCCGAAACCTAGATCTTCGGTCGCCGTGCAAGTTTGAAGTAGTATAGTTTTTTGGAGTGAAAAATTGTATGCTATTGTGGTAGAGATTTCGAATGCCTTCGTCGTTTAGCATTGATGATTTTGTCTTGAGTCGGTCGAGATATTTGACTGCTGGTAATTCTTGGGAGGAACAACGTCGAGTCATTTGGTTGAGAACCGGATCTCAAAGCAGTGAATGGTGGACTGGACGCTACAACAATCTCGATCAATAGTGATTCCAACTTCAGAGCAATTGGAGTCGGTCATTTGCAAAATCTAGTTATAGGGCTGTGAAGCAAATCTAGTTATAAACCTCACTAAATATAACGTGCGCGCAATATCTTGAGCATCTGAGTGATTTGCAAAATATAAAGTGCATGGATATGCTTGCTGTAATATGGATAGATGTTCATAATTTCTTTTTAAGTGGGGCTATTTTCACAATTTTTTAGTGTCGAAATGAGGGTAAAACACGATATGGCTAACCCAAATACGACACGTTTGATAAACACGTTGAACTATCTCAACACGAACACGACATGACTAATAAAGTGGGTCCTACAACATGGCATGACTAACACGATTATCAAACGTGTCACCGTGTCTTATGTCAACAGATATGATGAGCTAACCTGTTTAAAACGATAAACACTTAAGACATGTTTATACACAAATAACCTGTGTTAAGTGTTAAATCATTTAACTCATTTCAACTAAGGGTGCGTTTGTTTTAGGGAAAATATTTTTTGGGAATCCGTTTTCCGGACTTTCACCCGTTTAATTCATCGAAAATGATTAGTCAATTAAAAACACTTTCCGATTGAAGAAAACATTCATGTATAAAATTAAGAAAGTGAATTTTTTAATCTAAGAAGGTGAATACACTTTCCGAAATTGCTTCACTTTACTTTTTAATATTTTATTCTTTTCTTTCTTCTTTTTCTTTTTATTTTTAAAAATTCAATTTTCTTTGCCTGAGATAAAATAATGGGATTGAAATCATTTTCCAAATATTTTCCAAATGAGATCGGAACTCCATAAAATGTTTTCGATCACATATCACTAAACAAAGGAAAACTAATTATTTTCCTAAAAAATGATTTTCCGAAAAACATTTTTCAAAAACGTTACATTTTCCGTGAAACAAACGCACTCTAAGTTTATAGACAATTAGTATCATTTACATTTAGAGATGCATTATTCAGTTACGAGCTCTTTATGTCATATGACTTTTGTAGTCCTAAATATGTTTCTATTTACCATTTCTTCTTTTTTACATGTGTTTTATTTTTATGAAATTTTAATGATAATAAAGTCTTTGGAAATGAGTACTAAAAGTGTTAAAACGTGTCTTATGGTATCTTGTTAAAAAGATGACACATTAATACGTTAACTTAAACATGTCAATTCGTGTCTAAACGGATTAAGTATGTCAATCTGCATAAAACATAATTTTGGTCGTGTCTTAAACGGGTGACCTGTTTATGACTCACACCCGTTTATGCCAAACCCAATTTATCGAATTACTCGTCGTGCGGTGTCGCGCAAATGGGTCAAGCCAAGAATTGATGGCCCTAGTTTGAAAATAAAGAACTCGCGACTGGGTTTCGTCCATCATCAGAATCGCATAAAGCTTCAATAAATGCATAAGTATTGAACGATGCATTAACAACTCAAACCAAGTACCAACAACATCAGACCAAAACACAAATGAATTCCTGATCAAATAGAGAAAATTTGTTTCTTCAACTTTAAAACATGGTTAAGAATTTTTTTTTTATTTAATTCAAATGTCAAGTTCGTGAAAAAAAAGTAATCTACTATCATTGTCATTTTCGACTCACCAAAAATTAAAATTGTCATTCAAAAGGAAATCTTCAATGAGAAAGAGTGCCAACAAAACTTTGGGCTTAGTACCGACCCAAAATTGAAAACTTGGCCCCTTAGGGATGGGCAATTGTTTAGGACAAATTGGTAACCCAGCACCGATGCCTTCACGCATGAACCAGCCCGATTGTGGACTTTTTTTTTTTTTATCGAAGATGGTCTACCCCTCTCGGTTTCTCAATAAATCCGGACCATTGATACATTTAGTCAGAAATTTCACAACCACCCTAATTCATATGAAACCGTGGCTACGGCGAATGAGAGATACTGATAGAGATAGAAGATGAGTGCCCGGTCAAGTATTGACAGATGAAGATCCTCCATCATGTTGGGCGTCTCCGTTAGTATCTCAATAAATCTCAATCGTGGATGAAAGAAGCATCGAGTGGGCGACACCAAGCATTGTAAAAATATCTAAGAAAAATTACTCTATTAAGCAGCTTCTCTATTTGAAAATCGATATAATTAATTGTTGAGAACCCTATTGGCGATTCAAGAGTTACTAATATATGATGGAGAAACTGCATAAATCATTGTTCATGAAAGAGTTCAAACAAAACTAGCTTAGTCAATAGGCACACCAACAGCCCACTCTATAAGAAAGCAAGTATTTAAAAACCTCAAAATTGGAGATTCAAAACGACGTGACCTCGATAGTCCAAACCTTTTTGTGAGAAGCGATAATTGTCTAACGTGAATATGGTTTAAATATGGCAGAGGTCTTTGCACTAAACCCTACTCAATAGGCACCAAATACTTCATCAATTGTGATCAGTTATGACTATCACATGAATCATATGCGTGATGAGATACCCGACCCTTAGGAAAGGCCGATTGACTCAAGTTGATGACTTAGGCTATGTGTGGCAGTCGGGATAAAATTCAAGATAGGATAAAATTTTTTGCATAAGACGGATAAAATCAAATATAAGAGGAATAGCCCGAATAAAAATATCTCACGGTGTAAGTGGGATAAAGGTGGATAAGATTTCTTCTATCCATAGTATAAAAGTTACATTTCTCGAATAACAAACTTCTTAAAAAATTGAAATAATAATTAAATGTAAATTAAATTTGAATTCTATTATACATTTCAAAATAATGAAAAAAATAACAATTGTCATTTTTGTTTATTCCTGTTTTACTTATATATTTAAATTTCTTTCTAACCTATAATATATATTCAATATATATTTAATATTGATTTTATTACATATTTTAGGTATTTTAGTGTACTAGGTATATTAGTATAGTTTATTATTTAATAAAGTTTTACTAATAATGATGGAAGGGAATAAAAAATAAATAGAAATTAAAAGAAATAAAAAAAAAAAGTAAATATAAATAAAGTAGGCCAGAGTGTTGAAGCACTATACTTTTGAGAATGGCGAATATGAATGATTATGTTTTCCCTCTTACTGGATTCGGCATTCGTTAGTTGATCTAGCTTGTCGATACTGTTGTAGTCCATTTACATTTCTTGTCATAGTTGAACTTGTCACTTTGGATGTAGCTCCTTTGCTGTCTAAGATTTAGATCGTACAATAATCATGGATTTATAATGATGGATGTTCTTTCCGTTTATGCATTTGTGGTTTCTTTTTAGCAGTGAATCATGAAAGATTCTTACCATATTCATTTGTTCATTTTTAGGTTCATTTACACCAATATGCCCTTTATACCCAATAATAGATAGGATATCATGTGAAAATATCTGCTTTATTACTATTATTCACCAAACAATAGACTAAATATAGCAAAATCCCAGAATTTTATGTTTTCTCATATCCAGTCTTATCATAACTAGAAATCTAGATGATCAAATGCAGTCTTAGAGATTATCCTCGCCATCATGGAACATCATATGATCTAAGAGTCGAATATGAAGAAACTGAATGAGAACAAATGAATCCTCTTAATTGATTGCTCATCCCTCTTCGTGCTATGCTGCTTCAAGCTTTAAAGGGTGACTACGAGTCCTGTCCAAATCGGACCAGAAGGACGCCAGGCATACGAAAACAACCCATTAGGTACCATGTGAACTTGGTATTGGCCACTGAGTCTTTACACATGATGGCCTTGCCTTGCCTTGCCTTGTATGTTGCCGACTGCCCCACAACAGTGAAGATTTATACCTCTTAAAAGAAGACACTGTTTCCATCTCTTGATCAGATGTTACTTCTTTGAGGGACAAGGGACTACTTGTTTAATGTTTATTGTTGCAATGGGGGAAAGTGAACATGTCTCTATCAAGGGAGAACGGGTCATGTTTTGTTTGGGATGGCCAATGTTGCCTCAGCACGGGTGAAACTTTTCATATTCCAGGTCCAGAGAAAGAAAAAAAGAACCTAGGAGGAACACAGAGACACGGCAGAAACCTGGGCTTTAACTACAGACATAAAGCATCTTCTCTTTGCATGCCGTGTGGCTGGACCACTTTCCTCTCTCTCTCTCTCACATTTGTACGCAAGTTAGTTCCTGAAGCTTTTAAGCTAGTTCAATATGAACAAAGTATGGTGGTTTCGCAGTGGGATGTTGGACCTAGTTGTGGAATGAGGCTTCTTTGAACTTTATTTGGTGCACTTGCCGGCATAGAATGATGAAATCTATGGGCGAGAATAAGACAGTGACTGGTGTGCAATTTCCATTAAATATTGCCACAACCCATATATATATATATATCGAAGAATCAAAAGGACAATCATGACAGCAAATTGTAGCATCACATGCAATCACCTATATTGCACTATGGCACCCACGACCAATTGCACAATAAAATAGCATACACTCTCACTCAAGGAAAAATACCAAAAAAGTCATAAATATATTAAATTAGTACATATTAAATCTTAAACCTTTTTGGATTAATTTAGTACTAAACCTTTTCATATCGGTACCAATTTAGTCCATCTGACCAATTTAGATCGAAAATTGATGACGTGGATGTCAGCTATCATGGTTGACGCTAATATGGACTTATTTTATAATTTTATTAATAACTTTTCTTCTTTTTTTTCTCTCTTCTTCCATGGCTTGTGCCGGGGCTGGCGAGGTTTGGCCTTGCCTTAGCAAAGGTTGGTGAGGCTGCCCTTGCCCAGGTGAGGCCAGTCCTCGTCGAACATGGCTTGTGTTGGCACAAGCTATGGAAGAAAAAAAGAAAGAAAGAAAGAACATGAAAAAATTATAAAATATGTCCATGTCAGTGCCAACCGTGCCTTATAGGATGACCGGCTTTTACGTTAGCAATTTCCTGTCTAAATTAGTTGGATGGATTCAATTAATACCAAAGTGAAAAGATTTATAACTAAATTAGCCCAAGTTTATGACTGAATTAGTATCAATATAATATGTTTATGACTTTTTTGGTACCTTTTCCCTCTCACTTGTAGAACTTACAATCGTGCTTTAGATATCACATTCTTGTATCCCTCTGCACTATAAGTTACTCACAACCATTTACGATCTTGCAATATCTTGTAAAATTTTGATACTTTTATTATTTCAATCATTTTCATATTTTTCTTTATATATCAAATTGTTTATTTATAGATTGTGTACATATATAGAGAGAGACACACACACCCCTTTAGATTTACAGTGTTATTATATCTCCTTCGATTTTCGGGCGTCCATGGTTCACTATATATTCACCGTAATTCTATTCGTGTGAATACGGTTTATATTGATGGCATTCTAATGTAAGTCCTAGATATACACCATATTTGCAAATTTGTATTTCGTATTTACTTAATTTCACGAGCAAGTTAGATCTAATAGTGCGCTTTTCTCTGTGTGATGTTAATTAATTAGTAATTGTATATTAAACATGTATGACACTTGGTTGATTAACACTGCTTCTGTAGATAATGTTCTTCATAACAAAGATTTTGATTATTCATCTCAACATAAGCTCCTACATGTTAGAAAAAATAAAAAAAATGATGAAAAATGAGTGAATGCGTCTATAAACAAAAAGTAGTTGTTAGCTCGTACCATTATTTTTATCTGCAACATAAAATAACATTCAAGTAGATAGTATCACAAATTAACACAAGATTTAGTCCTTTAAGTTTAGTATCCTGTGTGATTTCACCCTCTAAGTTTTATTTTGTGCAATCAAGTCCTCCAACTTTCTAATTTGCGCAATGAAATCCTTCGGTCAACCATTTTAATTAAATAGTCCAATCAATTAATGATGTGGCATTGCTTATATCACAAAAAAGAACACGTGATGTTAGTGTGGCGCCATATGAGCAGAAAGGATACAAGGAAAATAAGAAAAAAGAAATCCAAATTTGACAGTATTAGCCAGGGGGCAAATAAAACTCTTGACTGCACAAATTACGAAGCTTCAAGGATTTAATTGCATAGAGTAAAACTTAGAGGATCAATTGCACAAATCCAGAAAGTTAAAGTAGAATTGCACGAACGCTGAAACTTAGAGGACTAAATAAAAAATTAACCCTAGTATCATTGATCATATCTTCATGAGACAAAGGAAACTTTTGGCCATGCTCACATTGGGTTAATTTATTTTCACTAGAACTCGCACATATTAATGAAATAAAAAGTAAAATCCATTTGAATATATAGAATTGTTAGATCAAGGAGCATCTAGGTTTTTAACGTTGGGATAAGTCCATTATATCTCATGATGTAGGAGAAAATTTGTACCTAGCGCACTTATAGGGGCATTTATCTAGCATCATCATCAACGAAATGCTTAAAATATATTTTATCTGCCTCCCATCTTCATAATATTTATATAACATTCTGTCTTCTCGACAAGCCAAATACTTGCATTCTGTTTTTTAACTTTCGGAAGAAGAGAATATCTTGATAATAATCATTGATCATTCTATTGTTCTTGGCTTAATTCCAAAAAAAAGCACCAACTTTAGGTCGAGAGACAATTCTGGCCCGAACTTTTTTTTGTTCCATAAAAAAGCACCAATTTTAAGTCGAGAGACAATTCTGGCCCGAACTTTTTTTGTTCCATGAAAAAGCACCAACTTTAGGTCGAGAGACAATTCTGGCCCGAACTTTTTTTTGTTCCATAAAAAAGCACCAACTTTAGGTCAAGGGACAATTCTGGCCCAAACTTTTTTTTGTCTCATAAAAAAACACTAACTTAAGGTTGAGTGATAATTTCGGCCCTAATTTTTTTTTTTGTCTTATTAAAAATCACCAACTTTCATCATGATTCTAAATCTGACCACCTGTTGACTTTCACCATTGTTTGAGAAAAAAGGTTATGGTGATGAGCTTGGCCAATCTCGTCCATGACGTTTGTCGATAAGCAGTGGTTAGTTTCAGATTAAGTTTGGCCAGAGAGATTCAATCTAGAGATATTTTTGACTTGTCAGTGAAGTGAATGAGATAAACAGTTTTACCGTTAATCTTCAAATTGTGGCTTAAAAATAAGACAATAAATATTGCTTTAGATCCAGTTAGCAAGTCACATGGATTTATTGCTAATATGGAATAGTCAAGTTAGATAATTAATGGTTTTAAGTTAATGGGGGCCAGATTTGGGATTTAAGTCAAAATTAGTGTTTTTTTACGAGACAAAAAAAAGTTGGGGCCAGAATTGTCCCTTGACCTAAAGTTGATGCTTTTTTACGGGACAAAAAAAAGTTCAGGCCAAAATTGTCCCTCGACCTAAAGTTGATGCTTTTTTATGGAATAAAAAAAAGTTCGGGCCAGAATTGTCCCTCAACCTAAAGTTGGTGCTTTTTTATGGAACAAAAAAAAGTTCGGGCCAAAATTGTCTCTAGACATAAAGTTTGTGTTTTTTTTTGAATTAACCCTATTTTTCTTTAATAAAAGAAGCATTTTTTGTCTCAAATATATCACCAAACTTCAAGTCATCTCTCATTTTCTAAGTTATATGTGACATGTGAGAGGGTAGTTTTAGGAAGAAAAAGAAAACATACCGAGACAATGGTCACCATCATTCCAAATCCCACTCTTTTATCCTTGCTTTGTTCTCATTTCTTTATCATATTACCATCGCCATAATTGGTGTTATTATGCCGAAGGAGACACATAAACCGAAAAGTAATCATGGTTTTCGCCTCTCTTAACACAATGAATTTTCCATTTTCTTGTTCCCAAGCTTGGGCAATCAATGCATCTAGAAAGACTCGAAGCTATAATAAAAGGGGAAAAGGAATTCTTTGAGAGAGCAATCAGTAGTTGTCACGCCTGCAGTACCACACGGCAGACGGTACATGTTGCTTCACTGTGTGCAGGCGTTTCTGTGCCCGGAATGGCCCAGGGAAACAGTTGACCGGCTTATCTGAAGTCAGGGGTCAACTTTTTTAGGCACCTTCTTCAATTGAATTTTGTATGTGTACCAGTACTTGAGTGCCGCTGATTTCGGGCAAGATATTTGTAGTTATACTAATGTCTTTTCCCTAGTCAAGAAAAGAGCACTCATGTCTTTCCAGCAAACATTTGCAGGTAAATCTTCAAACAATTTCGAATTATTAAGTGAACTACTTGATTCTTTATTAAAAATTGAAATTTTCAAACGATAATTTGACGATGAGACGGTGCTGCAAAATGGCATTTTATGTCTTTCCATTAGAAATTGAACTTCAATCTCGTGCTTAGGCCAAATCCGACTTTGTACGTGCTGATGGGGGTCGAACCTACATAGGTTTGTCGGCCTTAAAGTATTTGCATTGTTTGGAAATGCTTTTCGTCTTATGGTTTCTGTAATTTGACACATTGCTAAGTTGATGACTGTTCCTATACTTCATTGAACATGTTCAATCTATCTAGGAATTTAAGCACAGTGTTTGAGCAACTGAAAGCAACAAGATTTCTCTTCCTTTTTCTAACTACAATTCTTGTATTTGAGCGGAAAACCATATGTTATGATAAACTGAAATTATGAATACCAAAAATGCTATCACAATCCTAAAGAGAATCATCACACATGTAAGCCGAAATTACTGAAATGTAATACTCCCCACACATGTAAGCTGAAATGTGAGCTAAGGTGTAAAAATGATAGTAAATGGAGAGGGGAAATGAGGAACCTCAAGGGATTCAAATATATAAAATCTGATGCCGAAACGCAAAAGAAATTAGGCTAAATAGAAAAATCGAAACGATAACGAGGAACAAACAGTTCTTTCAATCGATTAACAATCAAAATATTCAAAGTCTGCTCAAATGAAACCCTAAAATAAGTTTATATATCCCCAAACCTAACCCTACTAGGATTAATAAACATCAAAACGCAAAATTACGGAACTTCCATTTACTAAATTAACCCATAAAAAATACTAAAATAATAGAAAAACCTATCTAAACGACCCCGAATCGCAAAAATCTATCGTTAATCACGGCCAACGGCGTGAGTACTGATTAGCACGCCGTTTCGCTTCAGCCGACTAAATTTGTGCTCAATTCGAGATCGTTGACTTCGAGCCCGTCGGTTTGTCTAGTCGCATAACGGGTCAGCTGGTCCCCTAGGTGCATCATCCTCCCTTGCTAGAGAAAGATTCGTCCTCAAATCTGCTTCGTCTTTATTGTCGTCAATCTCTTCAGGATCTTCTTCCTTTTCAGACAATCCGTTAGAGGTGCAATAATAGTACTGAAATCCTGAACAAATCTCCGATAAAAAGACGCAAGCCCATGAAAGCTACGTACCTCATGAATATTTTTCAAAATCTCCCAATTTGTAATAGCCTTAACCTTAGCTAGGTTCGTCTGAATGTCCTCCTTGGTTACTATATATCCCGAAAAGGTCACATGATCAGTTAGAAAGTGACACTTCTTGGTATTAGCATATAATTTTTGCTCCCTCAATGTCTCGAACACCCTTCTCAAATGCTGCAAGTGTTGATCAGTTGATGCACTATAAACCAAAATATCATCGAAAAATACGACGACAAACTGGCCAATAAAAGGACGAAACACCTGATTCATCAGTCTCATAGAGGTGCTCGACGCGTTGGATAACCCGAAAGGCATCATCATCCATTCATACAAACCATCTCAAGTTTTAAAAGCGGTCTTCCAATCATCTCCAGGACGCATCCTAATATAATGATATCCACTTCTCAAGTCTATCTTCAAAAAGTTAGTCGCTCCATACAGTTGATCAATTAAATTATCAAATTTTGGGATAGGAAAGCGATACTTGATCGTAAACATTCTCCACAACCTGTCTTTCTTAGAAACCAACAAAGCTGGCACTGCACAAGGGCGCATGCTCTCTTGAATTGCACAATTTTCTAATAGTTCCTGCATTTGTCTCTGCATCTCCTCATGCTTCTTAGGATTCATTTTGTAAGCTGCCTTATTAGGAATAGTAACTCCCAGAACAAGATCTATACAATGCTGAACATCCCTCATGAGTGGCAATCCAGGTGGCAATTCCTTTTGTACGACATCAGCAAACTTCTCAAGTATAGACAGAACTTGAGTTGAAATTTCTGCATTATCAAGATTCTGCTCCATGACTACAACAGCAATAAGCTTTGAGGCATTGGATGATGCACCTAGGGGACTGGCGGACCCATTATGCGACTAGACGAACTGACGGGCTTGAAGTTAACGATCTCGAATTGAGCTTAAATTTGGTCGGTTAAAGTGAAACGGTGTGCTGATCAATACTCACGCCGTTGGCTGTGACTAACGATGGATTTTCGTGATTCGAAGTCGTTTATATGGGTTTTTCTATTATATTAGTATTTTTATGGGTTAATTTAGTAAAGGGTAATTTCGTAATTTTGCACTTTGATGTTTATTAATCTTAGTAGAGTTAGGTTTATGGATATATAAGTTTGTTTTCGAGTTTCATTTGAGCAGACTTTGGATATTTTGATTATTAATTAATTGATAGAACAGTTTGTTCCTCGTTATCGTTTCGATTCTTCTGTTTAGCCTAATTTCTTTCACGTATAATATCATGTATGGATTTATGAGATTGCCACGAATCTATCCAAGGAAAAATCTGAAGTGTTAGATGAAACCATATTGAACTGCTCTAACGATGATAATGCACTTGACTAAATGAGGCCTCGCCACAGTTGGACTGTCATCCAGAGTAGGATTTCATCCTTGGAAGATCAGTTAAACATTCGAATGATGACGGCCGCAATAAGTGCTATGCATTGTCATGATTTTATCTCCCCCGAAGAAATACTTCCCTCTTCCTACGTGACTGTAGCCTCCGAATACTGCACGCACTTAGTGGACTGCCGAATCATAACATGGAATTGGAAAGTGTATGCACGACTTCTCACGAGAGTGCATGCATTCAAGGACATTGGGCCAATCACAATGATGCGTGCCTTGGCTCTTCAACTCCACATTAGTGAACGGCGATGCAGAATGACCCAGTAATGATCTGTTATTATGTCGAGGAATTAGTATTCGCAGCGATTAACCTTTCAGGACCATTGCCTTTTAACTTTTGCATGGATGGCATCAGCTTGAACCCTTGAATGGGCTCAAAAGTCAAAGGTATCACTCCAGATATACAGAAGGTGAAGAAGTTATATATTTCATCGCGATAGTTTATATGCATGCAAAGTAACTGACTGATATTCTCTTGGTTATAGAGCGAAATCGTAAGCAACGACTAATGAGTCTTCAAAGCATGAGAGACTGGATTGGGCTAGACAGTAAGAAGACAATGCCAGAAGGCTGTACTGTGCGTCTGAACAGAATCTTGGGAGCGAAACGAAGAGAGCGCATGTGAATGGACGTGTTTGAGAAGAGATTGCCAAGGTTTTTAGTTTCACAAGTTCATTTTCTCTCGGGGAAACAATACAATGCTCACGTACTGAATTGTGGTATCAATTGTAATAATGGTGTTGTGTAAGTGATTGATTGTTAATGGCTCCGGTGAATGTTGGTCTGCCACGTGTTTATGCGCATGTTCTTGCTGAATTTGACTCTCTGCGGTTCTGCATATCCATCTCACTGCTTCTCTCTCTCTCTCTCTCTCTCTCTCTCTCTCTCTCTCTCTCTCTCAGTTGATTCAAGATTGCAGGAGTTCTTTTTTTCCCGGTACACATCAGTTTAAGGGCATGAATGCTGGTTAAGATCACCTATAGAAAATTTCTTTTATAACCCAGTGACTCTGTGTTATCTTTTTTGACCTGAATAAAGTATATTTCAGGCCAAATCATGAGCATATAGCTCTGGACTCCAACCTAACTGATTGGACCAGTTCAACTCTTCAATAAAATCTCAGTCAGCTCTTTTGAAATTCTATTATTTTCCTTTTTTATGAAAGCACCTTCTCTTTTGATTTGATGTCCAGCCTCAGTTTGATATTTTATCATTTCACTCAGTCTACTTGTATCATAATAAATTCGAAATTAGAATGCAAGTTTAACTTACAGTGTTGATGTGACGGAGAGTACAATGTGATACCGATCAGGCAATCACAGAGACCTTGAAAAGAGGACTAAGACTTGGTAGCAAATTTGAGAATTTTGTCATACTAAATGTATAGCTATATTGTTATTGGGTTTCCGACGTCCAATAGCTACAATCTCTCATATCACTAGTATGAAATGTAGATCAATGGTTGTAGTAGAGCTCAATTAAGAATAAAATCT
Source organism: Syzygium aromaticum (assembly GCA_024500025.1). Taxonomy (NCBI): domain Eukaryota; kingdom Viridiplantae; phylum Streptophyta; class Magnoliopsida; order Myrtales; family Myrtaceae; genus Syzygium; species Syzygium aromaticum. Next base: position 22,136,813 of record CM044888.1, on the reverse strand, counting down.
TGATACTCTCTCCTCTAATTATCTAGATCTGGTTTGCATTGTAGTTTATGTTCCTAGTTCGTGCTCCTTGATTGTATAAAGCCTGGACTTATCTCGTAACAAAGCATGCATGCCATATTAAACAAGGTCAAATCATCTTACTTTGCTAATCTTATATGAGCACCTTGTCATGCATTTGAGAGAGCTAGTACATTCACCTGCCGAGCAAAGTTAGTTGTACTTAGACCGGTTCACAGAATTGATATATCAAGTAATGCAATGGATCGTGAGTGGGCAATTAAGCAAGTGGGGCATCTCTACCACCCAAAATTGTAGTTTGCCACATCATTTGGTATACCAGCTTTATTACCCAGACTTAGTAAAATATAGCATTTTTCTTCCCTCTCAATCTAAAAATATAAACTTGCATTTTCTTTTCTCCAAAAAAATTGATGATACCCCCAACACATATTTGTCCTAGCTGGTGGTCCAGCTCGTATAAAGAGAGAGAATGTCGCAAAAATAAAAAGCAGGTAAACGATCGCAATAGCAGATGTGCACCCATCGATGTCCAAAATAAGAATGAAAATACATGGCCTCAAGCGTATGGCCTACTTTTGTACTGATATTGCCCTAACTTTACTCCATACTTTTTTGTAGGTACACAGGACCCTTCTGAAAAAAACCTTTGTCCGGACTGAAATTCCCAAACTACCATCTTCATATGGTGCCACACAGAAGAAAGCATAACCCACTTGTCATCCAAAAAGGCATATACACATTGGACACATAAACTGACCAAACTTTCAAGGTGTAACTTCATTTTCCTCTCGCTGTACCGCACTTTCAAACTAGTGATCCCTACTATGTACTTTGACATAGCTTCCTACATACAATTATGTAGAATCATCCTAGTCGTACTGTACGTTTGCGCTGATCCATGTTTACGTAATAAGTCTCATCTCAATACATATTTAATGAATTAATTTGTAACTGCGGAACGAACTAACATACTAATCCGTGCTGATATTGTAAAATCTCTTTCGACATGGGTAACGATTGTTCAAAGGTTTGTGTGACATATGATTAGAAATTTTACTTCTGTTTTTGTTTTGTGTTACAATCACTAGTGATGAACTTATCACAAACTGTCCCACACTTAGACCTCGAATTCTTCAAGTTAGAACAGCAGATCGCGGCCATTCCTTGTCCTGCAACATTGCATGATCCCATCAAAAGAAATGAGGTCAACCCTAGCGAGCTTGTCATTTATTGAGCTGTTGCATATCAATGAAAGTGTCAGCTCTGATCCAACTAAACCTTGGTGACGACAGTGACTTTTCAAATGCAGTGGCAGGTGACCAATGGGCTCTCACCAAAGAGGACCCAATGTAACTTTCATTGGTTTTTAATAAAAATTTCCTTCACTAGTGTGAAGAGGATAAGCTTGTTGGGTACAGTGGGGGTATGCAAGAAGAAGAAGAAGAAGAAGACACGAACTGATACACTTTTCGAAACGCCATCGGGCAGTTTTTTTCTAAGGAAGTTGCCCATTCTCTGGTAAACGTGGGAAACCGGGACAATCATGGGTCCATCTCAGCAATGATTAGGTCAGGACCCACCATTTGTTTGGATTATAATCACCGCTAACCCTAGTTTACTTCTCCTCTTAATTAGGATAAAACAAATTGATTTATTGAATTCACCAGCAGTATGATAAAAAGTGTTCCACTATGAACCGCCAAAAGATAAAGACGTATATATTATCTCTGTTATGCACACAGTAGACACATGGTTTGTTTTATCTAATCTCAATTGCACTGATATCAAACTTCTAATGCCGCTTGCAATGATTACACATTTCACCTGTGACCAATAAGGCATAAAAAGATAACCGAGTAGTAGTAAAGAATGGTTTGTTTTTCAGAGCAGTAATTACACATAACACGAGACAGTTGATCAATTAAAAATTATTACTTGTAAAAAAAGAAACTTAGTTAGTTGCTCAATAAGTGTCCTTGAGATACTAGTTATTAAAATCCATGAGATATTTCGTTGGCATCACCTAAAATAAAATTATTACTTGAGGTTAAACTTTAATATGTTTTGCGAGCTATTCAGTCTTCCACCATTTCTAATTTTAGTTTAGGGAACTGAAAACTATGAAAGTGCTGCTCCAAAGCATAATGATTGTGGCCTTGAGTTTAGAAACATCTTCTGCATCAACCTAAGCTCTAAGAGAAATAAATAGGACTTTTTCTACAAAACCCTAGCAAGCATGAAAATAGTATATATACTTGTTCTTAGGGAAATTTATCAAAAAAGTCATAAATTTTTTGTAATTATGCCAATTCAATCCATCCTACTAATTTTAGCTGGTAATTACTAACATTGACACCGGTTGTCCTACATAGTGCGATTAATGCTGACGTTGACTTTTTAATAATTTTTTGAATTTTTGTAACTTATTTATTTATTTATTCTATTTTATGTCCTTTCTCTTTTCCTTTTTTTGGGGGGGACTGAGGTCAACAACCCTTGCTGGCCACAGCCGAGGGTTGGTGACCCTCATTGGCACTAGGTGAGGACTACGACTGTGGTGCCCTTGCCTAGCCCAGATTTGTCGATGGGCTACACGCCCTCGCTTTGGCCTATGAGGGTGTCACAGACATAATGACGGCCAATGAGCCCTCACCCAATGCCAGCGAGGGTTGGCCAGCAGCCTTGGCTAGCCGTTACCCTCCCCTCAACAAAAAAAGTAAAAAGAAAAATAAAGAAAATAAAAAAAATTCAAAAAATATTAAAACATTATTATAAAAAGCCCATGTCTGCACTAGTCACGTCACGTAAGATGTTTGATGATTATGTTAGTGATTTACGGTCAAAATTTAATTCTTTTTATACGAATATAAAAGGTTTATGATTTTTTTTGTTGGTAATTCCCCCCTTATTCTTATGCGAACAAGAAGGTCCTCATCGAGGGCACTTTTCTCTAAAAAAGTTATGCCATGGCTCTTTACGTAGGATTTCCTTTTTCTCTATATATAGTAAGAGAAGAAAATCAGCAATGAGAACTGATGAGCCAATTGAAAGCGCAAGTTCTTTTCTTTTGAAATTAATTACAATCACAAAATAAATAAATAAATTGGAAGAACAATCGATTATAACCAATCTGTACCACAACCACGAATAGTCAATTTGCCACTCAAGATCAAGAGGGGGCCCAGATGACACTTGGATAACGTCTGAGACTTTTGCTTCACTTCTATACTTGTTTACAATCAGAAGATAAAGAAACTATACACTAAAATTAATAAAAATAAAATAAATTTTTGCTGTTATAATTAGCTTTTGCAATACCCTTCACTCTTAAGTCCCCAAGCCTAGGCGAGGAACCGGCCCGATTCCCCGGAAAAAAGCGAAAGTCTTGTTTTTTCTCTCCTTTTTTTGCTTATTAGCTTATCTTACCGGCACGCACAAGCACTAATAAAATATTTCACGAAGCAAATCGAAGGACTATGATTAGCACATGTGTCACTCCGAGAAGGCATGGCCTTTGTTTCCTAGATTAAATATTGGATTAATTTGATATATGACATAAACATGTACGAGTCGATAAGTGCATTAGGATTATGTACACTGTATCATGTTATATTTGAAAATTCTGTTTATATTTTTTGTTCCATATCATGCTGCATTCTGTAAACAGATCGTATGTTCAGTATTTCTATTTTTGAGAAACGATGAGGAACCAATGTAAGAGTTGTTTTGCTCTTTTTGTGATCGGAGTAAAGGACTTTGATTGGTGGATCGCGAAGATGACAAAGTATCTGATATGCGAATTTAACTAAAAATAAATGTGAATAATGATCATCGTAATGGCTATGGTCTTTTCGAGGGGCCCAACTTGTGAAAGCTTAGGACATATTCCTTTTCACCCAGAAAAGTATATAATATTGTATATCATATGTGGGGAAAAATTTAATTATTATAAGATCGCGGACCAACCAACCAGAGGTCGCGTGCACTTGCTGGTGAGGGGCGTGGATACAGTATTATATTGACCCTTCATCACTTCAAACACCAAAATAAAATAAAATAAAAAGTCCTAAAAGTGCATTTCAAGAGCTATTTGTAATTATTTAGTCGGTGCACTTTATGCAGTGAAATTGGAGTCTCTCATCTCATTGAGAGCTAGTTTTTGGTCATGCGTCACGCGGCTATGAGAAAATGCTTTTATAGGAAAATTGTAAACGAAGATCCGTTTAAATAGCCATTTAATAAATTTCTCAATAATAAGCTTTTTATATGGAGGAAAGTGAGTTGCCAAATAACGATTAACTTTGTCTATCGTCAATCACGAAAATTCCTTCTCCCGATCAGCGCATCGAAATCTATGGAATTGCTGAAGATCACACACGAACTAGTGTCAGTAATTGATTTGTCCACCATATCTCTTCCTTGATCTTAGTGAAAATTTGAACTCAACGATTTAGATCTTTCTTTTATAGGATTTCAACCACGTTTTAAGTAAATTTATCCAAAAAAAACAGAACTGAAGGTGAGTGATGTGTTGTTAGAGGCACGAGAACGGGAAACGGGTTCAACCCACGATCATAATCGGCTTGCACCCAAATCGTGAGCTCAATGATCGTGGACTAGCCCACCGGACCATCAGCTACTGAGCGCAAGACCTGCACCCCAAAAAGAGCAGCATTGTTTTCCTCCTCTGTGAGACCCACCTTTCACCACCAAGGGCTCATGGACATAACCAGCCAACGGACGATCCAATACTTCCGCTCAGCTACGAGCTCAGTCAAGTCGGTACGGGGAGGTTTGTAATTACCTTTGATGGTGTATTTGAAGAGACATCACCATCGTATTGTCTAGGGTCGGCTCGGTTCGAGGGCCCCTCTCGTGAAAGCTTAGAAAGTGTAGCTTTTTTTAACCAAAAAAATAATGTAATATGTATTTTTTGTCTGAGGAAAAACTAATTATTATAGGATGCGGACCAACCAACCAGACGTCGCGTGCGCTTGCTGGTGCGGGCCATTGATTTTGATATAGTATTATATTGACTTTCCATCGCTTGATACACCAAAAGATAAAAAGACGAAGAAAATTCCTAAAAGGGCATTTTAAGAGCTATTTGTAACTGCTCAGCACTGCACCTTTTCCAGTGAAATTGGAGTTTTCTCATCTTGGTGAGCTTGTTTTCGGGGATGCAGCACGCGCCTATGAGAAAATATTCTTCTAGGAAATTTCACGTGGAGATCTAATCAAATTGCCCTTTAATAAAGTTTCAATGGATAGCCTTTTTCACTCTGAAAATAACTATATGTTGAGCAACATTGATATTAGCAAGCACTTACATTAGATGTAAGATGAACCACAACACATGATCTTAAGTTCACTATTGAGAGAACTATCTAGTAGATACACAAAAGCTACATAGAAACTAAAAATATGTGTCCAATAATTTCTATGATTACTTGTGCTTGTGATCTCGGGCTTCATATCTGTTGGCCAAAGTTCAATGGTGTTGGAAAGATTGGAGATTTTGAAAGAGCACGCACGGAATCCTATTAACGTGGTGGTTCTCATATATGAATAGCAATATGTAGCACTAGCTAATACAAGAAAATGTCATGCATGAATATTGGATCTACATATATATGCTTAAGACATAAAAGAGGGCGGTTTTGCACTGGAATTTTTCATTACTTGCTTCCTAGCTTGCTCCTTTACCAACGCCAAGACCATTTGTGCTTGAACACTACATCTCTCCAAAGAGTATTTCTCCATAAAGCTGCACTAAACAAACTACACTGATTAGTAAGGTCAGTTTAAGAATGGTTTTATCAAAAGGGTGCAAGTAAATTTGCTCAAGTAAGAATTTGTTTTATTTATTTCTGAAAATTGAGCAATACTATTGAAGAACTAATATTGCAATGTTGTATATTCACATATATTATTCATAAGCCTAACATAGGTTAGTCTGAGTCGCGCCCTCTAGTAATGAAAACTTTTTCCCGCCCCATGTCCACACACAACCAGAAGGCCAACAAGGAAAGCAAAAGGGGAAAAAGAACGCAAGCTCATTAATTGCATATGATCTAATTCATTTATGTCAGTATAAGTCTCCCAAGTTATTTTAAGTGCACTTTTTTCGGTCGTGTCACTCAAGGACCCCCCAATAGTTTTACAATATTTAATCACTGCAATCACTCTCTCTCTCTCTCTCACCCGAAAGAAAAAGAAAGAAGACATTCTCTTGTGGTCTCCATCAATGGCTGGTGGCTAATATAGTAGAAGTTCCACCTTCATCACTCTCTCTCTCTCTCTCTCTCTCTCTCTGAGCCATTTAAAGGTCTTCTCCCTTTTATCTGCGAAAGATAGAGAGAGAAGCTTTCGCAGCAATCAAGCGATCTCTGAAAGATAAGGAGAGAGAAACAGAGACCCCAAGTGATGAGAGCGATGGATTATTGTCATTAGGGCATCCGTGTTGTGTGCTGTGCTTGCTTCTTTCTCTCTTATTTAGCCCCACCTCTTCTCATTTTTCCCATTCCTCAACCCTTCTTTCCTTTTGGCTCTCTCTTACTTTCTCTCTTTCCATTTCCTCGGGATCTGATGATCTCCCTCATATGTGCCTGGACAACAAGAAGACAAGTTCTCTTTTGTTCGAGACTTTTCATCAGTTGAGTCTCAATTCCCGAGGAAATTCTCTTCTCTCTCGTTTTTTCTTTGTTTATTTTCCTCTCCGGTATATGTGTTCTTGTTTAAGAAAAAGTTACAGAAGAGTGACGATAGCAAAAGCCAGCAAAAAGAAGATTAAAAAGGTCGCGGTATTATATTCCTGAGCTGATAGTGAAGACACATACGGGGTTTGGTTCGATCCGGTCATCAGATCTGTTCAGTGTGAGTTCAGTTTCTGGGGTTTCTTGTTAAAGTTCTCTTGTTCTTGTTCTTCATCTTCTCCTTCTCCTCCTTGAACTTTGGTTTTGATTCTAATGCATTCACTTAATCGCCGTTAATTTGCAATATAACGATCAGTGGTCGAGCAGGAGAATGAACGATGCTTCACATGCAAGTTTTAGGGTAGACATTACGATTATCATTTTGTTCAGACAGGAAGCCATTATTGTGTTAAGCTAAAAGCTCCGATTGTTGCGTTGTTATCATTTGAGTGCTCTTGGGCACAAAACTCTGATAAATTGGTCTTTAGTTTCCTCTTTCTCCTAGACAAGTTTGCCGCTCCCAATGGTGTCGCATTTTCCATCTAGGTCTGTATTCTTTTTTCCCACATCTCACAAATTTAATTATTTTGTTTGTCATATGGGTGGCATCGATCATTAGTATCCAGTAACCTTTGAACAAAAAAAACAACATGATTATTCTTGGTAATTTTAGCTAGCTTAGCTAGATTAATTATCTTTTCCATAGGAGTAATCTGCACGGAGATGTTTTTTGTTTGTATTTTCATGAATTCATGAGTAGCTGGAATTTCTTCAACTCTCCCATAAAACCAATATTCTTTCACAAAAATGTAAACCTCGATTAATGTTTAATCATAGAGAAAGGATGTAGAAAGGGTCATCTATTGCAAAAATGACATTACTATTATTTGCATCATAGAAATTACTTCAAATCCATATGTCCGCATTACTTATTCGTTAGATTTTCATGTCTTTGATTGATTTCAGTTTTTTTGGGTGGAGAAAGATAATTTTGTGAACTGGGTTTCATGTTGTAACATGACTGAACAGAAAAGCTAGCAGCTTTGACCAGTCTTCTTCATCTGATCTGATGAACAAGCATGTGAGCTATCTCCTTGCTTAGATTTAGTTTTCTCGCTCGGTAAATTTTACTCTGGCGTTTTCTTTTTGTACTAATCCACATTGAAAATACCTAATTAATAAATATCATTTCCAGTAAAAGAAAAGATCTTAAATCCTTAAATGATTTAAGTTTATAATCCTTCAACATGCCTGAGCCATACTAATTGTTCTTTCATTAATAAATTGTAATTGTAATGTCGGTTACAACATGTCCCACTGGGCAATTAGATTTGATCTTTCAGAAGTGATTTCTCTCTTTTTTTTATTAATCAGACAGACCAAAAAGTCTTCAGACGAGAGGAATATAAACCTAGCAAGCCTAGGTTGCTGCTATCTAGTAAAGGATAAAACATACTTCTCTCTTTCTCTTTGTTTGTGTATCTTTCTTTTACCTCCTTTTATATTGGGTTTGGAGCTTGTCAAAATAACTCGTTGATTTCGTACCATATGTTAATCAAAAGTTTTTTCAGTGCAGAAAAGATTAGTCCATCTGCAGATTGTCCTAAGAAGTGTTCAACAATTTATTGGAAAAGTGCACTAGAAATCCTAAAGCATGTGTACGGAATGCAATGAATTAAGTCGTTAACCCCTCAAATGGTTCAATTAAGTCCTAAACATGTTTAAAAAGTGAAATTAAGTCCTTTTGATTAACGACACCTAAAATTGCCTTTGTAGCATCTTGAATTGCAGTGTTTGGCATAAGATTTACGATCCAATGCACATTTTAGTAAAACTATAGGTCTTGGCCAAACTAATTGAAATGTTTAGGACTGACTACATCCCCCATGTTAGATTTGGGACTTGTAGTGCAATTTTCCCATAATTTATTAGGGTAACTTGGTGCATATTATACCAAATAGTAAAACTCCGTGATATGAATTTCACTTAATGAAAAAAGTGACCAACAGAAATCATATCCTATCAAAGGTCCAGCAGACATATAATCATATAGACTCTCTTGGTATATCCGTTTTTTGTTTGGTTCAGACAAGACAAGGGTCAATGAGATGTTGTTGTCCACTAGAACAGCTTAATTACATTAATTGCATGCGATGCATTCATTCTACTTCTCTACCAAAGAAGAGAGAAGATAATGATATACCTATGTCTGCATTAAGTAGCTAGCAGAATGTACTCGGTTCATGTCAACCTTTTTTCTTATATTTCTCTCTGAAATCCTCCAAGCATTGTTATTACTTTTCCTTCATCATGGCCTCAGCACAATCGAAAATATACACAATTTCTATCCTCTGATCATTACAAAACAGACTGCAACTTTCTAAAATGTTGATGTCGTGAATTCTACTTAGGCTCATTATCTTATACAATCTCTCGATTAAGAAGCCATTAATGATTGTTCTCTTACATGTAATTTGCAGGTCTTGCAAAGTTGCTTGGGAAAAATATGAATTCCTTTTCACATGTTCCTCCAGGCTTCAGATTTCATCCCACAGATGAAGAGCTTGTAGATTACTATCTAAGGAAAAAAGTCGCCTCAAAGAGAATTGACTTGGATGTTATCAAAGATGTTGATCTCTACAAAATTGAGCCCTGGGATCTTCAAGGTATCAGTTATCCTATAACCTACCTTTTTAGCATGTTAAATAAGTTATTGAAACTTTAGATTTTCAATTAACTTATTCGTTAATTTTGACAGAATTGTGCAAAATAGGGACTGAAGAGCAGAATGAATGGTACTTTTTTAGCCACAAAGACAAGAAGTATCCGACTGGCACTCGCACTAATCGGGCCACAAAAGCTGGATTTTGGAAGGCGACAGGAAGAGATAAAGCAATTTACTTGAAGCATAGCCTCATTGGCATGAGAAAAACCTTGGTTTTCTATAAAGGGCGCGCCCCGAACGGACAAAAGTCTGACTGGATCATGCATGAGTACCGGCTCGAGACTAACGAAAATGGGACTCCTCAGGCAAGAATGGAAGTTATATAAGTCATTGCTTTAAAAGTAAATAAATTGCTTATGAGGAGGTCGATTTCGTGCATGGATGCATGGTTAATTGTGATCACAATTAAGTCTCTCTATAAATACTATTAGAATCCTGAGGTAATTAATAAGACATGTCTAATAAAATCCTTCACCTTTCAGTTATGCTTATCTGGATAGATACATGGTAATTGTGATTATAATTATATCAAAAGTTAGATAATTTGGCACCAAGGGCATGCATAAAATATATGCAAGTTTCATTGAAAAAAGTCATGATACAAAGTTTATTGCATCAATTGTACTTTTTCCTCAAAGCATAATTAGAGTTCCTGTGTGATTTTTCCAAAAATGAGCCAAAAAAGTTTAACTCGATTAATTATGAATTTCGACAGTCATTTGCTCGGTTAAGATATCCCTTGAACATCATAGCCTTTATTTCATGAAGACATTGATTTTCTGGTTCAACAGGAGGAAGGATGGGTTGTGTGTAGGGTTTTCAAGAAACGGATGACCTCGATGAGGAAGATTGGCGAGTATGAGTCACCATGCTGGTATGATGACCAAGTCTCATTCATGTCGGAGCTCGATTCCCCAAGGAGGATTTCTCAGCCCTACCCGTCGTCCTACCACCACCAATATCCTTGCAAACATGAGATCGAGTTGCAATACAACATGCCGCCACATGATGCTTTCCTTCAACTGCCTCAGTTGGAAAGCCCTAAGGTCACTCAATCAGCTCCGAATATCACTTGCAACTCGATGATGCCATATGCGTACGATCGTAACAGTTGCAGCAATTTCCAGTCGTCCAATCTCACACAAGAGGAGCACATTCAGCAGATTCACCACCTAAACATGAACTCGCTTTTTGGAAACATCCCGAGTGAGCAAGTGGCCGACCAAGTGACTGATTGGCGTGTTCTCGACAAGTTTGTTGCGTCTCAGCTCAGCCACGATAATGCCCTGAAGGAAAACCACTACTCCAATTCGTCGACCATCTATCATGTTGGCGAGCAAGTGAGTATCGATTCTAAGAGGCCTGAGGTCCCACAGGAATTCGCTTCGACATCGACCTCCAGTTGCCAAATCGAGCTGTGGAAGTGAAGCATTACTCTATAGAAGCTAGACATACGATACATATACTGATCTTAGAAGGGGGCTACATGCTGAAGGACATCACATAATTTCTGTTCATTGTACATAATAAAACTAAAATGGTGTTGCCTGAAGCCTTTTAATTATATATGGCTATGTGGGAATGGGAAGGCTTTGTGTGCTGGACAACTAGCTAAAAATCGAGGACACTGTGCTAATTGGAAATAAATTAGCATATGTACGTAGATGCAAGGTATGACCGAGTTGTATTGGGAATGTCTCGGTGCATTCTGAATGTACTTAGCTTTTTTGCATGAAATATCTTCATGTGAACTCAGACTGGGGCTTCTTGTTTTACCCCCTTATATCATCTACCGTGTTCTTCTACTTGAAATTGCAATTTGAGTTTATCAAAGCACATTGTGTTTTTCTTTCTGTTGAAGCACATTTTGATTTTTTTCTTCTCCCAGGAGAAATAGTATGCAACTTCATTCTAGTTTATCACACTGATTCCGCTCAATACTTGTCCTCATCTTGAATTAACTAGCTCGAATTTATCAAAGAAGAGATGGATATACACATCAAAGGAGATCATTGTATCTTTTATTCTAAGATTGCCAACCATCCGCATTTTCTTGAGAAAACCAATCACTCATGCTTAGCATTCAAGCCTAAGACCTCCTGTCATCACTTGACCTACTAATCAATGAAAAGAAGTTGATTGATTTTGCAAAGAAAATTTTGACGCCTTATTAACTGATTTCTTCTGGTGCATTCAAATCTAACACTTTTGCTGGCAGGTCTTATAGCTCAGGTTCAATATCTTGAATCAGATGTCCTCTTACTTCAACAAAATAAGTGCACAAGATGAAACAACCCTATCTTTTGGCATCTATTGTCCATGTTAACCTACAGTGCGCGATCCCTTAGAGTACAACTTCTTCTATAGTCGCCAATATGTGCAATCTCATAAATTGCAAGCACATGAGAGAGAGAGAGAGAGAGAGAGAGAGAGAGAGAGGAGCTTGTCGGGGCGAGGAGGAAGAGGTCAAATGTGGGTGCTTTATTGTCTTGCGTATGCTTTAAGGTCAAGAGTAGATACTTGTTACATCTAATTTAGCAACAAGTGCAACAACTTCTTTACTCAAAACGTTTTTGCGTACACCTGGAGTAAGGCTAGTGATTAAAAAAATTTACTTGATCAAGCAAACTTTGAGTTTGGATTATCGCTTATTCTTAGCCAGGTCTTCCATACACTCCTACATTTGTCGAAGAAAAGCATAAGATAGTTGTTAAGGTAGTTTCATAATGTCAAAATTATTTGACTCCTTCCATTTACTCTGCAGCATTCCACAGGTGTGGAAGAGGTCAAATATAACGTAGAATTGGCACAGTTTTTCTTTTGAAAAACAGAAGATAAAAACCCAAGAAACTCCTCTTTACCAAAAAAAAAAAAAAACCCAAGAAACTCCATAACTTAATTGTGGCGATCAAGAACTTGCAAGACTAACCTCGCGATAGCAACAATGGTCAAATTGCTGACAGAGAGATGAATGTAAGCAATGAGTTTGAGCAGGCTGTATTGTGTCACTATGCATGACTGAATAATCAATCTACGTGATCTTGTCAATGTGCTATGTTCTTGTGCTTTACTAACACTTCATATTCTACGCATGCAACCCAAAAAAACACGCGCACAATACCTGTTGAACAAGGTGATAGACTGAAGCCGAAGAATGCTTGTAGAGGCACAACATATGAATCACTACGTGCCAACGAAACGGACATTCCTTCTAAAGACCACAAAATGCAAAGGATCTAGAGAGAAAGAGCTATCATTTAGGGAACTCCCTGATAAATCTGAGCATGCATGCGTGGGAGAGAATAGAGAGCGAGAGCAAAGCATTAAAGGACAGCAAATAGGAGTTACAGATTGGTTTCATGACTCACTCAGAAACTATAAAAAAGACATCAAGCATTCCTTGCTTCTTCTATGCCGAAGTCGCAGGACTCGTACTCGACAAGAAACCCGGCACTCAGACTGCGACAAGATCAAATTTGAAAATTGAAGTTCGGTTTAAATACAAATGCAACGAACCCAAGTAACAAACTTATGGTGGTGAATGGATGGACACAAAGAACGGTATGATGGTGTTTTTGTTTGGCTGTCTTTGACTTGGAGTCATTTCTTGCTGGGTTCAAGTCAAGCATGAGAATCCCGTTAAAGCGATGAGAGACATAATGATTGGGCGTGCGCTCATGGAATCATCATTCGTTAGCTCTCACATGGAAAGAGAGAGAGAGGATGGAGGGTCGAAACCCTAGGATTGTCAGTGCGTTGTTTCTGGCTTATGTTTGATCTGTGGGGACTTATTAATTAGGCTTTCATTTTAGGGTTTGGGCCACAACCCAGAATCTTTATTAATTTTAAGGTAAATCAGGACAAAGAATAAAGAATTCCATCCATTTTTCTCTCACCCATATGTGAAGAGAGACTACTTTGATTTGTTGATGCAAGTACTATGCAGGCTCATTCTATAGAAAATACAAAAGATAAAGATCAGTTAAAGTGTGTGAAATGCGAATGTGTTTAAAAACAAAAGAATGTTTCAATTCAGGTACTGTACAAACTCATTTTATGGATGACATGATCGGTAGAACGTATTACAATAGGTGAAACAATGTGTAAATGCGTTTGGTGCAGTAGGAATGAGCCTAGGCGATAATTTTGTTTCAAAGCTGAAAACACCATGCGCATTGACGCTTTCTTCGGTGAATGAATAATTGGGTTTTTGTAAATTATGTTGTTTGAACTTTGAAGGCTAAGTAAGATGACATCATTAAGCATCTGAAACAAACCCATGTGAGACGGCATCATCATATGTCCAGCCGAAAAATGAAGCCTCCCAGAGTCTTTGGAGAATGAAGATAAATTTAACGTGCCTTGCTTTTCAGTGTTTCATCATTGTTTAATGTAATTAATCCAATTTCTCAACTAAACAACTGATGTGGGCCGCAACTCTTGCTTTGCTTTAGTAATTTTATATATATTCAAGTCAATCCTCTTTCTGCTACAGTCCAAGGAAAGAACGAGGGTCTTTCCCGCGTCAAGAAGAGAACATCATATTATATCTTTCAGACAATTAATAAGAAGTTCGCGTAAAAAGATACAGCATTAGCGAGATAATATATCCTAATGAAATCCCACATGCAACTTCTGCACGCTTTTATATTTAAGTTCACTTTATGACATGGAGAATGACCCTAACATATTGAACTGTTCAAAACGTGCTGCTTTCTTCCAAGGAGCGGCAGCATATTCCGTCCTTGTTCCTATACCACGAAACCACAGTATTCCATGATCTAGCTTGTAACATTGGTCTTAAACATCTAACCACTTGTGTTATGTATAATCAGCGCATCACATAGCGCGTCTATTCCAACTCTGCAAAAATTGCATGAGTCAAGTACAGGTCTAAGAAAACAGGAAAGGCGTATGTACGTATAGTTAAAGAAATCTTACAGATGTCCAGATTATAATGGGCCAATTATGTATTTGCATGATTAGAAAGCAGGCAAAATGTATGTTTACACATATATACCAAATGAATCCGCGGAAAGATTGTCCTCTGAAATACACTTGCAGCTCCTGACTTTTTGCAAGTTGAGTTGAGGAATCTCATGATTGCTCTTCAAAAAGGATTGGTGGAGAGAGAGAGAGAGAGAGAGAGAGAGAGAGTAAACGAGAACATATGGGGTGTGATTGTCGGTGAATATGGTGTGTAACTCCCAATATAATCTGTAATACATAAGAATAAAGAGGGAAGATGGATAGAGGTGTTTCTTATATGATTGATGGTCATTAATATTCTTCTGTAGCATGTGAGCTGATAGCTTGGACATAATCTGAAGTTACGTATGCTCACTGTAGATCGTCCTCTGAATGCATTGGTAACCAAGAACCAATCTTAGGGAAGAAGATACAGTGTTGGGACATTCTCTTTTGGTAGGGACCAAACTCGGGTTTCACTGTTTCTTGAGATATTATTGACTTGAACTAGTAAAATGATTCCACATGACAGCTTCCGAGTTTGACGAAGAGGAACAGCCAAACAGAAGAGAGACAAGCCATTCTTTCTTCACTCATTGATGCTTCGCCTCTTTTTCGGTTCACAGCAATTCTTGATGGTCCCCTGAAATGGAGTAGTAAAGTCCAAGCAACTTCTGCTGAGGGGACCCAGACTTGGCTTGGGAGTTGGGGAATATTCTCTCTCTCTCTCTCTCTCTCTCTCTCTCTCTCTCCACCACTCGCTTTTCTGTGAGCTTTCAGGAGATTCCTCAACTCAACTTGTAAAAAGCCTCTCCTCCTTTTCCTCGATTTGATTCATCTCTTGGAATCGATCTTAGCTTCCAAGGCTCATCCTCATCTTTTGAAGAAATTATACTACTGAATAATAAAGGGTTAGATCCGCGTGTGCAGATGCACTTGTTTACAGTCGAGTCGAGCGGGAAAGATGAACTTACGTAATTTGTGGAGTAAGAGTTTACTAAACAGTTTGGCATGTTCCATCAGTTTATATCAACCGAGACTAGAAAAAAGCCTGACGTTCACGAATCGAGCAGATCATTTACACTTAAGAGTGGCGATCGTGTAATGGCTTCGAGGAAATAGGTGTCTTACTATTCTCGACTGCAATAGTTAGACTATAAGCAAAGCATTGGACCCTATATAACCCTATTTGGAGAGGCGATTTAGTTAGTGGGTTCTAAAGTGATGTCTGATTTGTCTGATTTATGCCATCAGAAAGACTCGGGTTGACTTTTGTCCTGATTTGCAGCAGATATAAGCCGAATTAATGACATATATTGAGAGTCTAGATTGTGCAACACACTCAAATATTGCCATTCTTGTGATTGATTGCCTCCATTATTGGATTAGTTAAGATAGGATAGGATAAGAAATCCTCAAATTGCTTATATCTTATAGAGTGATATTTTATTTGGAAGAAAATGTGAAAATCCTACAAGCCCCGATCGCAGTAGAGACAAATAAAGAAACTCAATGACTTGTGGGATTTTGCATCCGCCGCATAAGTGACCGCTATTGCCAGCGGATGCGGAGGCTGCATCACACAGGAGGTGACAGTGCACAAATGCCTCTTTTTTTTTTTTTTTGGTCGTTTCATTTTTCTCATCGCCCATGCTTACTTCAGTCAGGGCCTTGATTGTTCTGTATAAGCCATATCCAATCTATGTGGTATTTTTTTCTATTTTGGTTCGAAACTAAAAATTGCACTAAAAAAGGTGGAGGAAGGAGATGCATGAGATGATGAGACTCGAACCAAGACAAGGTCCCTCGACAACAGATGCCTATACTGGCGGAACCAACTGTTGATCCGTCATCTCATCCACTGGCAAACATATCACCATAAGAGGCACCTTTTTTTTTTTTGTTACAGAAGGTCGCATCGACAAGGGTGTTGTCTTCTCTACGATAATTCGAACAAAACCACATAGCAAGCGAAATAGGATCAAGACATCATGGCCCTGAAACAGAAACCGCACCTCAACCACAGGCTTCGGGCCTCTTTAAGATAAGACTTTCAAGTAACAGCCCGGTTTGCTCCGCCCCAATGTTCTGTACCCTTTGAGTCGGGGTAATCTATTAATTCCCCTCGATTTCTCCATGTTCAGTGATTGCGCAAATTATTTCCTAAGGAATTTGTATAGCGAGTGTACTCTCTCTCTCTCCCTCTCCCTCTCTCTCTCTCTCTCTCTCTCTCTGGTAATTTGATTAAGATAGGAATTGAGAGAGAGATCTATAGCAGGTGGCCTCTTCAAATGGTATTCAGCTATGGGAGGCTAGAACATATAACCCCATCTTAACTATACTATAGTCACAGTGCAGTTTTAAGCTCGCCAAGTTTGAAAAATCAATTCAGTATTTCCTGTTCGACTCATCTCAGCATCAGCAAATTGTCTACAATCAAACGCAACAGCATTGGTATACAGTGTACTTCATTTCACAGATGCTTTTTTTATGTACAAGGATGAAGAACGAACTTCATTACAACTTCCCAAAAGAATACATCTCAAAATTTACTTTGCATCGCAAAGTCCAGTGCTCTCATCACAGAAGCCATCTCGATCAAGCAATTTCGGTGGGGGTGCACTTAGCAGAGGGGAAGATGGACTACCGTAAGCGTTGCGACGGCTATTTCCACAACCCAAGCTTTTTCTGGTGTCTACCCCTGTAATTGGGTTTGTGCCACTTGCGTACTTGCAAAGAGCCTTTATAAACAGATACAAGTATTTTAGAGCGGCTAGACCATTAAGCAAGCAAGGACTACCAGATAAACAGGTCCAGCACATGCACTGTGATGTAAAATCTGAAATTGAGCTAGAAGTCTTTGACTGTCCAAGAGATGGAAGCTGTCCTTTCTATAATTGTCCACGCGTGGATTCATTAACAGCACAAAAATATCAAAAAATTCAGTGAACTGACTATAGTATTTTCGCTCATGCTCACAGCCAACAAAATAAAGAATCGTGTTAAACAGCCTATGAGTTCTTGCCCGCTATATCCTAGAAGCTGCAATTCATGCATGATTTCGACTATTCTCTGCATACTTTAAGCCAACAGTTAAACAAGCACAAGACACTGATCAATTCTTAACCTTTAGCTGCGAAGCAACCAACAAAACTGGCAATTATAGTCTAATTGGAAGTGAAAAGAGCAATTATAAGTAAAGGCAGGAAATAAGGAATCAAAAATTAGGTTGCGTAGCCAAACCAGTAAAGAATCAATGCCTATCTATTCATCGAAAGAAATTTAGAAAAGGACAAAAGGAAAAAGCCGTGGCTATGTATATTATGATTATTGAGAATGTGCTGTGATCGTGAAACTTCCTATCTGTCAAAATTCTCATTTGCTGATAGATCGCTTTAATCTCAGGAGGCTAGATGATCCTTGCGTATTGACAGAGCTGTTTATATTAAGCGACTTGTAGATGCACATAATCCACTGAATATACATGGTCACCACAGTATGTTCCAGGCTTCCAGCGGTTCCAAGAACCAAGGGTTGGTGGAAGTAGTGGAGTAACAGAAATGCTAAATATATGCAAAATGGAGACCAAAACTAAAGAAGTTCGGAGAGAACAACTGTTGGAATACCTGCTTTTGAGGAAGATCCAGAACAGCATCGCTGAAGTCAGCACCATCAATAATGGCACCTCCAAGATCACTGCGGGTGAGAACTGTTCTTGCTAGCACTGCATTGGTGAGGTTAGCTTCATTGAGAACCTGAATTCATGCAAAAATTTACAGCAAGTTACAAGTTCTGACAATTATCAGCACAAGTTCAAGTTCATCCAACATCTAATGACAATAGCCGTCCGAACCTCAAAGTATAAAGCTTATTTTACAGAGTTGGGAGGAATATGTAAATAGAACACTCAATTTATCCATGATTAATAGTTGTTTACACTTAAATTAAGGAATGAAGTAAGAGCCTTTTATCTTTACCATGCGATCCATCAGCGTGTCACTCAAGTCTGCACCTGAAAATCACAAATAGACAAATCTTAGCATGAGATGGACCAATCGAAAAATTTTCATACTGCTACACAAACAAGTATATGGAGGTATTAGGCATACCCGTAAAGTTTGCCTTATACGCGACAGCTTTCTCAAGATAGGCGCCATTGAATGTAGAGCCGCTGAAGTCAGATTCCCTCATATCAGCAGCTGTGAAATTGGCTCTTCTGTATCAGCCATTTACACTGTATTAAAAACGTAAAATTTAACTAGACATTGCATTAGAAAATATTATCCACACAATAGACAGCTGCATAAGCTCGGTCTAAGTAGGAAGCATATGACAACGAGCCATGAATAATTTGACGCTGAAGTGATCGGCCAAGGACGAAACAACATGGAAATGCAGATTTATAGGAAGAGCAGAATCCAAATGATGCAACTTTTCATCGCTAATTGCCATCTTGGGTTAAATTAATTACAATGTTCATCAATTACCTAGCAAATAAGTCACATAATCTTCCTGGTAATGAATAATAGAGCTCTTGTTACAACTTACAAGTGGTAAGTACAGTGAGATGGAGAATTACCTGAAATTTTCATTCACGTGCACTGCTTTCCTGCAAGCCAAGAAACCACAATTCAACAACATCCAACCCAGCTATGCAACAGCCGAAGTTACGAAAACTCAAAGAAGTTTCGACCTGAGATCCGCCGAACCAAACTGCGCGGCCGAACCTATCCCAAACTCGCCGCGGGTCTCCGCTTCATACTTGTTGAGATCAGCACTTGCCGGCAAAGACGAGCTGAATCCAATGACGGCCGCCGCCAATGCAGTGGAAACCACCGCTCGCCAAGCTTTTGACTCTGCATTCGGGGCAAAAGGGTGCATCGAACAGTTCACCACATCGTTTTTCTTCTCCCTTTCCACTCTCGGAATCAATTTCACATTTGCTCGCTAACTTTTTTTCGCACGCAAATACACATGTTCCAAGCCACTTTCAGATAGAAGATGCCGCGCGATCATAACGAGAAATTCGTGCTGAAAACGAAATTGAAACAGGAAGTACGAAGACGGGCGTGCGCATGCGCGAACTGCGAAGTACGATACGACGGAGAACGGGAACTCACCGCGAAACGAGGCCTTCACAGGAGGCTGAACCTCCCGCGCGACGCCGAATGGCTTCGAAGCGAGCTGCAGAGGCTTGGCAGCTCTCGAACTTGACGAAGAAGGAGAAGAAGAACAAGAAATGGAGATGGATTTGATGGATAGAAGAGAGATCGAACCGAGAGCCGCCATTGAAGGGGAGGGACAGAGAGAGCGGAGGAGAAAGAGAAGGAGATCCTTATCCGGAACTGAACTGAACTGAACTGAAACAGAACAGAACAATGGGGCACGTGACATGTTCGTGATCGTCCGTTTGTTTCTGTTGGGGGAGGCGAGAGGAACAACAATTGGCTGTGATGAGCACACGTGCGACTGCTTCCCTCGTTCGGTTGATCAGATGCCACGTGTCTGTGCATTGGTCGCACCAGGACGAGACTACAAACGAACGAACAAAAATCCGTCGGCACACGATGCGACTGCACGTGTGCTGGTAGATAAGGTGGCCTCCATATGGAGTCTACCTGATCTAACGGCGCGTATGAATTGGGTTGACATGGATCGAGAGCGTGCAGTCCTTGCTTTCCAAGTATATGCCTGTACAGTATCTACATGCTGCATCTACAGCTATCGAGTTAGATTGTACACTACGGGTATATGGAAAGGAGATGGGAAGAAAAAATTTTACGCAGTTTGAGAATACATTACAGCTGAATGGGATTGATAGAGCATGTACGCTTGTACCGGTACAGGGAATACAGAATGGTATGCACGCAAAAGTCGACTGTACTGCGGAAGAACAAAATCTAGTGCCGGTCTTTTCTGTCGATGTTTTGCTTGGGACTGTACGGGGTGTGAAAGCAGAGTTCATCTGCCATATCTTGAGCGGGGCGGTGGCATTTGCCTCGGCAGCATTGTTGAATAAAGAAGATCCCGGGTGTCTCCGTAAATTGCCTTCGTAGGATAAATGCGCGTGGTGATGATGGTTCTACCTTCTTGAGCAAGCAAAGGTTTCCTACTAGGAGATGGTCCACCTGGATGAAGAGAGAGTTGCTCCTGACGAATCTGATGTTCTCAGATAGGCAAGCGTTTCGTATCGAAACAATTGAAGGTCAACTCACCAGGATTCTCAGGGACAACTTTTCTCCTTCTAGTACTGGGACAGAGCTCCCATGGACTTGTCTATTGACATCGCTTGCCTCGGAAGATCTTTCAGAAAAAGTCCGAGATTCGACGACTGAAGCAAGCCCAGCTCGATAAAGCAGATGGTGGAGCCAATCACATAGAAAATTCGTGATAAGAGTTAGGGTGTGTGTGTTGACTGAGGTAACAGTGGCAGCCAAACAGTCAATCTAGGAACTTTACCATGGAGGAAGGTAAAGAACGCCCCTTGATCGGTCAGTGCAGATTGAAGTCCTGAGGTTGCCGTCCCAGCATTCAACGATGTAGAAATACACAGGAGTCTGCTTGGATAGGCTCTTGCCTGCGCAAGCCAGAAGGCCAGGAGGCCCAAGAGCGCCTGGCTGAGAGGCTCCACCGCCGGTGCCGCAACTGAAATTGGTATCCACTTCAGGTGTTGTTGTCTCTAGGACCTCTTCATCGAACTCAAACTCTGCCATGATGTTTACCCGAAAACTTTCATCGCTTACAAGAAGTTCTCAACCATACCAAATTTCTATAGCAACTACTGAACAACACAGATTTGTGTGGCGGTTCCAACATCTAGAGGCACAACGGATTCAGCTTTGACCTCTATGTCACTGAATTCCTCAATGTTTAATCTTGAACTTTCCAATTCCTCCGCTGGCCATTGAAGCAGGTTAATGCCCATCTCTTTCATCGAGCACCAAGGTCCTCGGAATTCCCTTATAGATGCCAGTAAAATGATCGTGATTGATTTATCAATAAGATCTTGAGCTTTATTTACCCCAAATATGACATTCGATCTCTCCTATAATTTCTAGCTTCCAGTCTCAAGAGTGAGCACGGTTCAACCTATGTTTCTACAGTCTTACTAAATTCAGAAATGCTTTGATCAATTGAATAGAAGTTCTACAACCATGTCCTGATTCTGGCAGATTTGAAACAGCGAGGGGTTAATTTCAATCAATTTCATTCTCGGGAAGTAGCCTGTACAAGCACAACTGTAAAAGTCAAACAGAAATAGTAATAAAACCTGAAGTGAAGCCCATCCCTTCTGCACAAGATTCCCCTGCCGTTGTTGTGGTCATAAAAAAGTCTCTGAGGCATATTTATTAACATAATCATACCAAATCCCGATCCCCACATCAGTTTCAGGACTGTCCGAAACCCAAGCATAGGCCTTCACATCATAAGCCTCAACTGCATAGTAATCATGCCAATCCTTATCGACACTAGCCTTCATCACATGCTTCACTCCTGGAACATTAACCGGCATGTCCAAGCCATTTTCGGAGTTCACCAAGACTGGAAATAAGGCCCTCATTCCCACATGCCAGTCCCTTGGAACAGCATGGAGCACGCCTGGCAAGAGCTCGTACTTCTTGAAGTCCTTGGTCTCAAACACAAATGACATTCCTGTATTATTGACCTTAGTGCCAATTATGATTCACCATTTTCCTCCCGAAGTGTTCCGAGCAGTCGTAGGGTCATGGAAGTCCAATTTGTCAATACCTGGAAGAGGAGCTATAACAGGGTTGCCAGAGTACTTGATCCAATTGTTGAGGAGTGGATCGGATGGATTGGCTGGGCACACGATATTTTGGTACTGCCTTGAATCATTGGATGATCCAGTGTAGAGCACAATCACTTGGCCATCTGGCAAGATAGTGGCTGATCTGCTCCACGCACCATCATTGGTGTCGTGGCACTGATCAGCCACCACGGAAGAGGGAGGTGGAGCCAGTGGATCAAGTTTGTAGACACAGCATGGCCCCAGACCATTTTATTGCATCTGCACTCTGGACCTTCAGGGTTGTATTGGCAGAAGAAGGGGTACTATCCATTTAATACAATCCAAGGGAGCTCTCCAATCATGAACTAAGCACAGGAGAATGACCTGAGATCTGCTGGACCAAACTGCAGAGCGGAACCTATTCCCAACTCACAGCCAGTCACTGCTTCAAATTTGTTGAGATCGGCATTTGCCGGCAAACATGAGCTGATCACCACAGCTGCCAACGCAGCAGAAACCACCGCTTGCCAAGTTTTGGGTTCTGCATTTTCACAAATGGATATGGAGCAGCTTGTATCAGGTCCTTTTTTACCCCATTCCTAGAAAGACAAATGATCAGATTACCTACCTGGGGAAAGACTTGCTCTTCCTCTCGTAATGCTCACATTAACTACTTAAATTCATAACAGCATGAAGATTCTCGCATTTTTTGACACTTCTGATGTAAAACCTCACCGAAGCTCTTGAAAAGAAACAAATGCGTTTGTACATGATAACTTCGAAGCCAAGGCATGCGAAAGAATCGGACAGTCCTGAACTTGGAGTACTGAATTTCATAAGCCGGTGTTTTGAGAGAAGTAAGAACAATGAGATGCTGCATTTGCAAACTAAGAATATGATACTGTTGAGATTCATGTGTGAGTTGCGTTAGAAGTTTCACATCGGAAAATTTGTGCGATGTGGAACGGTTAATATATCCTAATAGATTCATAACTTATTGATTTAAGTTTTTGAGTGAACATGAGTCCAAATGGATATATCGACGGGCTCAAACTTGAGTTCCCTCTTATCGGCATAAGCTTTTAAATGAAGGCGAATTCAGCTGAATAGATATCTTTCGAATGAAGGCAAGTTCAATTGAATAGATATCATGCGGTCTGCATAATCTTCAACTGCCTACGGTGTAGGTCCTATGATGGAATCTACATGTCAACTCATTCTGCAAGCTCCCCAAGCCAAACTCTTCGTTTTGTTCATTATCTCATCACTTTTTCATTTGCTTTAATCTGCTGCAGAATCTCAATTCAGTACTGCGAATCCTGAATCAAATCTAAAAAATCTTTCACGAGCTCGTTTTGTTGATGCACTGAGATGGATGGATGGCGGCAATGGTGATATATGGTGTTGAAAGTTAAAGACGTAACACTTCAAAAGTGAAAGCCTCGATCTTGTCGATAACTATTGTCAACTAGATCTCGAAGGAGAACGACTTGTCGATAACTATTGTCGACAACTCTCGAAGAAAAACACACAAGGAGAGGAGAGAAATAAATTATTTTATTATGACTTGATTCACCTTGCTAATACTTCAACTAAACTTGCCTTTATATAGGAATAGTACACTTTTCTTGATATGACTCATAAATGACTATACATGTATTTGATATTAACTAGATATCGAAACACGAAAGGTCATGACCAAATACATACAACCACATTAATTAGATATTGAAATACGAAAGGTCAAAACGAATCACGAAAGATCTAGAGAGATAAGGCGGTGATATCTTCAATACTGCCCCTCACCGACTACTCTCTCTAAGAATAGTTCTTGCGACCATACCAAGCTGAGCTCGAAACTCTTCAAACTTTGCAACTCTAAGACCTTTGGTGAAGATATCAGCAACTTGATCACCTGTCTTGGTGTACTCCATCTTGATCTCGCCCTCCAACACTTTCTCTCGCAGAAAGTGATAGTGGACTTCCACATGCTTAGTCCTAGCATGAAAAACTGGATTTTCTGCCAAGCTTATAGCGGATAAATTATCACAATACAATATTGTCGAATAATCTATCGACTGATGATGATCATCCAATAATTGCGCTAGCCATGTGCTCTCTTGAGCTGCCATTGCTGCTGCTCTGTATTCAGCTTCTGTTGTAGACAAAGACACAATCGGCTATCTTTTATTGCACTAGGATACTACTGCTGATCCAAGATGAAATGAGTATCCAGTAGTTGATCGCCGTGTGTGTTGATCTCCAGCATAGTCGGCATCACAATGACCGACCAATTCACCCGATGATTCCTTTTTATACAAAAGCCCAAAATTAAAAGTCTTCTTAACATACCTTAAGATACGTTTGGCTGCATCCAAGTGAGGCTTCCTTGGCTTCTCCATGAATCGACTCACTACTCCCACTGCAAAAGCGATGTCAGGCCGAGTTATGGTAAAGTAGATTAGACTACCTACCAATTGCCTATACATAGACAAATCTTCTAGCTCTCGACCTTCTTCGGCACATAGCTTTGCGTTCCCATCCAACGGAGTAGATATAGGTTTGCAATCGAGCATCTCGAATTTTTCCAAGAGATCTCGTGCATACTTCTGTTGACATAGGAATAATTCTTCTTTTGTCCTATCAACCTTGAGCCCCAGAAAGTGTTTTAGCTCTCCAAGCTCCTTCATTTGGAACTGCACAGAGAGGTTGGCTCTAATTTGACATATCTCATCTTCATCATCTCCAGTAATGATGAGATCATCTACATAAACCAGCACAGCTGCAACCTTTCCATCTTCTACCTTCACGAACAGGCTCGAGTCTGCTGGAGCTACATTATAACCGTTGTTCAACAAAAATTCTGCAATCTTTCCATACCACACTCTCGGGGCTTGCTTTAAGCCATACAACGCTTTCTTTAGCTTGCAGACATATTCTGGATAAGTTTTGCTCTTGAAACCATCTGGCTGCTCCATATATATCTCTCGCTCAAGTTCTCCATGCAAGAAAGCATTCTTCACATCCATCTGCCATATATTCCATGACTTGCTTGCTGCAAGTGCTAATAGAACTCGAACTGTGGTAACCTTTGCTACTGGACTAAAGGTCTCTTCATAATCAATCCCATATTTTTGCGAAAAATCTTGAGCCACTAGACGTGCTTTATACCTCTCAATCGACCCATCTGATCGAGTTTTAAGTTTATAAACCCATTTGCAGGAAATAGGACATACCTTTTCAGGTTTTGGTACCAAATCCCACGTCTCATTCTTCTTTAGTGCGAGGATTTCTTCTTCCATGGCCTTCCTCCATTCTGTACCCTTTGAGGCTTCTCTATATGTCGAAGGCTCAATCATGCCAACATTTACAATTAATGCCGCATTGGCATACTTGGGATTTGGCTTTCTTTGCCTTGTCGATCTCCGAAGTTGAGGCTCCTCCTCTTCAAGTTCTTCGACCTGACTTGGTCGAAGTTCTTCTGTCGACTTTGGGCGCTCATCAAATGAACTTGTCGATCCTAATGACTGTGTGTCGACATCTTTTTCAACAAGCTGATTCTCATCGAATTCTTTCAACCTTTCTTCGATCTCTTCGTCGAAATGTTGTGAATTTGACAATTCAAGAGCTTGAGGTGACCACCAAGATGACAATTCATCGAACATCACATTCCTTGAAGTATAACACCTCATTGTTGTAGGGTCGTCGCAGCACTTCCACCCCTTTCGTTGATCATCATATCCCACGAATATGCAACAAACCGCCTTCTTGTCGAATTTGCTGCGAAGATGATCAAGCACAAATGCATAACATACGCACCCGAAAACTCTAAAGTGACTTACCACAGGCTTGCGATTCCATAGCTTCTCGTATGGTGACATAAAAACGAACCTTGCTTGTGGCAGCCTGTTAATCACGTGAGCCATTGTCTTCATACATTCGGCCCAAAACCTTGGTGGAACATTCTTTGCGTGTAACATGCTCCTGCATGTCTCAGCTAGATGCTAATTCTTTCTTTCGACAACACCGTTCTGCTGTGGCGTATACGGACAAGTATACTGTCGACGTATCTTGCACTCTTGCAAATATTTCGTGAATTCGTAGGAAGTGTATTCTCCCCCATTATCGGTGCGTAGGCAACGGATTTTTCTACCTACTTCACTTTCAACCTTCTCCTTAAACTCCTTAAATTTAATAAACGCATCGGATTTTTTCCTCATGAAAACAACCCAGACATACCTAGAGAAGTCGTCAATGAAAGTGATCATATACTTGAATCCGCTAACAGACGGCTGCTTCACTGGACCAAACACATCCGAGTGAATGAGCTCGAGAGGCATCCGAGTTTTGAACGATGATTCCTCATATGAAAGTTGATGTGCCTTCCCATATTGGCACCCGACACAAATCACATCTTCTTGCACTTCCAACCGGGGAAGACCCCTCAGCATGTTCTTTTGCATCATCACTTTCAACTTGTGATAACTTATGTGCCCAAGCCGCACATGCCATAAATCTGGTGTATCATTCCTTCGGGTTTTGTTTACATATGCCGTTTGAGCAGACATCACGTAAACGGACTCCAGCCGACGTCCCTCCATGATTGGTCGACCAATGGGCTTCATATTTCGGTACACCTTAACATCTTGTGGACCGAACACCACATAATTACCCAAGTCTGTGAGTTGGGACACAGACAATAAATTCTCCTTCATTCTCGGCACGCGATACACACTTTTCAATCCAACTGGTTGTGAATGGAATCGAGGATTTATCATCGTCTTGCCGATATGAGTAATCGGCAGTCTCAAGCCATCTGCAGTAATAACAACACGTCCTCCGGTATATTCATGCATGTTCGACAGCTTGCCTTGATCACCAGTCATATGACTCGAACACCCTGAATCAACAATCCAGTCGAAATCATAATTAATCGACTTTTCACTTACAGAGATTAATGTCATCGCATCGTTTGACTTGTCTGTGGAAGAGATAGGGAGCTCGTCCGATACCACCATTGCAACAGACGTTTGGAAGTCCCATTCCTTATCTTCATCGAAATCATTCTTCTTCGATGATGCTGCGACATTTCCTTCAACTTTCTTTGTTCGACAATCTCTAGCAAAGTGGCCCTCTTTGCCGCAAACGTAACATCGTCCACTACGTCTTTTGCCATTGCCTCGCCAAGCTCCCCTTGGTCGAAGACTCGTCTCTCCTGGACGCTTTTGCCATTCTTCACGAGCTGGTTGCTTTTGCCATTCAACATAGCTTTTCCTCAACTTGCCATCTTTATTATCAGTACCGATTCGCCTTTGACCCTTGAACCCTCTTTTATCACTGAAGAAGGCACTTTTTTCTCTCTTAATCGAAACCTTAGACATTTGACTATCTAAAGTCTCTTGGTTAGCCAGAATACTCTCTAGATCGGTCAACGTTGGTTGAGTTGCCCATCCACGAGTAGCCGTAATAATACCATTATACTCCGGCTTTATCCCGTGAATAATAATTCTTCTCATTCTTGTTTCTGAGATGGCATTAGTGGGATCCAATTTTGAAATTTCGTCACAAATAGACTTAACTTTGGAGAAATATTGACTCACCGTCATATTTTGTTATGATATCAACACAACTCGTTCTCCAGCCCCTATAGCTTGGCATCATTCGACCTTGCAAATAGCGCTGCCAAGTAATCCCATGCCTCTTTTGGAGTACTCGCGCTCTTTATGTGCTGCATTAATTCATCTTCTACAGTCACAGAAAGAGCATAAAGAGCTTTACCCGCTTTGATGTTCCATCTCCTTAACTCGCCATCGTTCGTCGATGGTGTGATGTTGCCCCCACCAATGATATCCCACAAATCTTGTCCTAGCAAGTAAAATTGCATTCGAACTTGAAATATCCGCCATCAAACTTGGATATAACACCTGGCACTATACCAATTCAGCTTGGTCCCAGACCAATGAATCACAATTCCTGTCTTTGCAATGACAGAATTTTGACGTTCTCCGGTCCCTAACCAGTTGCTCAAGTACAATGGTCCTCGGCTCCTGGGCTCTGATACCACTTGTTGAGAGTTAAAGACGTAACACTTCAAAAGTGAAAGCCTCGATCTTGTCGATAACTATTGTCAACAAGATCTCGAAGGTGAACGACTTATCGATAACTATTGTCGACAACTCTCGAAGAAAAACACACAAGAAGAGGAGAGAAATAAACTATTTTATTATGACTTGATTCACCTTGCTAATACTTCAACTAAACTTGCCTTTATATAGGCATAGTATAAGACTCTTGATATGACTCATAAATGACTATACATATATTTGATATTAACTAGATATCGAAACACGAAAGGTCAAGACCAAATACAAACAACCACATTAATTAGATATTGAAATACGAAAGGTCGAGACGAATCACGAAAGGTCTAGAGAGATAAGGCGGTGATATCTTCATATGGCCATGGAATACAGAAAGAAGAACCAAATTTTAGATACATGAGAGATGAATTACAGCAAGAGAGCAATGAATTTTCCCAGCCATTCTTCTCTTCTTTTCTTTGTCATTTTTCTTCTGCAATAGAAGTCTCTGCAATTCGTTTGCTCAAAAATGGAAATGGAGATTCCCTGCCCATCTTGTGAACTGAAAATAGGAGGGACTGATAAGAACTTGTCCAGGTCAACATGGGGAATGTTCCGGAAAAAATGAACACGATGGTCTACCTCGACCTCCATCGCGGAAAAATGGTATGCCCAATCATTTTTTTTCTGGTTTCGATTCAATCACTGGGGGCTGTACGGGCGGATGAAAGCGGAGTTCATCTGCCATATCTTGAGCGAGGCCTTAACGTTAGCCTCGGTGGCGTTATTGAACAAGAAGACCCGAGCGGCCCCGTAGATGGCCTTCGTGGGGTAGACGCGGGCCGTGAT
This sequence comes from Syzygium aromaticum, assembly GCA_024500025.1. Lineage (NCBI taxonomy): Eukaryota > Viridiplantae > Streptophyta > Magnoliopsida > Myrtales > Myrtaceae > Syzygium > Syzygium aromaticum. The sequence goes on along the minus strand of CM044888.1, from coordinate 22,107,725 downwards.
GCAACTCCTCCCTCCCTGAGCGAAGGTCTCTACGATCGAATGATCCACCTGTAAGATCGACAAAAGATTGGACAAGTTACTGATAAGTCTAAGGATAAAGCATGACCGATAACATTATTTTTCGTGAAAGAGAATCTGAGCTCTCTCACCAGTATTCTGAGCGACAACTTCTCGCCTTCTAGTACAGGGACAAAGCTCCCACGGACTTGCTTGTTCACATCGGTTGCCTCAGAAGATCTGCGGAGAAAAAAGCGAGTATTCAGCATGATTAACGAAAGCAAGACCGAGACCGGACAAGAATCGAAGTAAAAAACGAGATCGAGAGGGTTACCTCGATTGGTCAGTGCAGATTGAAGTCCTGAGGGTGCCGTTCGTTCCCTTAACGACGTAGAAGTACACGGGGGTCTGCTCGGATAGGTCATCGTCCGCGAGAACCAGGACGCCAAACGGCCCTAGAGCACCTCGTTGAGAGGCCCCACCACTGGCGTCGCAACTGTAATCAGCATTGGCCTCGGGTGTCGCCTCTAGGGCCTGTTTGTCTAGCTCAAATTCAGCCACGATGTCCATCTGAAAATCAATATTATTGTTAGTTAGCCGGGAGTCCTTACTTCACCGAATATTTACAGCTACAGATGAAAACTCGAAGGCACGGACCTGGGTGGCAGTTCCGACATCTAGAGGCGCCACCGTCCCGGTTTTGACCTCTATGCCGTCGAATTCTTTGCTGCTTAATCTCAAGCTCTCCACTTCCTCCACCGGCCACTGAAGCAGGTGGCTTCCGGTCTTCGTGTCGAGAACGACGGTCCTTGGAATTCCCTGAGAAATACGAATGCAATTCATCACGCTCGGCCTCGTACGAGGATTTGAGATCGCTAAACTAACACATGATATGTCATAACAAATTCAAATCACATTCAAATGCAAGTGAAAACATTGAACAGACCTGGAGTGAAGCCCATCCTTTCTGCACATCGGCAACTTCGCTGTCCGACTCCGTGATCCAACCCCACAAGATCCGCCTCCTCTTGTTCTGGTCGTAGAACGTCTTCGAGGCGTAGAATATACCGTAGTCATACCTAATCCCGATCCCCACATCAATCTCGGGGTCATCCGGGACCCAAGTATTGGCCTTCTCGTTGTAAGTCCCGATCGCATAGTAATCGTGCCTGTCGTCGTCGAGGCTAACCTTCATCACGTGCTTCACTCCCGGACCATTCTCCGACGTGTCCAACCCGTTTTCCGAGATGGGGTAGAAGTCCACGCATTCCCACATGCCGGTCCCGGGGACGGCATGGAGCAGGCCTGGCAAGAGCTCGTAGTTCTTGAAGTCCTCGGTCTCGTACACGAGCGACATTCCCGTCTTGTTGACCTTGGCCCCGATTGCAATGCGCCATTTGCCTCCCGACGTGTACCAAGCGGTCGTCGGGTCACGGAAGTCCAACTTGTTGATGCACGGCGGAGGGGCTAGGATAGGGTTACCGGGGTACTTGACCCAGTCCACGAGGAGCGGGTCGGAGAGGTTGGCGGGGTAGGCGAGGTTCTGGAGCTGCACCGACTCGATGGACGAGCCGGTATAGAGCATGATGACTTGGCCATCGGGGAGGATCGTGGCGGAGCCGCTCCACACGCCGTTGATGTCGTACCACTGGTCGGCCACCATCGCGAGGGGGAGGTGGAGCCAGTGGATCAGGTCCTCCGACACGGCGTGGCCCCACACGATGTTGCCCCAGACAGCACCGTCCGGGTTGTACTGGTAGAAGAAGTGGTACCATCCTTTGTAATACATGGGACCTAGCATGATATTCACATGTTAAATGTTGAGAGAGTCGGCAACGTATATGCGAAGTCACCCGTTCAATGAAACAGCACATTTGGCTCATCCCGCAGCGACCCGGGTAGGCATGAAGTTGAAGTACGTCATGTTTTAGCATGTTGAAGCAGAGTACATCGTTTAGAAGCAAGTTCGATACGAACTCGTAATTCGAATTTGACAAGAGAATACGAATAGTCAGTCCTATTATTGATTGTTTCAATCAAAATTCTCGTTGTGTACCTCCGAGTTTAGTGTAATCACCAGAAAATAAGATTTTGCTAACATATCAGCCCGCAATGAAATTATAAGCCTCAAATTCTTAAAAGTATGGACCCTACAATAATTTTTAATTTTTTGTTATTTGCTTTTAATTATTTGTTATTTGCTTTCTTTCCTCAAATCAGACGGTTAGGCACACACAAGATTAAGGACAATCACAAAAGCGTTTCTCGCAATAAAAAAAACTGCAGTATTAAAATTTTGAAAAACAAAAGAGAAAGAAGTAGATCAATCTTACCGTTGGGATCTGTGGGAGACGATGAAACCAAGTTCCCATGCCAGAGCAAGAACAGAGCCATGAAAATGAAGGAGAAAATTAAACACAAATCAGTCGAATAGAAATCCCTAGCTGTAAGCATCAATGGAGTCGAGATCATTTTTCTTTTCAGTAAATAAATTTAAGACTAAGATCGTGCCAATAAGCAACCTCCATACATTCCTCATCTTTTTCATCCCACAAGATTCACAAACTTGAAATTTCAGCCTAAGATAAAATTACATTAATTTTCCGGTGCGCTATGCGCTCCTTGACCAAAATCTTGATAGAAAAACCTCAAACGAACTTTCAAGGTACCCAGAAAAAGATTTGACTAGAAGAATCATCAGAAAAATTTGAATACCATTCTAGCACATAATGTAAAATTCCAGGAAGGTGGCAAAGACTCTCTCAAAGAAGTGAAACGCCATAGATTGACAAGAAAAAGTAAAGGAGAAAAAGAAGAGGTCACCATTCATCCAATTCTTCTCGGGCTGAAAATGGAATGCCGTTCTCTGCCACGACAACATGCTGTTGTTCCACGGGAAACCCCGTACGTTGACGCCGGCGAAGATCCGGTTCGACTTCGCGGACACTCCTTCCTTCATGCCGCGAGGCGCCGTCCTGACCGTCGTCTTGGCTGGTATCGGCCTCGGCCCCGCCGTGCCTCCTCCACAGGTCGTCCACAATCGGTCGTCATCAACTTGCGCACAAACGTCTGACCTTGTATCGGTCGAGAAACCAATCATCATTCCCGCAACTAATAACAGGGAAAGCCCCGCCAAAATCGCCGCCTTGGCTGGTGCCTGGCGGCCTTTCGGCTCCTCCGCCCAGCCCGGGAGAGGGGCGTACGCGGGGTCTTCCTGATCAACGTGAGACCGATATGGGTAGGGCTCCGCCATTGGCAATGGCTTCGAATTGGAAAAGTTTTCTAGGATGTCTTAAATAGACAAAAATGCAGAGGAGAGAAAGAGGATGCTAGCTGTTCAGTGGAAGAAACATAGAAAAATTCAGAGATGCTGAATTTGGAAAAGGGTATCGACCCTATGCAAGGCAATGAGATTAATGATCTGGACGTGAAGATAGAGATGAGCTCTCAATGTTGGAGCGATTCCCATATATATACAGGCACACGTACCATTCGTAATCAACGGTTTAGTATGGAGATTGTTTATTATTTTGTTTGGAACGTATAAAAGTCGTCTATTGGAATCATCGGTTTTGCATTATGTTTTTGGATTGCCAATGAAACAGTAACGTCCAGAATCATCGTTGTCTTATCGCTGAGATCTCGAGTCAAAAAAAATTTCATTTCCATGTGTGCGACGAAGATTGACAAAATTCGAAGCATGTGCTTGACAATGTGGGTGGATATAAATAAGGTATCCACATCAAATTGGGCAACTTTGTCCCCATTTGGTGATTCGTGATCTCTCGTTTATCATGTTAGGTGTCTGTCCGATTGAGGGCGGTCAATAAGAAAACTAGGAAAGAAACAAAGAAGATGCATGTTCATTCATCTTTCCTTGTATTTTCGCAAACTTTCGAGATCCAACCCAAGTTCGAAATCTGTCGAACCTTTTCGTATCTTAATGTATCTCAATCTCAGGACCCGATGAATATCTCCGAGCTCTTATTTTCGAAAAATTTAGGGGACACGCATGACATGAAATTTGTTCATTCGATGATCGGTGTGGCGTCAAAGCTCGAGATCCTCCTATTAAGAGGGGAAATTCTAAATTGTGACTAGGGTCGTTGCTTTGGTCGGTCGATTGATTCTTCACAGACATTCGCGAGGGGATAAACTCCAAGAAAACGTGAAAACAATGGACTAGTATAAACCACACGTCCAAGAAAATGTGAAGAAGGAAAGTCCATTCAAATTAAACTAAGGAAGGTAAAAGCCTACACGCGTCAAGGAGACCAACTTGAAAATTATAATTTTTCCCTATTCTCACGTTGGCTGATCGATTTGGGGGAATGATGATGATTCAATGGTCCAAAACGAGGGCCATTCGAGAGCAAAAAGAGAAGATGGATACGTAAATTCAAACTTGGGGTTTCTGTCATCACATTGGAGAGCTCGACCTTGGCAAAACATGTCCCACAAGTAAAAAACAAGAAGCAATGAGTAGCGGCTGATTCACATACGAAAGGGGTGACTCCTCCCTTCTTTATCAGCTTCAAGTTCATAGTTCCATTAGTTTAATGAATCCATGCAACATAAACATATGCAAACCCAGAAAATGATGTAGGAGATTGGCGAACCATCCACATGAACATAAAACTCGATAGACATGCTATATTGGCCGTCGTGCAATAGATTTAAGATTAAATTTTGCATAATCAAAAAGTTCATGACTGAATTGGTCGCCGTATAATAGATTTAAGGCGTTTTTGGACAATTACCCCTAATTCAAACTCTGGATTTCTATCGTCACTTTGGAAAGCTCGACCTTGCAAAACATGCCCCACAAGTAAAACGAAGAAAGCAAGGAGCAGCTGCTGGTACAGATCCGAGAGTGGTGGCTCCGCCTCCATCATCAGCTTCAAGTTCATAATTCCATTAGAAGCTCATGATCCCATTATTTTAACGAATCCATGTAACATGAACCATACGCGAACCCAGGAACTGATGTGGGAGATTGGCAAACCGTCCACATGGGCAAGGCCCCCCCATTAGCCACAGGACGTGGATGACTAGGCGCTGACACATCATTTCAAACTTCCACCCCGTCGATAATGTGCGGGGACACGTGGGGCGAAGTTTTGGTCAGCATATCCATTCATGAGGAAAACAACAAAGCAATGACTGCAAAAGAGACAACCCGTACCCAATCAGCTCTCGCGTTTTCTTTTGGATTCTTCCCAATAATGTGGTGAATTATGGGCGTCCCCCCCATCCCCCTCGTTGATTGGGGCCGGTCCTGCATTGTTCACATGGTATGATTGGTAGGCCACGTGGTGGCTTCCCCAGCACCATACGCTTTCGCCACCTAAGGAGGAAATTTTCTGGGGTCGGCGAGGAACCCGGAAATAATAGAGAGCGGGGAGAGAGATCGATGAGTTGGCACCAAATCAGAGGTGAAATTGGGTCAATGGAGGGTTTGGGATCTTATGAATGACGTGGTGAATTATGGGCGTGTGTGTTCCCCCACGCCCCCCTCTTTGATTGAATCCCAATAATGTGGTGACTCATGGGAGTGCCCCCCTCTTTGATTGGATCTTATGAATGATTGGGATAAGGATGGGATCAATGAAGGTGCAAGAGAAAATTACTGGAAAGTTATGAATTTATCGCGTTTTTACTAATTTGATATTAAATCTTTTAGACCCCGACAAGCTCAAATCTCGTCCGAGATCGGCGAGATTGGCCCTTGCCTATAGCCGGTCGCCGGCCGTCGCTGAGGCCTAGCAACCGGCGGAGGAAGAAGGAAAATTAAAGAGAAAGAAAAATATTCAAAAATTGTATAAAATAGTCCATGTCAGCACCCGTCCTGTCCACGTAGGATGACTGGTGTCCACGTCAGTAATTTTCCATCAAAATTGATCGGAATGACTAAATTGAAAAATTATCGAAAAGTTTTAAATTCAATTGGCACGATTAAAAAATTTATAATCAAAACAACACAAACCTAATAAATTTAAAACTTTTTCGGTAACTTCACCGTCAGGACAGTTCGATAATGATTTGTCTGAGGTGGCACCACCACCTCGACGCAGAGGTTCGATGTGATCTTGTCGGGAGATGATGGAATTTGTGACTTCAGTGCGCTCCGGATTTAGGCGTTCGATCATTGACATGTAAAGAGGGGGAACAAAAGAGCACGAATCAGACATTCTTTTTGGCCCAAAAACAATAATCAGATTCAAAGTCCCCACAATAATCACTTTTGAGAGATGGTGTTATCTTGTCAACAAGGATACAACGTATGAGTCGCACCGTTTTCTAACATGTCATTTTCTCGACAAAATAAAAAATAATGGGCGTGTACTAAGTTTAAGAATTGATAAGTTTGAAAATTTTAGTAAGTTATGCAAATGAAAATTTGTAAGTTAGTATGAAAATTATCGATTTGCAAATTATGAAAAATAAAAATTGGTGAGGCACCAATCGTTTTCTTTTTATTAATCAATTATTATGGGAAACCAAATCCATTTGATTGGATAGGGAATAATAGAATTTCACGAGTCAAAAAGATTCAACAAGTTCCCTCCATCCAAGATGTATCGAGTTAATGTTTGACGCCTTCCATCATTTTACCATATTTTTGCTCTTGGACTTTTAGAAAAATGTGATGCGCATTTAATTTGCAGTTATATCCCAAAAGAAGATTGAGATATCGATCTTCCACATTCCACATATAATCATAAATCTTTTGTATATATGCATATTTGATGAGCTTGAACGCCTCACTCAAATCTAGGGAGGCGGCCTCACCCACACCTATCTTTGTCTCACACACATCTAGGCGAGGTGAGGCGAGGGCCACGATGCTTACGGAAGGCCATAAAGGGCTTCGTGGCCCTCGTCCAATGGCCAGTGAGCTCCAGCTACCCTCGGCTACTAGAGACGAAAAAAAATTAAAATAAAAAATTCAAAAAAAAAATAAAAGTATATATTATTAAAATATTATTAAAAATGTCCATATCAACGCCAGCTGTCAACATAAGTAATCTCATGCCTAAATTGACCCAATTAAAAAGCTTATGATTGCAATAGGTTAATTGACCCAATTAAAAAGCTTATGATTGCAATAGGTTCATTGAATTGGCACCACGGGGGTTTTCCAATTTCAGGCACGAGGGCAATGATAGCCGTATACGAAGAAACTCTGAACAGCTAATTCGGAACAAACTACGATCCATCAAGCTTTGCAACAAGTTGTGGGTCTAGCTTTTCCATGGGAAATTTCTTCTGCATGATTTCCACACCCAGGTCAGTATAGTCGACCAGGTTCAATTGAAGCTAACAGCTAAGAAATCATCAGGCCACGGATTATAGAGGAGAAGATGGAAGACCGCTAATACAGCAGAAGACAGATTCTCCTGACATGTTCAGGCTAAATCTTTTCCCAGAATACTATGTGCTTACTTATTTCTTTTTGCTAGGTATGCTTCACCAGAAATAATAGAGCAGCTAAGGCAAATCTCATTAGCATCCCAAAAGCATGTGACAATGTGAGAGCAGAGTCATGCTTCACAAGCATTGAAAATAAGCTGGCTTTGGCGAAGAAGCTTTCAGAATCAGAAATACACGATAAAAACCTTGAACACCAAGGTTACACTCTGTTTGGTGACGACTCAAGTTCGGTTCTCACATTAGAGCAAGGAGAAAATAGTCGATAGCCGTAAAACTTATTAACATCAGGCAAGGGATGACCTTTACATTCTTTTCCGCCAGAGCTGATTTGAGTATCCGAGGGAAAAGTCGAGTGTGAAAAGCAGTTGGAATCCGGAATTATTCTCTTCGTAAATAAGAGCCGCTTAGCGATTCCAGATGGTGAATCATACATTTGGGGGTGGCCAGATCTTGCCGAAAAGCTCCTCCACTCGCTTGGCCTGATTGACGTACCCATCCAATCCAACCGCAAGTAGATCCACAGAAGCTGGTCCCATAGCTGAGGCAAGACTCAGTTGGTCCCACTTACGAAGCTGAACAGGATATATACCATTGAAATCAAGTCAGTGGTATTGTAGACGGGAGAGAGAGAGTAGTTTATCACAATGATGAAATGCATCTGATAGTCATCTTTCTTACATGTAATCGTCCATGTGGAAGTAGCATCACAGGCTTCTTAATTGTTATGAAAAAAATGTAATTAAGCGCACCTATAACTTTTTTTAAGTTTTGCTAGGAAGAGCAATCAACAAGCCCATGCATGAATGTGCATGAGTGTGCATGAGTGTGCATGAGTGTGTACGTGCATGGCCTGCGCTATGCACTTTTTGATCTAAGAACAGAGATGCACTAAGCGTGATGCACCCAAAGCAACTAATAAAAACTCCACCGTGCTTCACAGTGCATGTCTATTTTCATTCCAACAGGTTGCCAGCTACAGTAACATCAGTCGCTTATTGGATCATTTGGATCATTTGGCTCCGAAGTGGAGTTCACATGATCTAACGGCTATGCTTAAAATCAAGTGGGCTCACACACACTAGATGCAAGCAAGAACCTTTCACGGGGGGAAATAAATATGTAAAATTGAAGCGCACCTCTTCTTCAGAGAAATTGTAGGTAGCAGCGGACTCTGGTGAGAGCCTCCTAACAAAAGAGTATTTCTCATCTGGAGCAGTGATCGATTCTTTGAGAGACTGCAAGACCTTCAGTGGTGCGATAATATAGTCCACCCTGTAGAGGAAGAACAGAAAAACATGATCAGAGAATGATATTCCTTGATTGAAACTGATTAGAAACCCCGATTCTGTTCAGAAGATTAGCATAAGAGAAACATGATGCCGCAAACGTCAAGGAGAGAGAGAGAGAGAGAGAGAGAGAGAGAGAGAGAACCCTAGAAGACTGAACAAATCCTGCTTGTTTCGAACTGCTGCTGCCATCAATTTAGATTTATGCCCACATTTGTGGATGTAGTTATAAGCCTTTGTCACCTGCATGAAGAACATAACTAGATCAGGCATGACCAGTTATTCCACAGCAATATTGTGAAATAGAACTCTCTTCTCACGTTACTGATGCAATGGAGTACCCTCATATCAAATGAACTTAATCTGGCATTCCAACTAGATGTTTCTCTCTCTTAATATGTAGTCCAACAAGGTATCCAAACAAGAGAAGAAAATTACCAGTAGGAGCCTAGGACTTCTATAAAGGAGCTCAGGTATGACCTACTGCCAAGGCATCATCGAATAGCACTAGAATGCTACACAATAAACCATTGATGCTAATTGATCACCTTGTCTCCTACAAGGCGTGCCTCGTGAGTTAACATCCTTTTCAAATAGATCAAAGACAAGGACAGAGGTCTGTGGCCCGAGAAAGGCAATGACCTTTACGAAACACAATCATTGTGGCTTTAGATTGAGCATAATAGTCAGATGGCTTAAAGTGGCAGGATCCTAATTAACATAGCAAAGGATACGCAACAAGCAGTCATGTTGATTCCTGTTTGCAAGTAGCCACTCAAACCACCTCTACATTTCCCTTGGCACATCCCAATTGCATGTGTATAAGAAACTTTACCGAAACTGCACCTAAGGAAATAGCCAACATGAAGCAGATTGCTCCTATGATCTCTGGTTAAAGAGAATTCCATAGCTCCAAGAGATCATGAAAAGGTCAAAAGATAAAGAACCATACATTTCCTAGTAGTCAACTAAGAAACTGAAGAAAAAGTTATATCACTATTGAGCAAGAGTTGAACCCTTCAACCTTCTAAAAGCTAACAAGTTTGTAAAATCACACAAAGCTATCATGAATTTCAACAAGAGAATATCCATGAACAGTGAGTTTGGGTGGGCATAGATAACTGAAGAAAACCAGTGGTAGAATAGAAATTCAATCACAAATGAGTCTAGGACAGCTATTTATTTTACCAAAAATAAAAGGTTTGTAACTAACCAGAGCCAACCCTGGATCTTCACCTCTTCTCAAAGCAGCATCCACTTCTGGGTCACCAGAGTGATTGCGTGCCCAATCCTGAGGATGATGCAAGAATGGAATGTCACAAATAACACACAAAATCATTATAGAAAAAAGCCAAAGGGCTAAGCCGTTACCCTAACACGACCAACAAAAATCTGAATGACAGAAGCACCGGCTTGTGCGGCAGCTGCTGCTTGAGCAAAGCTGTAGACAAATGAACAGATAATCAATCAATGGCTAGTACATTAAGACAGCTTAAGGAAAGAGAGAGAAAGGAGGAAACTAGAAAAAAAATCATGATCTGCGATCAAAGCAACAAGAATAGAATAGCGTTGAAACTTCCGAACACAAAATGACAAAACCTAACTATTATCAAGCTGGATCGCAAGTCCTAGTCCACCAATAGTGCTTACAATTCTCTAGACAGATTATCCATGGAGAGCCATGCCAGTCGACAAACATTGACAAACTAGCAGGACGCTTCATGTTAATCATACCGAAGATGACTTCCAATTTCTAAAACTACGTCAAATATGATGGTATGTCTAATGAAATCTCTGGGCAAGCCATTGGAAAATCAATAGTTGTATCTTTCACCTAAAGAAAAAAATCGGCATTATAAGCACAGGGATTCAAGACATTTCAGAGTCCATGTACACTATCCCCACCAATATGATCTCCTGACATTAGAGGCAGTGCCAATGAACCACACATTTCCCCGCAGACTTGGTCGCTGAAACCAATGCCAGGCAAGGAAACAAGTATTACGTGGCGATGATTCAGATTTGAGAGTTAAATGAATATTTGCAATTACACTCGAAAAGCTAGAATAGAATTATGTCATGTCGAGAGTGGTTAATCTTGTCAATCACACTCAAGTAGCCACATGAATTCATCCGTGTGCTTCCAAGATTTTTCCTACACATTAGATAGTTAGTCATGCCATTAATTATCCGAATATTGCGATATTATTACTCTTTCAAGTCAACATTCAAACAGGCTATTAACCCTGATTAGCATTGGGCCATGGCTCACCCAAGCCTGCAGCCCAAAATTTTAAAGGCAAGTGCGTACTGCCCATGGCTCTCTTTTAGGGTCCGAACAGCCACTAATATGTTAAAACTATCTCTTTAAATATCTTTATGTCATTGGTCATTAAGTACGACTATTTAGGCCCAATGCGCAGCCGAACTGACTAGCCGGTCCACTATGCTTTTACAGAGGTCTGGTGCAGCCGGTTCAAAAATGAGGACGCTAGATAATAAACATCAAAATAGCTTGACAGCGTAAGTAGATAAATTGAAGTAACGAAAAAGCCCTTTCCAAAAATACCTGTAAACAAAAGTCAAATGTGTCTGTATGCCCTCAGATTCAAGCAATCTTGAGGCCTCTATCCCCTACATAAACACCCAGAAATGGCCCACAGAAGGGCCAGATAAGCGTAAGCTAACTTTAAAAAGTACCACCAGTTCCAACCAAGCCACGCACTGGCCACTTACTTGCCATGTGGAAGGAATTTTAAACAACAAACGCTCAGGAGGGACATTTACTTCATCATACAGCTTTAGTAAGTCATGCACCTGCAATGAGTAAAATGCAGCTAGCATTGGATTGGACACCCAAGTTCCAAATTTTACGGCTAAGCGCTGCCCAAGGCAACTGACTACTCTCAAATTGCAGATCAAAATCGTCAAGTAAATTTTAACAATCTTTTCTTTACGAGCATACAATAAATTCAACAATAACCATTGATGTGATAAAGTGGAATCAGCCTCATCTCCAACATCACACTCACTAATCTATATTCCATCGCAACACATTGCAGCAAGATCAACTGTATGAGCCGAAATCGGAGTAACATCAACCATTAAGTCCAAATACACATAAAACACTGCATTTGGAGAGGAAGCTCAATTTTTTACTACCTTGGATTTAAAAACCTCTTATATATGAGATAATTGCAAGACCGTCGTTCGTTTACATAGCTTAGTAGGGATTTTTTAATTTATCGATTTTTCTACAGGGCTTCTGTCATCAGTAACCTAATATGGACAGCTACTCCTAGTAACATGTGGAGCGTAGCTCTTTGGCTATCAGGATGTTAAAGGCTTATTGATTAAGGAGTACAAAAGAAGCCAATACTTTCCGAATAATTCCATGAGTGTCATAAGCCAGACGAGCATCCACTTCCGTTGAAACTCGACCAGGAACAAGCTTTGCCAAATCACCTCCAACATTGACCAAAGCCTACATTGAGAAATCTCATATCAACCACCCAGCCAAAGGAAAAAAAGGCAAATTTACATGTGATCCGGCATGTCGCGTATAAATATTTGATAAAAGCAAATCATTTTGTTTCCTTTTCTGTTTTGGATGAGAAAGTCGATGAATAGTTTCCTTTTCATTCTTTCTTTTCCTCAGTACTTACGTGATTCTGCAGCTCAGGGGCAAACAACTAATGTCAGTACGGTAAACTTTATTCTCTTTCTTTGCGCTCTCCCTTCAATTTCCATACAAAAACAAGGGTGAAGTAATATAAATTTTCCCCTCATTCTTTTTGCTTTCCAACTGAACTTTCCTGTTGTATAACACACATCATGAAATGAAACCTGCAAGGTAGAGTGGGGGAAAACACCAACCTTGTTGACAAAACAGGACAACCTCATCTCATTGTTCGCCAACCCATAGCAGCCTCTATCAGCCAAGGCCATTTCGACCGCATTCTAAGCACAAGAACGATTTCCAATCAGTGAACCGAGCGGACTTTTCCGACGAGAGTCCGAAATTTTCCCCCTAAATGGAAAAGGAGAAGACTGATACCCTGAAAATAGTATCCGGAAGACTGCATATCCCCAGGAGGAGCGAGGAGCTAACGGTCCCGGCGGTGGGAGGGAACCTGAAATCGGAGAGAGATTGTGAATCATCGTTCGCGATGAAGCTCGAGACTTTCCGACGCGAAAAGCGAAACGGAATCCACCACAACGCATCGTAACAATGCCGGTGCAGGAAAACAGATAAACCGTAATCATCCATCTATAGCCGCATCCACCATTTTCAAATCGCTTACTTGTCGAAGTCATCGAAGATGACGGTATCAGGGACGATCTCGCTGAAGCTGGACACCGCATCCAATTCAGTGCTCAGACCTTCACACATAAAACGCAAAGAAGAAAAAAAAAACGAAGGAAATGAACGAAGATCGATCATCGAACACAGATGTCAATCAGCTGAAAAGCGGATCGGGAAAGAACTACAGGTACCGAGAGAGGAGGAGGAGGAGTTGGAGGAGGCTCGAATCGGAGGCAGCGGCGGCCGGCGGTGGAGCGCGAGCTTCGGCGCCGCGGATCGGCCGAGCAGCCTCAGCTTCCCGTCCTGCACACATCGATCGAAGCGACCACCGAATCAACGCCATTGACTTCCATGGAGTGTAATCATATGCGAATGCACAGAGAGAGAGAGAGAGAGAGAGAGAGAGGGGTTACGTGAAGGGAGGAGGAGGAGGAGGAGGAAGAGAGAGTGGAAGAAGGCGGAGATTGCAAGGAGAGTGACATCTTCCTTCAGCTACTGGAGGAGGTGCGAGGAGGAGGCAAGCTTTGTGAGGAATGTGCTCAACTCAACGACTGCAAGATGTACTTTTTATCTACGTCGTCTGGATAAATCTATGAAAACAATTGAGTTTTAAAATTTTTAATAAATATAATAAAATTCTCAAATTTATTAAGTTTGTGTAATTAAATCTCAAAATTTATTAGACGGAATTAATGAAAAAACTTGATTGCACCATATTAATAAGTTTAAGGATTTTGATTATACCTTTTGAAAATTTTAGGATTTAATTACACTTTCGTAATAAATTTTAAGATTTTTAATATATTTATCTTTTTTTTTTTATTTTAGAAAGTAAGCAAGGCATCGATTTTCCTTTTCTTTTTTCCTCCCATTGTTGGTTTTACCATTTAATTTTCATTTCGGGTTTTTTTGGATTTTTATCATGATCGTTGAAAATAGAAAAAGATAATAATAATAATAATGATGACAATAATAATTTGGGGATTGCTTAAGGATAGTCCACCGAATGACAAATGTTTGCCAACGTGTGGGTCACTCAAAAGACGACGTCGACTCCTTTGGACTCCACTCTCGCAACTCAAAGTCATCGAACGAATGCACCAGGCGTAGTGAATGGCAGCGAGGCCGGTTTCGGACGGCCGATTCGCTCGCATCCAATGTTCGAACTCCAAAATGAGTCTCAAATATTAACTCGAGTTTCATCACGACATTAAGACGGAGGGTTTAGATGGAGTCAGCAAATTGTCCGTTGCGGGAGCATGAATCTCCATGAAACTGGCTCACTATGCATTCATCAAAATGAACCAAACGATATAAATATATGTACCGAAGTAAATGACATAATGATATTTCGGTGACGTGATTAGTCGTAATCGGATTTAGGATGCTAGGGAAATCCAAATTGTTAACCCAATTAGCTCACACACCCCAATCGGGGAATGCGCACCTTCTCTCGAATTTCTTTACCGAAGCAATAGCTGGGTTCATTACAAGGTTCATAAAATAATTTTATATTGGGGGGTGTCTTGATATCAGATCATAATGGATATTAGATTTGGGGCGGGGTCACGCTGTGAGGTGAATCATGAACGACAACAACTTGGTCGATGAAATCGAGGAAAGACATATGTCCGGCCGAAGAGGCGGATTAGAAAAAAGCACCACACCCCCCCCCCCCCCCCTGGCGTCCTCCGCCCCACGTTCTCGTGCGAGTCCAAAACGCATGAAAAAAACAATGGGCCTTCAACAACCTCAGCCCATGGCCTGGATGATTACAATGCCCGCATTCCAAAACCAGAAGAACCAAGCCGACGTTTCCTAACGCCACCGGTACTACACTCCGGGGATGTGTTACTATCGGCTCTGATAGGATGCTGCTGAGTGATGCCGGTTTGTTCAAAATGCCGGCTTGCAATCTACCGCATCGCTTACCGCATTGGCTTTTTATGCCGGAAGTAGCTGGGGAAATTCATCCTCATCGTCATCGTTTCCCTCCGAAAGTCACTAGCAAAGAACGGCTTTTGTTTCCAGAATCGTTTCATTCCACTATCTTCTGTTCGCTTTTTTTACACAAATCACAGAACTCAGCAGAGAGACTCAAAAGAATAAGACTGACCCCGTTTCAAAGACGGGAAGGAATACACAGTTACAAACTGAAAAACTGCCACCATCCCTCCACATGCGATTCCCTCTGCAATTGTCCGTATCAATAATTAGTAATGACTGGACTGTGAAATGAAACAACCCTTATTTAGCACATTCACATCAATACAAACGCGTGCGGAGCTGATGGAAGGACCTTCGGACGAAAAAAAGAATAAGACCCGGTTGCCCGGAAAAGAACAAATCGAAAGCGAAAGGCCTCCTTTTATTGTAAGCAGGAAGAAGAAGAACACGAGAGCCTTGATCTAATCTGCTTTCTGCAGTGAACTTTGTTGAGGTGCGTTCGATTCCCAATCATTCCCCGCTTCTTCAGTCTTCTTCCAATTGCCCAGGGACTCCAAAAAATCCATGACCTGAATTTTCCCAAAAGAAAGAATCCCTCGAAGTTAGACTAATGCTGGAAAAGATGCGAAATGTGGTGAAAAGAAACTTCACTGATAACTCTCATATATGCACCTCTGATGGATCCTTGAGCGAGTAAACAGCACTAGTTTCTTTAGGTGTTGAAGATACTAGTATACCAAAACCACAATTTCCTTCTCGCAGCACCTAACAAAATGAATATCGGGCTGAGATCCGGATCTAAGAACTGTCCATGTCCAGATTGGGAGAGGATGAGGATTGTCTTTTTGTTACCTTAAATGCATCTTCATCTGTCTTGTCGTCCCCAATATAGATCGGAAGCACATCTGCACAGTCACTCAGCCCTGTGACAACAGAGTAGCGATTTAGATGAGGCCGAACGCTTACACAAAAACCGCGAAAGAGAAATGTGACACAAGGGTAAAATGGCTCAGTACCAAGAGAATCAAGCAAAAACTCAACTGCCTTTCCCTTGTTCCAGTCGACCACTGGACGGACCTCTAAAACCTGAAATAAGTGACATGACCATCAAGAGGCAGAGTCATAACAGTGGAAAACAAATGTTAAAAGGGAAAAGGAAAAGAAATGAGCCTCCTAAGGTCCACCAATAGTACCTTCCGTCCATGTGTTAACCGCAAACGAGGATACTCTTTCAAAATATCATGAACGCACTGAGCAATAACTGGCCAATTCTAAAGTCAAGTTAAAGAGAAAGAGATACAATCAATATGCATCCAGCCAAACTTATATAGACAATGTGAAGTCCAAAACATTCCCCTACCTTTTCCTCTACATTACGATAATGTACAGAGGCACAAAACTTGTGATTCTCAACTTTTGCGCCTTTGATACCCTTTGTATTTTCGACGAGGGTTCTAAAAACCTGCATGTAACACATTATAGGTCATCCAATCAGAAAGAAAAGAAACTACTATTAGAAACAAAATATATACATGCGGAACAATTCCTGTACCTCATCAATCACAGGTAAAAATTCTCTAGCAGGCTGGAAGAGATTTACCTCCTTGCCCTGCCACGGCAAGCATCCACGTTAGTTACATCATGGAATTGAAGACTTGCTAGGGAGAGCAAATCGAAAGAACATATGGTTTCACTGCCTGAGCATAGCACCGGGAGAGAACAACAATAAAGCTCTCCAAAAGAAACACCTTACCTGTTGGTCAGTTGATTTAACACAGCTTGGGTGGTCATTGGACACACTGTTGTTGACAGGGCCCATAATGTCCATTCCATGACTACCAGCATAGTAAAGTTCAGTTAGTTCTACCAAATTGTAAACCTGTAAAATTACGGCAAGTCAGACCTCGGTTTTATAAGTGTGGATCAGCAGATGTACCAAAAAGAAACATCACGTTGTGTTCAAAGGAAGGTTCTCGATTACCTTGTCACGACTCCTTCCACTGATAATTGCTGTAGGAAAGTGATCGGCGACACTCTTTACAGCTTTACGCATCTGAAAAGCAATTTATATGGTTCAACATAAGTAAATGTGCAAGACGGGCATTTGCAGAGGCAAATATGTTGTCTACTTACATCATCAGACATTAGTGCGCAATCTGGGTCATCAACGATTGGAGACAGAACACCGTCATAGTCCAGAAACATCGCTACCGTCTTGTTCTTAGCCTGCCCAACTATTTGCTCAAAAGAACTGAGAGCTGAAGGATGCTTAAGCTGCATGATCACCGAAAAGAAGCACCCAGGAAATAAAAAGGCAAATAAGGAAAGAAATCACAATTCATGATAGAAAATACGAGTATATAAATGAAGCTGTACCGCTTAATAGGTTTCTCTATCCATATATGAGATAAGAAGAATAAAAATCTCGACTAGACATTTGAGAAAGAAAACACACCATCCAGGATGCGTAAGCAGCATCAGAGTCATCCACGGCAACTTCAAGAACGAAATCCTTGGCAAGCTTTTTGCGAGGGGGAGAGGATGCTTTCATGGCATCGAGCCAGCCATTGGAACGGACATCATCCAGTATTCCGGGCTTTTTCCGCGGAATTGTTGTGTACTTGCTCGAGGGACATGGTGCTCCATGCTGAGGCAACCAGCTGGAGTGGATGCCATGCCTTGACTTGGTAACAGGAGCAGGATCAGTAAGAACAGGAGAAGCATGATTAGGCTTCATTTCCATTGGATCCCGATTTCTTGCTACGGTGTATATATACTCTAAACCAAAACGAATTCTTTAAACAGTCACTTGGTCAGAATGTTGATCTAGGCGTCTTTAACCTGGCTTTCTTTACCCAACCCTCTTGTCTATAAAGAACCACCGCTTCAGAGTCTTCTTATCGCTGATGCTGTTGGGTGAGCAGTCCATTAAGCGTGGGCTTCCTGAGAACTGGGTAAGGTCGACCAATCACAACTCAATTCAAAGTGAAAAATGCATAGAAAAATGGAGCTACTTCCGAGAGTAATAGATTGCCTTCTCATCCCCAAAGCCAAACCACATTTATAACAAAAGATTAAGCAGCAGCATGGAGGAGTTCGTCAGAAGGATGGAGTGAACTACTTCCAAATCCCGGGAGTGTGAAAATCCGCTCCTTCCCAAAACCACTGTAGGGGCAATAATAATTCAAGGAGCAGTTGGTCAAAACTTTAAAAAAATTAGTACACAACAAGGATTTGAGAAAAGAATCCGACATCAAAGTGAAATAATTAGACCAAATGAACAAAGTTCGATTGAAAACTCATGGATGATTTTATAGTAAGTGATTTTTCCACTACTTGTACTATGTTTGAATTATTGCAGCCTCTTAGATCATGATTTCAGTCAATGATCATCTTAACATGCAAACAAATGTTAACAGATGACTTCAACAATTACATTGACTTGATTAAAACACTAGGAATTCAGTGGCACGCGATATTTATAATCCTCATTAATTTGAAGAACGTGATTGTCATGATTCCGTGATCTATTCGATAACATATTCCAATTACAATATCTCTAATCAGATAAATGCATATCTTTTTCTATGATCTCCAAGCCAAAAGTGGGAATGTTCATGTTTACTGAGGCTGAAAAGATGGGGACCATTTCATACTATATCATACGCACAATATAAACCATATTTCCTGCTAAAATTACAAGGATAACCTCTTGAGGGTCATTTACAGTTTCACGTATTCGAGATATGAAAGATAGATGGTGATGCAGCCATCGACAAATAACTTCTTTTTACAAACCAACGCACATGGCACATGAATAACCTTCCATTATAAAAACAAATACAACATCAAACCACACGTCCTCACTCAGAAGCACATCTTCAACCAACAATGAACAAAGGGAAGCTACAAGCTGTGGGCCTCTGTGCGCGTCCTTAGACAAAGGCCAAGTAAACATTCAGCAGCGACATGTCTACTACAATATATATGATGGTGGCTTAATAAATTAGAAAAGGAAAAGAAGGAATTCAAGGCTGCGAAAAGACACCGCAACTACCAAAACAACCACAGAAAACCCAGAAACAAATAATCTTTACAAAAAGAAAAAAGAACAGCAAAACTATGCCCACATGTTTTTTTCGAGAAATTTGATGAATCAATAACGTCACTTTTAACACAGCACAAGAGTTAATGACAAAAGAAGTTTCTTGGCAAGACATGAAAGATCGAGCAAGACCCCATTAGAAGAATAATAGGTACCCAAACAATCAATTCGTCGACTTTTACGCACATTGCAGGCTTGCATCGAGAAAGAATCAACACACGTTTCGGGATTTCAACGATCTTCCTCCCATTTTACACCAGCACACTCAACCATATAAAATTAAAAGAAAGGAAACTTCCACCAAAATGTGCTGGACCTATTTTTTTTTTTTTTTTTTTAAAAAAGGGGGGTGGGGGGGTGGTCTTGGAATCAGACCAACCAAGACGTAGACTTTTCCCCACTTGCAGGTCATGGGACTGGTTCTTTATGCAGGTTACATCGTAAGAAAGCGATTGAGACATGCTCCGAGACATGGACACGACGACTCTCTCTCCCGGTTCACAGCGACAGAAAGCCAAAAGAGCAAAACTATTGACAATAAAAACATTGTCAAATCAGCATCTGTCAATTATATACATATATATATATATATATATATATATATATGTATATATATAAGAAGACATCACATGTGAAACCGAAAAAACAAAAAAATAAGTCGTAAACACTGTTCACAAAAGTCAAATACCATGTCGAGCGACCAGGCCATGTAAGATCTGATGCCACCGATGCAAGAAAATCCTAAAACCGACAGCTGCACAAAACCCTTTGCCCTGATAACCTCCTCTCCAATTCACGCGAGAAAGAGAAAAAAATCCAAAGACAGCTGACGGAGAGACAACCCAAATGACCTCAAAACAAGGCCACGAGATCCTCCATTTCCGCACACCAGGAAACGAAAAAAAAAAAAAACCAGGCAAAAACTCACGCGGTCCGCATGCATCGTCTCCAAGAACACCAACGAATTCAGTAACGCAAAAAGCACGGAAAACCCAGCAAAAAACATCCAAACGGAGACGCGCTTCCTTTTTTTTTTTTTTTCTGTTCAAGAGGAATTGACGACGAGCAAACGATGGGAAAACAATCTGACCCCAAATGACGGGACCGTGACGTACGTAATCGGGAGCCGAGACACCCTCGAAACCGGGAACGACGCCGCGCCGTGCCAAGTCCCACGAGGCTATTCGGTCACCGGCGATTTCGCCCCGGGTTCCAACGAGCGAGCGAGCGAGCGAGCGAGAAGGACGGCCGGAATTGCACCTCCGAGGAGGAGACGGTGGGAACCCGCCGGAAACCCTAGGCGAAGCGCAGGAGCCGCGGAGCGCGAGAAGGGCAGAGGAAGACAGAGAGAGAGAGAGAGAAAGAGAGAAGGAAGGATTCCAAGGGGAGAGGCGGGGGGGCATTTATAGAGCGAAGGATTCAGTTGGACGAAGAAGAAGAAGAAGAAAGAAGAAGACGTGCCCCACAAGGCAGCATCCTCCCTCCTTTTTTTTCTCTAAAAGAATTGTTTAATTTACACTTGTGAAATTAATTAATTAATTAAGTAAATATTTTAGGCGTGTAAATGAATTAAATATTTTTTGCGCTTTTTTTTTTTTTTTGGGTCAGTTTTTTATAATTAAAGCGGGTCGCTGTTGGTTTTTATGAGAAGTTGCTCGCGGAATGGCCGTCGAAAATACGTGCAGAGGTGGAAGGGACGCTGACCCACGCTGGGGAACAAATCCGGCGTGTGGGGTGGGCGGGGAGGTGCGGTGACGTGGCCACGTGTCAGCGCGGGCCCCGCCCCCCTTCCCACCGGCGCGAGACGACCCAGTGATTGCGCGAATGCCCGCCGCCGATCCCGTCGCGTTTCCCCGTTTAATTACCATATGGCCCTCCCCCTGCCGCCGTGCTGATTTCGTCAACGGGGGTGTGGGGGGAAATTGCATCGGAGAGAGAATTTCTTTATTAATTTTAGTTTATTCGCGAGAGATTTACGAAACCGAAAGCGGGAGTTTATTCAGGACCTCTCCCGTTGTCATGCTGTCCATATGATTTTGCCTCACACGACACACAACATCGTTGCTTTTACGACGGTCACGAGATTTCCCTTTTTTTTCCCTTGTTTTTCCCCTTTTTTGGGGCAGAGTTTTGGAAGAGAAAAGGTTCTTTGCAGGGTCCTTTTCATGTGCCGAGGTCTTTCGACCGCTTCGGCTGGCTCCGGCACGCCCTGATCAAAGCCCTCTTTCGCGGTATTTCCTTCGCGAGCGAGCAGTCACCCCAGATTCAAGATGCCCGCCCGATTCTTCGTTTTCTTTAATCCGATCCGAGATTATAATTTGGACAGATCCAAAGATCGAAAATCTTTTCTTGGGCACTAGTTGAGGTGGGGAGGGGGGAAATCCCCCTAATTTTACACCGATTTGGTTTTGTTTCGCGTGGAAAGAGGGAGGGAACGGTTAATTATTTGCGGCAAGCGGGAGCCGCTGATTAGGTTGGTTAGCCGTGGCCCAAACAGGGGATGGGGATGGGCACGGGCACGTCACGTGGGAGAATCAGCGCGGTACAAAAAGCGGTTCCTGCTTCTCTTTCTGCGGCTGGAGCCGCACGGATCTCGTGTCCCCGTGCCACGTGACCCGCCCCCATCCCCCTCGGCTTCCCCCCCTTCTTGCGCGGTGTGGTCCTTCCTTCCTGGTGTTTTTTAGAAAACTCATTCCTTTCCTTTACACAAAGACTTCTACCATAAATGAAAAAAAAAAACATTACTCGAGCGACTAAACCGTCATTTAATGATTCATTTCAATTCTAATATGCCGAACAAGAATTTACCCCCCCAAAAAAAAAACAAAACGACGCACAAAAGCCGAGAAGGGGGGATGTGTAAGTTTGACTTTGCAGTTAACTGTGTATTTTTACGTCGAATTACGGCGGTCGTGGACGAGCACCGGCCCTTTGTGAATTGCCCGATCTCTTCTTTTCGCAACCAAAGTGACCAAACAAGCCCGGCATAATTACCTAATCAGTCGATCTAGTCATTTTAAGAAACCGTGAAATTTCAAACATGGCGACGTAACGACGTATTTTCCCGTAAAATCTCGATCATCTGGAGAGCTCGCGAAATGATTGTTCTTTCACCCTTTTTGCGCGGCGGGCGATTTGTATCTTGACTAGATCAAGGGGCGTCGTGCGGGCGAAGAAAAAAACAGGGGTGCACAATTTCGGATTCATCTAATACCAAAATAAAGCGCTCCATAATTTTTCCCCCCGGCCCCCTTCTAGACGAATCGTGCGGGGGGCTACCTAGGGTTTGTGGGCCCGATTAATTCCTGCTGAAGGGAAAGCAGACGGGGGGCCGGTCGGTGGGGCCCAGATACGGTTGGTCGCTCTTTCCCCCCTCGTTTCTTGCCGTCGCGAGCCACCGGTGTCCGAGGAATCTTCGATTGAATCCCCGAAAAGGTCCATCTTGATGGAGATTACGTGCCCGTGCCCTCTTAGTCATCGCGAAACTAGTTATCACCCGCCATTCTTGAACTAATGATGCGTAAATTAAACAAAAAAGGAAATGTGCAATTTAGAAATCGAGCTGGAAGTCTGAGGATGGAGGTCGTGTCCACGTTGAATGAGTGCCTATGAGTATATATTTCAAGAAACGTTTCGGTTTCTACTCATATTCATCGGAGTTCATATATCATTTTCGTCTTTACTGCGTCATTGTCCCTTTTTTTTGCCCCCTTACTCAAAGAGCCGATGTCTTTTTGGCAAATCGTTTACCTAGATGTTGCACATTTTTCCTTAATTAGGAGAAATAAATGTGGCGTGAAAATAATTGACAAATGTTCTATTCTCTCAGCTTTCTTAACTTGCTTAATAATCCCCCCCCCCCCTTTCCATCATAAATCATAATTTTGTATCGCGTATGACGTAATACATGTTCTAAATGTCAGTGCCAAACATTGAGATAGAGTTTACATAAAGCAAAAAAAAAAAAAAAAAGCGTCGTGCATATGTAAACCATAGTGTGGCAACTCGAAGCACCAATGGGAAAGACAATCAAGAATCGCAGCATTATAGCACAACAATATCATTTTGTAATTGGATGATAATTAGGAGATTTTCGCACCTTCCTTGATTCTCCCCATATCTTGGAATTGTGCATTATCTTCTTTCTTTCGATTGTGCATATCCTTGATTGATCCTTGTAATTGATATTGTAATACATGTCGCTTTACATGGTCACTTGCAAAGGTTATAAATAGGCCCACAAACTCTTAATTACACAATCCCGAAAGATACGGAGAATCGAGAAAGGTATGATGAACTGTCTTCCAATTATCTATTAACATTCTCCGATTCACAATTTTATCATACTTCTATTGGTGGGGCGACATGCACAGAGCAAAAGAACGGTGCTCAATTCGACTTAACGTCCTGACTTACACATGATTCGTCGATAGATAATTCAATACATTGTTGTCAATTGACATGGTGTCGCCAGTAACTATAAAATTTCGATACGTTGGTTGATCGGATTTTTCATAAGAGCAATCACGATATTACGTCATCAAAATCAGGGCAACCAACTATAGTTCCCTGCTGAGCCCCACCCAAAAAAAAAAAACTATAGTTCCCTGATATATTTTATTTTGTTCATTTCTTTTTAAATAATTGAGAGGTACGAACATGCAAACCCAACAACCAGAAAACCCACGAAACACCCTACAAGTCTCATGTACTGGTCAAGCCAGGACCTTAGGCCCGTACACAAAGCGCTAATTCGAAGCAGTTCACATGCAAGATTCGAACGAATGATCTCTAGTTACAGAACCGGATATCCTCCAATGCCTCAGCCTACTGCACACACGAATTTCTGAAAGAAAAAGCAGTACTTATTGCTTTTTCACTGTATCTACGATATGAATTATTTCGAGTGTTCAATACTATTAAAATATTTAGATACTATAGATAAGAAAAAGGTGACAATTAAAATGCAAAGATCACACCAACAAGGCAACATTGTACAATTAAATTGACTCAAGCTCGTACAAGGAGGCTGGCTGGTGGTGAAATTGAAATACCATGGGCCAAAAATATCCCATACAGTTTTCTCCTTTTGTTGGATCTAGCAACCCATCAAATTAGGACACCTACCCGTCGTTGCTCTCGTAAACTCTTTGCCCGAACCATGAATGCTTCGAGCAAAAGCGAGTCGAATTCTATGGTCTAAACACTTCAACCCAAACTGTTTTTGCAAACGCACTTCAACTATACCTGTTAAAATGCAAAGATCACATGAAACACGGGAAAATTGTCAAAAAAGTCATAAACCTATTGTAATTTTGCCAATTCAGTCTTAAATATTTTTACTTCTTGCCAATTCAGTCCATTTGGCCGGCCGACGCTAACGTGACCGCCAACCGTCCGGCACTGACATGGCCGTTGACCAACGCTGGCATGGCAATTGTTAAATATTTTTTTCAATTTTTAAAATTTTTTTTTCTTTTTTTTCTGCCTATTCCCCCTAGCCGATCCGGCAGTCAGCCAAAGGCACGGGTCGGCGAGGTCAACCTCGCTGGCCTCTGGCAAAGCTCGCCCCCACCAGTGAGGGCAAGTCTCGCCCACCATTGCAAGGCCGGCCTAGCCATGGCTAGGCGAGGTCAAAACCCAACGACGGCGAGGTTGGCCTTGCCAAGCCAAGGCGAGGCCGAGCTCGCCGTCGCTGGACGACGAGATCAGGCTTGCCTCGGCTAGGCGAGGCTCGACCTCGCCGACCATGACGAGGCTAGCCTCGTAGTGGCGGACAAGGCTTGCCCTCGCTGGTGGCTAGCAAGGCCGCGCCTCTAGCCAATCGCACCGGCCAGAGGGAAAAGGCTGAAAAAAATAAAAAAAATATTTAAAAAGATTTAAAAATTTGAAAATAGAATATTTAAAAATTATCACGTCAGCATTGACCAGACGGCCACATCAGCGTTGGCTGGCGGCCACGTCAACACCAGCCAATCAAATGAACTCAATTGAAAAAAAGTGAAAATGTTTATGATTGAATCGGCAAATTTAAAATGTTTAAGACTGAATTGGTAAAAATGCAATAGGCTTACGACTTTTTTGATAATTTTTCCCATGAAACACACCTAAATATCGTTTACAACAAGTCAATATTGTAACGTAATTAAATCGAATCAAGCTCGTACAGGGAGCGAGGTTGGTGGTGAAATTGAAATACCAGGGGCCGAAGACATTCTCTATCTCCCATACACTTTCCACCACTTGTTGGATCTAGCGACCCATCAATTTAGGACACCTACCCGTCGTTGCTCTCGTAAACTCTTGCCTGAACCATGAATGCTTCAAGCATAAGCGAATTGAATTCTGACGGTTTGAACACTTTAACTTTGCCAATTTCATATTTGTCAGTTTTCAAAGCGTTTTTTCAAAGTAGGGGGGGATTTATTCCTTTTCACACGCGAGATTGTATGCTGTAAGGAAATACGATGGGAGAAACGCACGAAGACAAGTTGAATTGTCCGTAAGAAATTATTGATGTTGACAATCGTACCGATGTTGTTGTCTTCACCGGTGGAAAGTAAGCCTCGAGGCCCTACACTCCTACATGTGAACCCAATGCACATAGAAGCTAGCTAGTGTGTTCTTTCGGATGAAAGATAGAGACCATGCCGAATGTACATCAAGCGTAATAGCAGTTTGGATCAGCCAAGTGAACCTTGTCGAGCAATTATACACTGCAGATTTAAATTATCAACCCTCAATTATGGTGCCTTTTTTCCTCAAAATCAAGCTCGAATTCAAGTTTTGAAGTAAGACTTATTGACCCACTAAGTCGAGCCGAGTTGAGGTCGAGCTTCATGAAAGCAATTTCGACTTGAATTCAAACTCCGAAAAACAAGGCATGATCAAGCTCGGGTGGTGCGTCGAGCCTTAAAACATTCAAACCGGGTCCAGCTTGAGTGTTGATCTGTGTGCCGATTCAATTCGATTAGGCCTTGTTAGTGACCTACCGATGCTTCATATGCTAGACTCTCTCTCTCTCTCTCTCTCGAAATCGATCCCGAAAGATGCAAGGAAGCGAAAAACAAGAAGAAATCGTCCGACAAATTTATCCTAAATGACCAGCAAGTGTTAAAAGTTGGTCCTTCGATTCCTTTGGTGATATTTTCTTATGACGATATCAAATCAAAATATCTAATCGACAGACGATATGAAAATCCACACGTCTTTTCTTGCTCATTTTGGGCTTAAATTACAAAGATGTTGATTCCATGCAATCCTAATGGAAAACACTATGGATCGCTAAGAAGGGTGGCGACACCCAGCCAAAAAGTCGGGCGAAACCACCTCGGACCGGACACGGGGTGCGACCCGCTCCTGTCCGGACCATTGACGACAAAAGAGACACCGGGGCCCACCACCCCCACGCCCCAACGATCGAGGGCCGACCGTGCTGACGTGGCCCGGACAACTTTAGATAGAGACCGTCGTCGATGATGTCCCCGCCTGTTCTTCCCCCCATCCCTTTTCCTGGGCCTTGCCACGGCCATCTTGACCTGGAGCTGACTAGGACGGCACTCGCGAAAAAGGTGGAGTGCAGGAAAGGAAGCGGGGTGGGGCACGCCTCCCCTCCACTTTTCCCGGCCCCACCTCGGCAAAACCTTTTTCTTCCGGGAAAATTATTGGGCCTGGGATCGCCAACTGCCGAGAATGGAAAGACACGGGCGGAGAAGACGACGCTGATGCCGATGCCGCTGGTGGCGGGTTACCTGCTCGGGGCGGTGGCCGGTGGAAAAAGCGATCTCTTCTGGGCAAATGGCGGGTGGAGGTACGGGCGCAGGCAATGATGAGACCATCATTGACAAAATGGGGTTCCTTTTCACTCCCTCCAAAGTCCCAATTATTTGAATGGACAGTTTGGTGACTTGTGATTTTCCCGCCCAAAGGTGTCCGTAGCTGTTTCACCGTAGAGACGATTTTCTTTTCAGGTTACCGTAGCGAAAGACCAATTTGCCCTTCGTACTTATACACCCATGATAGATTTATCGTCCGTTAATTTTTATTAAATTTTACAGTCAAACTATAGAGTTGGATGATACGTGACAATTGATAGGTGTACTAATTTGGAATTTTATCACTCCGTTTGTAATTTTTCGTGGTATTAGTCTAATTTAACGGAAGGTAAATTTATCACAGGTATACCAATTTGAGATTTTTTATAGTCAAAATATTAGTTCCGGATAAATTTGTCACACGTGTAGTAATTTAGGGATTTTCGTGATACTAACCCTTCTGTTTGCTTTTTTTTTTTATGTTATTTTAAGCAGAGTGTTAGCTGTTCATCTTGTCAAATTTGGTGGAAAGTATGAACTTCTTAAAGGAAATTAAAAGAATTGGGATGTTTGAACGAGTAAAAGTATATGTAAGTATCTATTTATTTAGACGGAATATGCATATTATGAAGGATTTTTTTAATGTGACTTTAACTCCTCGAAAAAACGACATGGTATTGATAGATCGTGTTCGTAAGGAAATGAAGTATCCCGCATTTTGAATGGTTTGATGATTTATCCTAACAAAAATTGATGCAAACAAAATTTGCAATAAAACGGAGAGCAAGCCAAAAGAAAAGATAAAAGAATAACATTACAGAGACAATACTGTAGAAACTAAAGCACCTATACAAGAATATTAGAATTTGGAATAGGCGACTACTTTCTAGCGCTTCGATAGAAAGATATTTGCTTTGCTAAAGAAAAATATGTGCGCCTTCGAACGAAGCACTAATTTGATATTACAGCAGCTGCTGCCTCAGCCACAACTACAGCATAACAAAGCAATTCAAATTCCAATGATATAACAAACGGAATGCAATCCTGTTGTCGTCGAAATCGAATACCCAAACATCTTTCAATCATCAATCAATTAACATAGAATGCAAATCCAATTCTTTAGGAGGACAAACTTGCTTCGTTTAACTTGCAAATTTACCTTTCCCCAGGAGATCAAGCCAAGTTTGTATATAAAGGAGACTTGAGAAGGTGAGCAATTGGTTGAACGGTGACGTATGTTCACTCAATCGTCATCCATGACATCGCGAGATATGCTTGGCCGCTAAGTCAATTCAATACGTATGCACGGCCTCTTTCCGTAGTTCTTAGCACATCTTTGATTCCCAATTCCATACGAGAAAGGCTCGACCTATGAATAAAAGTTACTTCTTCAGATGTTTCCTATAGTTATAATTTTTTTTTTAAATGGAGAAATGTTTTCTATAAGTTAGGTTTGGACGAGCACAATCCTCCTTTGTCAATGTCATGAAGACAGACATAAACCCATTTCTCGATTCATGACCACGATTAAAACATCTCTTTATAATCATTAGACATTGAATGGAACATAATGCCCTCGTTTCTCATCGCAGCCATTGATCCTGTGGGTCTTGTTATGGGGCCCACACATTAAGTGGTCATGGCTATAACGGTGTTGATCTACATAGAACGAGTCTAATATATTTCTATTGTCATTATGGATGTCGTGTTTCGTCACCTATAGTTGTTTTCTCATGTGTCGGGCGCTGCGGCTAAACCTATCCTGTAAGTGCAGTAACGCATCAATGGCGGCCAACGAATGTGCATTAGCTGTTAACCCTAAATGCAAACCCAAGACACTACACTTTACACAATCGAGTCTCATGTCATGCATTCTCGAGTTTCGCATCCCTATCCGATCCCTCTGCACCTCAGATCTTTTCTACAAAGTGCTAAACGCCCCCCGCCCCTCCAAAAAAAAAAAAACACAAAAACAAAAGAAGAAGTGTACGAAAGATACCGAATTGAACCAAATGTCATAATTTTCGAGCCAAGTCATATCGATGGCTTCACTAATATCTTAAGACAAGTCAAAATCACCCACCTATCGTTTGGTTTTCATTGCTTTCATGTACAGCCTTACCTTTTCGACATCCTGTCTAGCCTAACTATCTTTATTTCTTTCTATAGGCTGCTGGGTAGCTCGCTGTTTGTAATGTCGCAACAACATCATGAACACGAAAGAGTTGTGCGGAACACCCTACACAGCTATTCATAAGCACGAAAACACATATATAACACATATATTCATTTCACAAGACAAAGAAAGTCCTTGTTCCCCGACCGTGTCGGTCATTCTACTACTCTGTCATATGCTCAAGCGACTCAAACGACAAAATAATACGAGTCAATGAAAGATGGTTCTCTGTTGAATTGCATCTGCCCCCAATAATGTTTCGATACTAGCGTTGGCAATATATATAGGGGAAATTGGTTTTGATTACGAGGGCAAGAATCTAGCACTTAGTTTATGGACGAAATTTAAGCTCCACGTGTATCCTAGTGTAATCGCTTGAGAGTACAATGGGGCAACCACCACGTTCATTAGGTCAATGTCCAGCTTTGTAATCACATGGGCTAATTAGTATGTGGAAAATAATGATAGCTTTGCTCTCTCGATCGAGCACGAGCGCATTAGGCATTGCTCATTTGATATTTTAGAACGTGCCATCGGTTATTCAAAGAGTCTAGACTTATTAAAAGTCAAAAGAAACGTCTTACTTTGCCACTAAAATTCGAAACATTATTCAAATTTCTAAAAAAGTCATGAAAAATTTTAGGTAAGCCTGTGTGCCTATAATAACCTATCATGAAAGCTTCAGCTGCTTTAAAATTGGAAAAAGTCAAAGGGCGTGAGGCCGTGAGATTTATAAAATGTCAAAAGTTAAAAAGTAAAAGTCATGTCAAACAAACCATAACCGAATAGAAAGTTACACCGTATGTTTTTACAGTTACCAACTCCCGTTTATGAGAAAACTTATAGAATGAGGAAAGCTTGAGATAAGCGATATTAAGTACCTTATCATAAGTATAGAAAATGCGATTCAATAACAAGCAAAGGGTAATATAAAGACTTGACTTGGAACCTCCAACTTTTCATACCATCTTCATGTTAGAATTATTGTTCTATCTCATCGTTCCCCTGAAATCTCTTTTATTCTCTTATCACTGTGGTTTGGTTCTCGACCGTCGCTGGACAATCTGTAATCTAAGATTAAGATACTCGGGAAACTCAGAAAGATAGTCCTTCCACATTTAGTTTTGTCGTAATTTTCGTTCTACTTCCCTTTGCTCGTTTTTTACTTAGTCGCTCTTCATGCTCGATATCTCAAAGATATGAACTTATTACGGCCCATTCAATGTCCACGATTGATCATTTTCGTTTACAAGCGACCTCAAATTATGTGCAAGCTAGTGTGCCTTCATCATCACCACCACGAAGACCTCAATCATGTGCAAACGAGTATGCCTTCGTTTTCACTTTAGTTTATGGGCACAGCTATCAGATACACAGATCAAATGGACGTGAATGCACACTGTAGCTAAGAAGTCCAAGAATTAAAAATACCGTCCCATGACTATTTGCTTCGAACAAAAAATGGGGACAGTTTCTGTCATATGGACATATATATATCGAAGTCTATTTAGGTCGTGTTTATGTTTGTGTGTGTGTTGTGTGTCGATCGAGAGAGAGACAGAGAGGCAGAGAGAGAGATCGTGGATGACAAGAAGTTGATAATATAGGCCACATGTGGATCGAGCATCAAGAACAACATCTCGAGAATATGAATACTCAATGCAGTTGAGATAATTAATGGCCAGGACAACTTGCATGTTCAAGTGCATACAATCTTGTATCGTGCGTGCGCAATTACGATCTAGTTATGTTGTCCAAGTCTCATAATTCGGGTGTTCTGGCTACATCTACAGGCTTTTCTTTGTAGTTCATTACAGCAAATGGATCACATGCCTTCTCAGTTACCCATAAAGTCAAGACTCGAGAGAGACTGAGAGGGCCCCCTCTGTGGACGTTTCACTTGCTAACTACTTCAATTGATATTTCCGTGAACTAATAACTAGCACCAACACGTGCTACGCGCGTTTTCAAGGCACTACAATAGCTACTGCGCATGTAATAGGTTCCACAAAGTGCATCGATTTAGAAAGTAGTGGGTGTTAGGCATAGTTTAGTGGAAGCTTATGGAAGCCGTTACTTTTGAACTAGCAATATTTCTCTTTATGCAATATAAATGCATACATCTCTAGAATAAAACAAAATCGACACAAGCGGCCCTATCCATCGTTGATTTGAGAGTGTGGTAGTTACCATTCTCAAATAAAGGGTGGATAAAACCGCTTGTGCAAATTCCTTAATCAAATAATAATTTCATTAATAGCAAAATTACTATAATTATCGTTAGGATGATTTATAAGTACCACGTCCTATTTAAAGATGTTGGCTATTTGTCCCATCTATTTGGGCCTGAGAAGCACATGGCCTTGAAAACCGTTGCCAAGTATCAAGATTAGAGAAAATCTACCCGATCTACTATAGTTGGAATTATTATAAAAGCCTAGCTTTTTGGTACACATACTGCCATATTTGGGGGAAGGTGGGGACTAAGCAGGTGCTATTTCTGGGAATCATGCTCGAGACTCTAAGGAATCTCCACAGCTTCAGTCCCCTTTGTATGCTCGAATCCGTCAGAGATTTCTTTTTATAACTTGCTTCCTTGCCTTAAATCCGTCAATGTTTTGGATAAAGCAGAATCTGATTCAGGGGAGATCAGGTACCGAGACAACGAGTCTAGCTTGTGCACGCTAATAAACTCCAAATTGACAGCTTGACGATTTTAATCAGTCCCTTCTCTGCGTCAGTCCAACTCCAAGCTCTCGCAGACAATTGTATGATTAATTGTTGTCATCTGTGTCGTTGGTCGAGACCGTTTAGGAATTCAGCAATCTGTTCAGGTGGCTGATTCCTGCATTCATTAGAATATGTTCCATCGTAGTTGCCAAAAATGAGCTGGAGTTTCAGATTCAAACTCTTTCCTTTTTTGGTCTGTCTGGCGCTGTGTTATTCTTGTTTATTGTGCATTATACATGGAGTGTACTAACCGCGTCACGGATCTACATTTGCATGTTCGTGTAATTAGTAATCATCCTTGTGGTTAAGGAGGATATTGGATATTGTTGAAGGGATTTTAAACTCCAAGTTGACATAAGTTCCCATATATTTCGTCAGTCTCATTGGCTTCAACGGATACATTTCGTTCACTTTCCGATTGATCCATCAAGTTCTGTTCAATTCGGCACCCTAAAATACATGAAACCACGTGGTCCGACAATCTTGTTGGATATTACTTGAAGCTCCTTATTTGCTAGAAACAGCTGTGTAATATAAAGATATAACAGTTCAGTCTTCTCCTGATGTTTCATTTCATTTCTCAGTATCTTCGAATGATGCTTAATCGCTATTGGGTTTGGGCCCAACCGATATGTGCCATGGCTTGGGCTCTTTCTGTATTGTTTTGCGTAATTGTCCATATCTCAGCAACAAATAGAGGGACAATAAGGAAAAAGACCAATCAAACCCAGGAAAGGCACTCGTTCATTGACCTGATCAAACATTGCTAAGCAAAAACTAGGCATTTACATTGCGTTAGTCCCTTCCTAAACTTACAGGAAGCAAACACTTCCCACGAAAGAAATGGAAAAGCAAGATCACAAACACAAGTCACTACGAATTTCAAGTTGATTCAGGGGGAAATTGCTAGCTCGCACCAAATTAACTGGCAATTTAAGGCCTCCATCAAAAAGGTTCAAAGCGTCTGCTGCAACGAACACTCGATCGTGGCATCATAGTTAGCCTTCTCTTCCCTGCCATTGACACACACGAAAAAATGAAAGTTGCTGAGTTGATTAGCGTGTATAGCAACCATTTGGAAGAACTTCAAGATTACATCACGGACGGCTATGTATGTATTAATTGCGACTATAGTTATCATCAACTACAATAGATTTTAAGGTTGATCTACCCTTCCTCCCAAAATTACCATTTAATAAGGTCTCATCGCAAGATGAAGGAAATGAATGTTTTCATTGAGGGCGAGGACAATGAAATGAAAGTTAATTCAACGATAGGGTTAGATGATGACATACCTCTCACATTCTCATTCCCATCATTTCGCAATGACGAAGTCCCCTTACAGAAAGAAAATAGTCCCGCTCCGAATTCTCCAAAAGAAAATCAAGATTTAAATAAACCCCAAATCATGAAAATCCTCATCAACGTATCTTCAGCGGGCAATGCTGGAACTTCTCCAACAATTCACGGTCTCTCAACCCAACAAGAAATTGGGCCAAAGCTTCAAGAAACAGACCCGCCTGGTACACATTGGTTGCGCTCATTATATCCGCGAGCACGCTCTTCCTCAGCCTGTTGGCATCCAAGAATACGCCCGCCAAACCCTGTATCGCTGCCACCGCTGCCTTCCCTAACGACGCCGTCGTTTCCTTCTTCTTTTCGCTGGACGCTCTCATCCACTGATCAGCCAGTCGGTCCGCGAAGCGGGCCTGCTCAGCCTTGGCCCGTTCCCCCAGTGCCGGCACCATCAACCGGACCCCGCACTCGATCTGCTCAATCTGGGATATCGTGTATTTGCTAGGGTTTTTCCACGCCGTCAATACCTGCCACGGCCTGCCCAAGAACTGGTTGCAATTATCTTCAAGAGCTACACCAGCGCTTTCATCATTGCTATCGTCTTCGTCGTTTTCAAGGAGCGACCGGAGGAGGGTGGTGAAGATGTAAGGGTGGAGGTCACCGAGGAAGAGGAAGGGCCTCTCGAGGGAGTTGCGCCACGGAGGGTAGAGCAGCTGAGGGAGCTGGTCGGAGGAGGAGGAGGACGCGGCGAGGTTGAGGGCGGAGTAGTAGGACTGGAGGTGGCGGTGGAGGGCGTGGACGGCGGCAGATAACTGGGTCGAGGTGGATGAAGAGGAGGAGGACAAAGACTCCCGGAGGAGCGGGAGGAGGGTGCTCTCGAGGGCGTCGGACCACTCCGCATGGAAGTCAGCGAAGCGGCGGGTTTTCTTGAAAGGGTTGGCTGCGCATGCAAAAAGATGAAAAGATCAGAAGCAGAATTGCATGGCAAGGATTAGGGTTAGTCTTTTCCTGAAACTAGAGAGAGAGAGAGAGAGAGAGAGAGAGAGAGAGAGAGAGGGGGGGTACCTGCAGATTTGCGCATGTTGAAGAGACCAGAGACGTGAATGGAGACGTTGCTTGAGGAGAGATCGAAGGGGAAAGAGATGCAGCAGAATTTGGAGGCGAAGTTGAGGAATTCTGTATGTTTTTGGGAGGGAAAAGAGAAGAAGTTTCATCAATTAATAAGAAACGAAAGCTGCAAATGGGGTGGGGCATCCGGATAGTTTCGCGGGTTTCGGGTCAGGGCCCGAAAGCC
The DNA here is from genome assembly GCA_024500025.1 of Syzygium aromaticum. Lineage (NCBI taxonomy): Eukaryota > Viridiplantae > Streptophyta > Magnoliopsida > Myrtales > Myrtaceae > Syzygium > Syzygium aromaticum. Next base: position 22,073,340 of record CM044888.1, on the reverse strand, counting down.
CGCGATAAGGCTTCCGAACCAAACAACAAAGATTGTAAAACCAAGTATTAACAGGCCTAATTTCAAAAAAAAACACCAATTTTAATTCGAGGGTTTGTTCTATAAAAAAGCACCAACTTTAGGTCGAGAGACAATTATAACCCAAACTTTTTTTTATCTCATAAAAAAGTACGAACTTTAGGTTGAGTGACAATTCCAAACCTAATTTTCTTTTGTCTCATTAAAAATCACTAACTTTCATCATGATTCCAAATCCGGCACCCTATTAACTTTCGCTATTGTTTGAGAAAGAAGATTATGGTGATGAGCTTGGCGAATCTCGTTCATGGCGTTTGTCAACAAGTAGTAGTCAGTTTCAGATTACATTTGACTAAAGAGATTTAATTTGGAGATATTTTTAACTTATCAGTAAAGTTAAAGAGATAAACAGTTTTATCGTTATTCTTCAAATTGTGACTTAGAGAATAAAACAATAAATATTGCTTTAAAACCAGTTAGCAAACCACATAGATTTATTGCTAATGTGAAATAGTTAAGTTAGATAATCAATAGTTCTCAGTCAATGGGGGCTAAATTTGGGATTTAAGTCAAAGTTAATATTTTTTTATGAAACAAAAAAAGTTGGGGTCAGAATTATTTCTCGACCTAAAATTGATGTTTTTTTACGGGACAAAAAAAAGTTCAAGCCAAAATTATCCCTTGACCTAAAGTTGGTACTTTTTTATGAGGTAAAAAAAAGTTCGGACCAGAATTGTCCCCAGACCTAAAGTTAATGCTTTTTTTTGGAATTAACCCAGTATTAACAAAGAGTTCAATATGTTTTTTTAGGGAAAATACCATCAAAAGCTCCAAACTATGTCATTTGTAATAAATTTACTCTGAGCTTTTTTTTACGACACGAAAAACCCCAAACTATGCTACTTGTGATACATTTACACTATAATATTTTAATTCGAGGATATTTTCGTCTTTTTTCTTTTTTTATTTTCTTCTCTCTTCCCTCCACCGTGGAACTTCAATCGTCAACTTGCATTACATAGGACCACAGCTTATGATTAACCAAAAAATAATTGCTTGGCATAATAGAGGCTAAAGACAGAGTCAAGAGTTGATATAATTCTTAATTGTAAAACACGTCAACAAGCACCAGTGGTCTAGTGGTAGAATAGTACCCTGCCACGGTACAGACCCGGGTTCGATTCCCGGCTGGTGCATCTGTTTTTCTTTTTGCAACTCGTTTTGTTTCTTCATGTAATTGCGGAGCATGGTGTGAGAAGTGATTCGGGATTCATCTCCCCTGTCACCGGCACGACGGCGATCGAAACGAGCCAGAGTCCCAAACGCAAGCTGTGGTCGATGTGGATTGGAACACGTGAAAGCACGATCCATGTAGAGAAATGTTTCTAACGTTCAAATATAGCTATGTTACGGCATACAACACGTTCCCACGCGCGCAAACTTTGTGTTTGAATCAGCAAGGTGACACGACAAGCTTATACAGACCCGGTTTCGGCTCGAACATCTCCTCCGACCTCACCCAAAGAGCACATGCATCGGTCTCGCTGCCTAGAGACATGGACGGGAACGCGGTCATTGGTGCATCGCCGAATCGACGCAACAGCTTTCCTTCCTCCTTCTGACTTGCTCTCACGCTTTGTTGCCACATTCCCTCCTCATTGAAACTGCAGATCTTCCAAGTTTAGTCCGGCGTGAACGTCGAGTTTTCTACTTCCTTCGGATGGCGTCAACGGAAGAGTCGAAGGTGTAAAAGTCGGCTCAATTGTCGATGTAGGCCCGGTCCAAAACAGTCTAACGGCCCATGTTTCTGTTGAAATTGTTGGCAAACGAAACCAGCCCCGCACGCTCTGTTTCAAGGAGGCAGACTTCCAACTTCAGTAAAATTAAATTGGGCATTGCGGATTTTCCCGTCTCGTTTCACACTGATCATTCGATTACTTCTAGAATTTAAGGAGAAATTACTAATTGAATATACGTATAAGAAAGATAGGGCACGCGCAGTTCGTCTTTTATAAGACTTGTCTTATATGGATTGGATTTTGACCCTATTAGATCGATGTATGTGGCCCCACGCAGCACAAAAGCTCCGCGAATTGCGGGCTTCGATTGTCCTAAGAAGGGCGGGGCGACATAGATTTTATAATAAAGAGGTCGGATCGAATTGTCATCACTAGGCTCGCGCTTAGTTCATGTAAGTCAGGACATTAGCGCCACTTATTTTTATGAATTTCATGCATGAACAGGAGGCAAGAGAGATGATAAAGGGCTTTGCACGCCGTCGTGATTCGTGATCATCTCTTTTCAACCAATCCAATCGAGATCTCACTGGTCCCTTTCGATGGCGACGGAAGCCATGGTAATCCATACTTGCATCGTTTGTAAAAACGAACGAGCTAAAGATATTTTCGTCGTCCGACGAAAATATCTGGACCATAATTTAAGAATATCCGGCATTTATCGCAACCGAGTAGAAATCAAACCGTTTAACCATTCATTGTAGATCTGCACAATTTTGCGTATCCAAAGAAACGAAATTTTGGATCTCCCTCTGGGTTTTTAGATTTTGTCCAGCGTCCAAGACAAAAGATTCAATAAACGCTGTTGCTCGATTTCGTTTCACCTCGGACCCCTCTCTCTTTAATGGAGATTGAACCAGCATGTTGGACTGATCGTACGTCCATGGCAGGGCATTAATGATGGAAAGCGTTGAAAAAGTCTTAAATTTTTTATATTAATATTAATTTAATTTTAAATTTTTTTTTAATGTCAATTCGGTTTTAAATCTTTTACATTAGTACCAATTTAGTCATAAATCTTTTTTTGACGTCAATTAAGTCCTAAATCTTTTAAATTGGTATCAATTCAATTCTAAACATTTTGTTTTTATGTCAATTTAGTCTTTCCAGCCAATTTTAACCGAAATTTACTGACGTGGATGCCGGCCGGCCGGCGACCGGTCATCGATGCCGACATGGACAAATTAAATAATATTTTAATATTTTTTGAATTTTTATTTTTTTTCCTTTTTTTTTTCTTTTTTTTTTTATCTTCTCCTTTCTTTGGTCTGTCGCCGGTCCGGTGACCAGCCACTGGCGAGGCTCGAGCCCTTACCAGAGGCCGCGGCGAGAGTGAGCCTCGCCTAGCCACCGGCGAGAGTGAGCCTCGCCTAGCCGCCGGCGAGACCGAATTAAGCCTCACCATGGTCGGGCGAGGCTCGACCTCGCTAGATCTAGCGAGGTCGAGCCTCGCCCGACCAAGGCGAGGCCGCCCTCGCCAGTGGCTGGCGAGAGCGACCTCGTCAACCTCAGAGGAAGGATAAGATAAAAAAAAGGAAAAAAAAATAAAAATTCAAAAAAATATTAAAATATTATTTAATTTGTCTACGTCGGCTTCGGTGACTAGTCACCGGCCGGCCAGAGTCCACGTCGGCAAATTCCAATTAAAATTGATCGAAAGGACTAAATTTGCACAAAAATAAAAGATTTATAATTGAATTGGCACCAATTTAAAAGGTTTAGGACTTAATTGACACTAAAAAAAGGTTTATGACTAAATGGCACAAATGCAAAAGGTTTAGAACTGAATTGGCATAAAAAAAAGTTTAAAATTAAATTGACACTAATATAAAAAGTTTAAAACTTTTTTGGCACTTTTCCCCACAAATGATGCTTCAGAGTCCAATCTTGGCCCATTTATTTTCGGATACCTAATCCTTTGCTGCGTTACTTTTTCAAGAACCCACGTTAACTTCACACCGATGCGACATGTCATTTGATACGAAGTAATCATCGCTCCAAATCTATAATCTTTCGCATATCATTTGTTGGTATCTTAGTACATAGCAATATTGATAGAATTAGATTCGTGCATTCTCCGTCTTTCATAGCTTGAGAGGTCCTTCTATCGGGGCGTGATTTTCGGATGATTAGTCAAATTTGCGTTGTGCTAACTAGTACAAATTCTAGGATGCCTTTCCCATGGATCAATCACATCAATAACTACTCGACGAAATATGTGAGACTGACTTAGGAATTTCATAAAATGATCTTCGTTTGCCACCTAGGTTTCCCACTTGTTTGGAACATTGTGGTAGAGTCATTTCGCGTGCAATTGGACTATGTCTTCATTGGTCCTTTGATGGTGTTTGGGATTGGTTCAAGCTTGAAAGTGAAGGCCATGAAATTGATGGGATTAGAAAAGTATTTTATTTCGAAAAGAGCATTGTCCCGAGCGAATTAACAAATTTGACCCTCATGACCAACCAGAAACATAAAAAGACAAAGGGATAATGACACAATAGTCCCTAAACTTTGGCTCAATATGTAATACGATCCTTGATATTCTAATCTGTTAAATATGGTCCTTAAATTTTTGGTATATATTCAATATAACGTCTAAACTATATGAAAATGTTTAATATTTTCCATCCATTAATTCAAGTTTATGGACAATATTAAATATTTTCACATAGTCTATGAACTAAATTGAACATGTACCAAAAGTCAAAGAGACTATATTGAACAAATTAAAAGTTCAAGAACGACATTATACATTAGGTTAAAGTTCAAATATTATATTAAATAAATTAAAAATTTAGGAATTGCATTACACGTTAAATTAAAGTTTATAGATTATTTGTATCATTTTCCTAAAAGACAAATTTGACTCTCCATTAATGATAATGGTCTTGCAGCTTGTAATTTTGTGAAAAAGGAAAGGTCAACATTGTCATGTGCTGATTTAAGTTTCCAAGTTCACTTCCCTTTTCTCTCTTGGTTCCCACGGTGAGATCAAGGGCTGAAATTTATTGTAGATTGTGTGTGGAAGGAAAACAAAGGAGCCATAGGGGCTAGCGGCTCAATAGTATAACCTTGGGCAAGGAGGGGACGTTGGAAGTTGCCGCCAACAGAAGTGGAAGCGGGACGTTGGAAGTTCCCGCCAATAGAAGTGGAAGCAACAGCTTTCCTTCTCACTTGCAATTATACTTAGGTTGCGTTTGGTCGTCCAAATTTCTAAACAGGATAGGATTTGATATGATAAAATAAGAAATTCTGGGATTTCTTCATATCCTGTTAATTGTTTGATGGACTACGGATTTAAAGTCGAATAAGATAATTTTTATTTTTTCCTATTCATGGGTTCGGAGAAGTTAGTGAAAAAAAAAAGTCGAGAAATTTTTTTGGTGAAAGTACACAAGGTGTGGGGATGAAGATGACGGCGAGTGAAGTGTAACGTTTTTAGAAAAATAGACATTAGAAATTCTATCCGGGTCTATCCCACCCCCCCCGGATTTTTTTATCCGGGTTATATCCGGTCTATATCCAACCTTATTCTATCCTGAATCACTACCAAACACAGGATATGATAAAACATATCTTATCCTGGCTTTTATTCGGTCGACCAAATGTAGCTTTAGTCCCTTGGCATTTGGAAAGCGATTACAAGGTCATAAGTAATGTCATCGGACAAAAGGGTATTTGACCTTGGAGTATTTAGCCTTTCCTCGCAAATTCTAGCTTCCTACTTCAACATAATCCAGGATAGAACTTGGCTTGGACCTGTAAACCCAACAACGGAGTTGCTCATGCGCTTGCAAATTGAGCTTTTAATCAAATAGGTACTGGGTCCTCTTTTCTTTTTCACAATCTCCACTCTAGAGTTAAAAACATCGTATCAGTTCCCTAAACAAGGGGATTTGACATTTCTTTCCCTCCCATTTCTTTCCATCCTTCCTAAACAAAGGCCAGAGATAATCCTTGGTTTCTAAGTTTGAGTGTGAACCGTTGATTCTGACTGAAATCCAACCCATCGAAGCCTTGGACGTTTGTATGTGTTGTTGGTCAGGGAACAATCCAACTGAATCAAGCCGATAAATGCCAAGCTGGAGGTCAACTCACCTAATCGGGGTACATTGCTGGGAACTCATCCTGAGCTCAAATGAGTAGTAAAATTTACGCTCGAACTAGAATTGAGTGAAAAATCGATATACTCAACTCAATTATAATGATTTACAATGAACTTGAGCAAGTAGTTTGATAAGTTTAGGATCGATCGGGTAATTTTTCCTTCCTAATCACGTGCTTTCCATCATTGATAATGACTTGGACGTGGTCAAACGTCATTATACTCCATATAATGTCATCTTTCGAATGAGACATAAGGAGTGTTCAATAATTCCCGGCATTAAATAAGAGATAACAAAAAGCAAGGTCTAAATGGCAATTTTGTGGATCGCATACGCAGAAAAGCAACAATCCATAGATTGCAGGATCTTCGAAAGATCTGACCACCCGAAGATGGCAAGTTAGACATAGACAAGAAGATGAAACGCCCACATGACAAGGGCCAACACAGGAATCGAATCATTCCATACCACCATACCAATCGCATGTGGACTAGGCACAGGACAAAAGACCGAGCCAACTCTACGGTCCTTTTAACGTTATGCTCTCCCCCTTTTAGCACAAAAGGGAAAGGAAAGGGAAATAAAAGAAAGAACAAAAATAAAAGAGAAATAAAAACTTTGATGTCTTAATAATTTCATTTGAGTTAGGATATATAACGCAAGATTATACAATGAACGTTCAATTTTCACATGGGTAAGTGGTATAAGTTAATTGGGGTAATGATGGTCCCTAAACTTTGGCAAAAAATGCAATGCGGTCATTGAACTTTCAATGTGTTCAATGTAATTCTTAAACTTTAACCCAATGTGTAATGTGGTCCCTGGACTTTTAATTTGTCTAATGTGAAAGACAATATTGAATATTTTCATATAGTTCATAGACTAGTTTGAACATGTATCAAAAGTTTAGGAACCATATTGAATAAATCAAAAATTCAGAGATCACATTGCACATTGAGCTAAGATTCAGGGATCACAATGAACAAATTGAAAATTCTTGGACCACATTGCACATTAGGCCAAAGTTTAGGCTTTGCCCCTTTTCTTACAAAAAAAAATGTGATTTTCTTTCAAATGCTTGAGCTTCACTCGACTACAACAGCAGTCCTAATCCATACATTTGAACTCAATCTGATGATCAAATTGGGTTACAATTTTCACATGAGCAATTGCATTACAATATCCCACATTGTTTGTATACGAAATTTATATGTTCCTATTTATGTATAGTCTCTTTTCACTTATTAGTTTAAGTTTTCGAGTTGGATATTCTAAAGGGTAATTGAATCGGCCATTTCAGCATAGGCTGGGTACAAATTTTCGAAGTCGAGTATAAGTCAAATATTTGAGAAATTGTCTAATTAATCCTAAATCTATTGTACTTATGGCAATTCAGTTATAAACTTTCGAATTTTGCCAATTTAGTTTTAAACCTTTCTACAAATTTCCGACGTAGTCCTTTCAGTCATTTTCACTGAAAATCGCTAACGTGACGGTATGTCACGTAAGACAGTTAGCAATGATTGTACTATCACATCAGTGATTTCTGGTGAAAATTGATTGACAAGATTACATGGGACTTTCGTACAAAGGTATATGGCTAAATTGGAAAGATCGAAAAATTTATAACTAAATTGGCACCCATACAAAAAGTTTCAGATGGAACAAGTTTTCCCGTCAATTGTTGGGTGCTTGCAGAACGAATAGGATTTATAGTTGCCATATTGCTCGAGGTCTCTTCTAGGATTGGAATTATGTTATGTGTTTTTGCAGACATATTTGATATATAACTCGCGCACAATAGTGATATAGTATTGCCAAATGCTCTAGAACGTATCGAACTTAATAAAAATCATATGCTTGCGTATAGTTGGAGCCAAGCATTTGACGCTGAAAAATGTTCCCTCCAAATATATATATAGCTCCATCTCTCGTGCATCCTCCTACGCTTGGCGCAATTTGTATGGACATTTGAGAACAGCAAATCAAACAGCACCAATATGACGCGACAATTGTAAAATCCAAAGAACAAAATCATTTTGAACAATGACAGCGACGCGGATTTTGTAAGTACATACAAGTTATTATTAGGCAAATTAAGTATCTTATAGAATCCTTAGTTAGACCACTTACGTATCTCTATTTTTTAAAGTACCGCCCAAACGCAACTGTAACTAGCCATCACCTGGAGACCTCCTCCACCATCTACCCACCGTCGCGGCCTCCAGATTGCTACCACAAAGGGTTGCCGTGAAGATTGTCGTCCCTGTACCGATGTCTCCGTTGGGAAGCTTCCGGAGCTTCTTGTCGGAGGAAATATTGCCGGCCTAGACCCGTTTAGATCTCATCGGCCGCGCAGGGAATGCTCTTCTCGTGGCAATGGCTCGTCCATGGCTGAGATAGCTTGAGTGAGACATGAGCAACGTGTGGCAACAAAGGAGATGATTACGAGAACATCGGCGGGGATGGAAAAAGCAAGAGGCGACGATCATCTTCGCGGATTGAATGAGCAGACAGTTGGCTGAGACCGCGGAAGCACATGTCGGACATGATCATATATGCATTCTCGAAAGATTTTCTATAATTCTTAGGAAGTTCCTTTGAATAACATTAAGGGAAAATGACACAAATAGTTCATAAACTTTTAATATGTTCAATATGGTCCATAAATTTGAACACAATGTGTAATGTATTCCCTGAACTTTTAATTTGTTTAACGTTGTCCTTGAACTTTCGGTACATATTCAATTTAGTCCCTGAACTATAGAATTATAAGAAAATGTTCAATGTAGTCCTTTCTTTAGTTCAGATTCAGGAATTACATTGAATATGTACCAAAAGTCTAGACACTATATTAAATAAATAAAAAGTTCATGATCCCATTAAATATTATGGTAAAATTTAGGCATCACATTGCACATTGAATCAAACTTCAGAGATTATATGTGCCATTATTTTTAACAATAACGGGTGTCCAAGCACAATGGACATATAAAAGCCTCGTGAAGGCAGGGCAGCCTCCCATGCCCTACCGAAGCTTGGCATCTCCTGCGTGAACAAACATCACTTCACCACAAAATATATTTTCTATAAAGCAAGAAAGAAAATCGCGCGTGGCCCAGGAAAGAAAAATTAAAAGAAATTTGTAAAACCAAAAGTTTAGTGAATAATCCAATCACACCACTTAACTGTCTGACAAATAATTCGAGGGGCCAGTGTCGTATATCGCCATCGTAATTTTAATCGGAGGTTGCTGTCGAATCTCTACAGCAATATTCTGTGGGCAACTCTCATCCCTTTCGCATTATATAACCCAAACATCTCTCCTTTTCTTCTCTTCTCAACCCCACGGCGATCGCGAATTAAATGAGTTCGTCGGTGTCGTTTTCCATCCTAATGCAGTGACGCTCCCGCTTGCTTCTCTTTTGCCGTTGAGATGGAGGAAGATCTTCTCCGTTTGATCGGTCCTGGGTTTTATCTGGGTGAAACCCTGTCGTTTCTGCAGGTTTGCAGAGGATCTGATCGTGCAACGCGATGTTTCCTTTCGGGTGAGAAAATAATTTTAGATTTGCCCCTGTGGTTTAACTTTCGGATGACAGTAGGTACTCATCCAGGACATACTGACACAAGGGAGGAAAAAGGCCAAAAAAAAAAATGAGAAAAGCGGAAGAAGTACAGCGACAAACAAATATTTAGGCATGTTTCCGAATCGAATTCGATTCAAAGTACAGTATTTCATGTACTATCGTTATCTCCTTTGAATAATAAAATAAAGGGAAAAAGCCACTATCAATTCTAAACTATGCTCAATATAATATATTTACTCTAAATTTTTTTTCTATGACACCAAAAATTTCATATAATGCCCACTGTAGCACATCCTCCATCAGGATTTTGTCAATGAGTATCGTTAAAATTCTTTACACGGACGCTGCAAGGCGAATATCGTTGACATATAGTGCCTATACGACTTAAGCGAAATGAAAATTACGTTATTTTGGCTAGAAAATCATTTGACAGAATCTTGATGGATAATAAATGTGATAGATGGGTCCAAGTTTTGAGTTTTTTATGTCACCATAAAAATAAATAAGATACTATACTTTTAAATTACTTAGGTATCTTCGACCAAGAAAAAGAAATTTACTTAGCCATCAAAGTTGTCATCTCGTTACCTAACAAAGCAGAGCAACAAGAAGGAAAAAAAAAACGTTGTCAAACCACAAGTCCACGCACGGACCCGAGTATAGCCGCAAATCATAGTTAACTTTAAGGATATTTCAACAGTAAATCTTCATTGACAATGATTAATCCCGAGACTTCTCGTAATCAACAACTCCAACCCTAGAACCTAACCACAAACCACAAAGAACAAAGATAACAATCCTCGAAAAGCTGAAGATATCCACTATATGCAGCGCTCGTTTGTCTGTTTGGCGTGTGAAAATTTCCCAAGTGTTTTTGCCTTTAATAAAACAAATCAGGCATTATCATTTCATTTTCAGGTAAAGTTATATAATTGATTGGGATCTTGTTCTTGAAGGACCCTCTCTTAACTATTTTTTGAAGGAAAGAGAAAATAATTTTAGTGATTAATGAAATCAATGACAAGGTAATTTTCATATGGAAAAAACGAGGGGATGTGAAATTTTATATCTAATATCTATTGATCTCTCTTATAGGAAGAAATTGCGCTTCATCACCTCAAAACTTCATGTTTCTCGTGGCTTTTTTCAAAAATCTAACATTTGCTTCAGTTTCATCCTATTGTTTCAATACATATAAATAGAGGTAGGTGTTGACATCGGTCGAGACTCGGGACTAGCATAAATAATTGAATGAAACAAAAAAGCTTCCGCCAATTTTGTAATATCTTTTAGTCTTTTTATTTTGAGATAAAGAAAATTTACATAATTCACCAACAAAAATCTGTACTTGCAATTTTTTTTCTCCTGATAATCTTAACAAACCAAGTTGTGAAAAAAAATCTTACCATCTTAAAATTGTATTTAAATCATCACGCACAAAATCTCTTATATAGATGGTGCTATGGTGCAAAAGGACTTGTGATTGACCATAGTATTGCATTTCATATGTAATATTTAAAAATAAACTACAAATGTTAATGGAGTAATATATAGTATAAAATAGCCTAGGTGATTATAAAAAGTGAACAAATCTCATGTAAAGATTATCATCAAGCATGTTATAGTTAAGGCTAAAGTTAATAGTTAGGTCAAGCAAGATATTAAAATATTGTAAGGCAGATATAGTATGACTTTCTTATTGTGCGAGACGTGAAGAGAGTAATATGTGCGATTAAAGAGGAGAAAGATGTTGTTATAGTTAAGGCTAAAGTTTTTATTTGACTATAAAAACTATTAAAGAACTCAGATCATGAATATTTGGCATGATTCCCATTTTATCAATCATCTTTTACCTTACTAATCATATGGTTAGAAAATCACTATTGGAAAAAAGATTATCCAGTGCATATTTTCCAATTAGAAAGAAAGACAAAAAGAAAAAATTTAACCCATAATTCTGAAAATCACAGACTACCATATATTATTCAAAATTTGCTATGAAAAATGATAATATATTTACTGAACTATGAGGTTAAAAATATCAACGAACAATTTTAAAAAGACCACAATCAATAAAATGCAATTCGTAATCTGCATTTATCTTAATTTAAAATATTTTGTTACAATATGCGTTGGAATAAAAAATTTAGGTTAGAATTGATAACAGTATAAACACATTAATCAAAGAGTGTGATTAGGAAGATTATCAAAACTTCATAAATCCTTGAGAGGCAAGATAGGCCTTTTACTATTCAAATCACCTTCTCCTCATGTGTATTTTTTTCCTTCAATAAATAACAATATAGTGGCAGTAGGTTAGGTGAAAAGTTAGAAAAAAGTATTAGATTTAGCAAAAGTTCAAAAGCATTGAAAATTCATCCAAAAGGCCAAATCACAAATCAGAATTTTACGATCCACGTCATTAATAATGATGGACACATTAAAGCCTTTTTTTTTCCTACTATAAAGTAGATAGATAAAAAAAAAATGGACACACTGACTCATCATTTTTAAAAACTCAACTCAATATAAAATAATCTACATCATCAAATAATGTTTAATTAGTTGTTTGAGCAAATGAAATGACCATATTAAGTATTTATCACTAGTTTAGGGACCACAATAAAGAAATGGATAACAATACAAATGGTTCTTGAACTTTGCTCTAAAGTGCAACTTGTGCAACGTGATCTCTGAACTTTACCTCAATGTGTAATGATATTTTTAAAATTTTAATTTATTCAATATAATCCTTAAATTATTGGTAAATGTTTAATGTAGTCTCTAGAATATATGAAAATATTTAGAACTTCAGAGACCACATTTAATGCCGGTCAAAATTCAGCGACCACATTAAATAAATTAAAAGTTCATGGACGACATTACACTTCTAACCAAAGTTCATAAGCCACACCGAACGAATTAAAAGTTCAGGGACAATATTACACGTTAGGCAAAGGTTGGGATACTATTTGTGTCATTTTTTCTATTAAGATTAACAAAAATTTCTTTCTCGATGTGGTCAAGAAAGCTTTATTTCTAAATCTTTGTGCAGATGGTAATCAATATGCTAAAAACTGTATAGTTTCTTATCATCTGATATATATATATATATGTACATACATACGAGCGCCACTCGTCAACAAAATTCTTGGTTAACTTAGTGATAAGTGCCAGGGTCACACATGTAAATAAAAAATAAATCCGAGGGCCTCGTGATTCCAATATGTGCACTGTATGTTCCGCTCTCCTTTTTCACCCTTTTCCTTCCCCTATCGCTCTCTCTTGTGCAGAGTGCCCCCCCCCCCCTTCTCTTCGCTTCTCTTCTCTTCTTTTCTCAACAATATACACTTCACCCCCTCTCTCTCTCTCTCTCTCCATTTAAGTCATGCCCGACCGTAGCTTTTGAACTGTGTGTTAGAGCGAGAACAGAAAGAGACTTCCTTTGCTTTTGTATCTCTTTGGCCTCTCTTCCTCTCTCTCTCTCTCTCTCTCTCTCTCTCTGTTGCATTGCGTTGAGCAGACAGAGCAACAATGTCAGCTTACAAGGACAATGATCCTCGCATCCATGGCATCAAAACCAGGATTCGGGTCGTCCCCAATTTCCCCAAACCAGGTTCGCGCTCCCTCTTTTCGAGCTCTCCAACGATCGTTTATCTCTCTTGCCCGTCTCTTTTTTCCTCCGGTCGCGAAATGCTGGAGCGCAGATGAGTCGGGATAAAAGGAGGAATTTTGAAGCTACGAGCTCGTTCAATTCTTGGAATTTCCATTTTATTGAGGATGTTGTTGCGTGAGCATGCAGAGGCATGGATGATGTTTTTTCGCTTTGGCCCCCGTGGTGATGACATGGAATACAAGCATCAAAAACTGTCTCCTTTTGGCCCAGCTTTTCTTTCTTTGGTAGCATTCCTTTGTTTCAAGAGCAGTTTGGTTGAGACTATTGACGGGCATGATTGCAGGTATAATGTTCCAAGACATCACTACTCTGCTGCTGGATCCACAAGCCTTCAAAGACACCATTGATTTGTTCGTTGAGAGATACCAGGGCAAAAACATTTCGGTTGTTGCAGGTAAAACGGGGCTTGAAAAGAAAAATATTGAGGTGAAAAATCTTTTTGCGTGTTAGAAGAACTTTATCTTTTCATGGAATTTTTAGCGAACTTTGGTTCAAATTGATTAGTAGATTAGCTTTCAGGACTTAGGTGGGGTCCATGCATAGAAGAAAGTAGGTTAGGGAAGAATGAGGACATCTCGCGTTCATTATTGCATGTTAGTATTGTTTTTTTTTTTTTTGGGTATGTAAGGTCTTCGATCTTGTGAATGCTTGTGAGAAAGATTGTGGAATGGAAGCGACTGTGGTTTTCTTCTATTCTTTACTTGGCTTTTTGGGCAGTGATTTCTTGGTTTGACTATGGGCCATTGCTAGTGGAGTGTGCTACTTATTGCTCTCTATCAAGTTTATTGAGCGGCTCACATTTGCTCTCTCTCTCTCTCTCTCTCTCTCTCTCTCTCTGTATGCGCGCGCGAGCATGTGCTTGCATCCCTGATTATGTGGTTGGTAGGTGATAATGGATGCCCACATTGTTAAAGTGGACCCTGCTGATGTGAGCTTGGATTGAGTAGATGATATGTCCATGTCTTTTTAGTAATTTGTCAGATTTTTGTAGAGTTTGGAGAGAATAAAAATCTATAGATGCTGAAATTTACAGTGATCGGATTTTTCTATGCTCAGATTTTTCTTGCATGCTAGCTTCGTTTGCATCTCTATGTTGATTAGTGAAAACATGGACTATGGTGCCTGCTGCTGCTAGTTGTTTTTGAAATGATATAATCTTTGCGCATCACTGTTGGGACAAGGATATCGACCTTTAGGATTTGGTTGTTCTGCATTTAAGTGGTACTTGATTGTCAATTGACGTGTAAGATCATGGCATGTGACGGAATTTATGGTTGAGAAGCAATTTCATGAGAGAGACTTTCGAGCGTTGGATCACTTTGAGATGATGTGATCTGTCCTCATCATGAATAATTGACATTTCAATTTAACTTAAACAGGATCTTAATCCAACTTTTTGGGTATGCTTAGAGACTGCACAAAAATTGCTACAGCATACTATATTTCCTCTGATATCTCAACAAGGTTTTCAACTTCAATCATCTGCTCAAAATTTTTGCCTTTGCTTTCAAACTGATGATTTTTGTTATCCATAAAAAAGGCATTCCAATTCTGCTACCAATTCATTGTACATCTGAAAGGGATTTTGATGTCAATTTTGTGAAAAGATTTGTCTAACACTGTAACTCTCTAGTATGATTACTCTGAATCTTGGTTGGCAAGCACTGTTACTGTATTTCGTGTAGCAGTCGCTACACTTGTCATGTTTACCAATCCCTGAAACTATTTTCTACATTCTTTTACCAGGGATAGAGGCTCGAGGTTTCGTATTTGGTCCTCCCATTGCATTGGCAATTGGAGCAAAGTTTGTACCTCTGAGAAAGCCAAAGAAATTACCTGGTAACTCTAATCCAACCATAGTGAAATTTCCTTGCATTCATACTTCCATCTCATTTATGGATCGGGTGATGAGGGTTCATTAATGGATCTTTTCTGTTATGTATTTCACGCCCACTTGTCATGTCCTATTTGCTGTTTGCTATATCTCCTCCTCCTTTGTCATTATTTTAATTTGCCTTAAGTATGAGAAGCTTTGATAAATAACATGTACATTGTATTCTGAACCTGAAGATGCTGTCATTTGCCAAAATATTTTTTTGTGCTGGTCATCATATACTATGATGCAAGTTGAATTTCTTCATCAGTTCTTTGGTCCCTTAAGATGTATATCTGCTTATGGGATGTTTCCATGGTTTACAATTTGTGGTGTTAGCTCAGTGCTATGTGCTGATATTCCACAAACGTGAGGTCATGAGGTTGAATTTGCTTGCAGTCCGTGGTTGTGCGTGTTTCTCTCTGTGTGAATGGGTTCTGGACCTCTTGCACATTGGCGGGGCTATGAAGACAGGGCTGGCCTACCTTGGACCAACGGGTCTCAAATGGTGCTCAGGGCTGGCCCACCTTGGCCAAGGGGTCTCAAATGGTGCTCGGGGCTCGCCCACCTTGGCCAAGGGGTCTCAAATGGTGCTAAGGGGTGACAAATCTGCAGTTTTAAATATGACTCTCATGGTAATAGCCAGAGAGATGAGCCACGCCTATTGCCCCAGTATGCTCGCGTTGTTTAGCTAAGCCTGTCCTCTTTTTTTGGTAGATGGTTGATAACCCTTGTGATGTTATCTCTCATTTGTGATGATTGATTTCTTTAACCACTGTGACATCTTAAGGTTGAGCTAGTTTAGCAACAACCACCTAAACAAATGTCAGAGTCTTTATACTTTGGCAAGTTACTCAGTAATGTCTTAGTTACTGCGCCCTAAGGAGGCTCTATAAATCTCCCAAAATTGGTACCTCCTGAGTGATCATACACAAATTTCACCCTGAAATGGTGCCTCCTAATCTTGATATACTTACAGTTTGCCCTTCCCTACCACTTCTAACATATTGTACTGGAATATCCTTGATATTGATGTTTTTGTTATTCTCTGGTACCTTTTGCATGACTTTGTGGGCCATGGCTATGACCGATAATCGATGTGGCTGTCACATGGGAGAACATCAGTTGATATTGTATTACATTTCAGCATTTCATTTAGCATTGCTGTTGTGTAGCTTTCACCTAATTTTTTTATCTATCTGGTTTTCGTTTATACTTGAAGTCCATCGAGAAAAGTTCAGTACCTCCAGCCTTCAAGTGAGGTTACTGAATCTTCCCATCTTCCATGTCTTCCAATAATTATTTTGTCATGTTGTGCTCACGATTGACAGAATTTAGCATGCTCCATCTGATCTTGGTTCTTTCTGGACATGATAAATCAAAAAATTCCATGGTGATGGCTTTCTCAAGATGCATTCACGTAGACGCTTTTAGATGAAGACTGATGCTGGAGTATGTGGCACATGATACTAAGAGCTTTCTTCCATCGCAGGGGAAGTTATCTCAGAAGAGTATACCCTAGAATACGGAAGAGATTGTCTTCAGATGCATGTCGGAGCTGTGGAACCTGGTGATCGGGCTTTGGTGGTGGATGATTTGATTGCCACTGGTGGAACTCTTTGTGCGGCTATGAATTTACTAGGTAAGGGCTCAATGGACTTCTAATGTAGCAGTGCTATTAATGCAACGAATGTGCAGCTTCAGGTGTTGTAAAGTTTGCTTGGGTTCTGATTCCATCTACAATATTTATGCCAGTCTAAAGGAAGAGAGAGATTTCTTTTGTTTTCCCGCTACGTTATGCTTGCCCTTTATGATAAACAAACCTAAACATGTTCTCGAATGACTGCATTTTCGTTCTTTCTATTTCTTATACCGAGGTACACAAACTGCAGTTTTATGTAATTGTATTTATATATCTAAACTTCTGAGCTCTTTATTGTGCAAGGAGGTCTTCTTTGAACTGAAACAAAAACTGATAGTAGAGTAGTGTAATATGGAACTAGAAACTCAAATACTTCACACTTTAGAAGTTCAAAAAAAGAAGAGGCTGATGAATTTGTACCTGAGCAAAAGTAATTGATACGTGACATCTAATAGTATCTCATGAATCACCTACACATCACTCTAGCTGAATTGCTAGCGACAGTTTTGGGAAACTCTTAGCATCTATGTAAATAGCTCTGGTCTTTATGGCCTTTAAGAAGAGTAATTTTATTATCTCCATTACCCAGTTCTGGTGTTCGTGGTGGCAACTTCAGCTGCCGGATCAGACATTAGGGCACGGTTTTGTGAACATGGACTACCAATAAGTTTGCCTTCTGACAAGTAGCATATGAAGTAGGCGAGAGGAATGTGGTTTGAGATTTATTTCCCAATAGGAGTTGCCTGATATGTGTGATACAGCTCACTGGTTAGATTCTAACTACAGTCAGTTGATGCAAAGCAGCTTTAGGACTGCTGTACCAAAATGCTAGTTTGTCGAAGGAAGTGAACGATGTATCTTCTCTGATAAATGAACCCCTTGCTTCTTCCCATCTGTGCCAGAGTGCCTCACCTGAAAAGAGCTTTCCTTCGCTCTCCTGAACTTGATCATCATTATCATGAACTTAAACTTTAGTATCTCGGTGTATGGTTTTGCGAATCTGCTATCCCCTGGGCACAATCTCTTGTTTTTCTTTGTTTGGAATTGATTCTTCACTGAGCTAGGTCTTGCTTCATCTCCTTGTGTAGTTTTCTCAGTGAATACCACTTAAATATTTTGCTATTTCACTCTCTGAACTTATGCCAACTTATGTTCCTCAGAACGTGTTGGTGCTCAAGTAGTTGAATGTGCATGCGTCATTGAACTTCCGGATTTAAAGGTGCGTATATCATAATAACACTCACTTTCTCCTTCAATCAATCAAGCCCATCTAATAATAATATTCGTTTGCTCCGTCCATTGTCATTTCATTCCACTCCTTTGCATCCTATTGTAGTATTATCTTCTCTCACACAGAACATTTCATCTATGTGGCTTGGGCCATTCCTGTGTTGTTTTTCCCATTATTGAATGTTTCAGGGACGTGAGAGGTTGCATGGCAAACCATTGTATGTACTCGTGGAGTCCCATTGATTGGGGGACGATGCTCCAAAGACAGCAAAGCGCTCCACAATGTACATTAAGAGGGATTCACAATAGCTTCTGGGCGGGAATATGCTTTTCATTCTTCTCTGTTTCGATTGGGTGGAGAGAATTTTGAAGTCTGCTAGTTCAAAACCCTCTATTCATCTGGTAGGTTAGGCTAAAAATTCGAACTACATAAAGGGCTACTTTGGCAGAAGATGGTAGGAAATTTTCAATTATACTTTCTCAAGTATAAGACCGACAAGGGCTTTTGACCTTGTGGTGGTGGTGATTCATCCTTTGCCAAATCAAAGAAGCCTTAAATTCAATTCACATTCTCTCTTTCCGTGCTTTCTAGTGTAAAAGTGGAATGGAAGAAAGGACCCGGTCAAGTCTCAAGACGGCAATCCGAAGATTGCATCTGCATTGCTAGACATTTCGAGAAAGTTCATTCAAATGTCTCTACTAAATCATGCATTGCTTTTCTCAGCACGTGTTCTGAACAGATGCCTTCACATGCATTAGTTTGATCACACTCGTGATCACTCTGGTCTTAGGGATAGAGCAATATAGAATGAATGGTGAAGGAACTGATGGAAATCGAGCATTGAAAGTGACTATATACCCTCTGCTTTTGCCCTCTCCTTTCATATTCCTCCCAAGTAAAGATAAGAGTATGGACCAAACAAAGCATATGGCTTACGGAGCACTTAGACTTGGGCAATAAGTATGAGCAGTTGAGAAAAGGCTTGGCGACCCCTAACCTAATAGGCATCACTGCCACCCTCCTTCACCAGCTTGACCTAACTCTCTTTGCATCATGTGTGATCTGATCTCATTCTACTTCATTAATGGTCGACTGTAAATGCAACCATACCACAAGAGGGAGGAACCTAAGAAGCTCTTTCATGAGTGACCATGGCTGGTTAAAATCGGGACATTTGAACGACTCATTGACTGTATTCCGGGTCGGTGGTGAAAACTCGCCCCTGTATAACTCGTCGGTTTTGGGTTTGAGTCTCGAGTCTCTTGCTTGCCTAATAAGTTTGACGAAGGGATATTTGTTTGCTTATTGCTATTTGATTTGGCCATTGGTGCGGACAAATGAATGAGTGAATGTACGTACTGTCAAAAACCATAGTTGTGGCACCGAAAATCAAACAGAGCAAAAAAAGAAAATGGCATGTCGTGCATGATCATATACCATACGATGAAGATTAAAGAAAAGAGCACGTCAAAGTCAAATCTTTAGCATTCCATGACTAAACAAGATTTCATACAGAATATAGATATAGATTACAGTGCAATGTCCACACTGCGATCTTAAATGGCAGGCCATGCACGGCGCTTGATGATGGCCAAAAACATAAACAGCTGCAGCACGATAATGTACATTCATTTTAGCTCTCAGCTGCATCCGTCTGCGTGCTCTTTCTTTATTCAATCTAAATGATCGACACTGAACAGATTGAAGAAGAGGAGAGACAGTGTGCTCTGCTGAAAGTTATTAACTCTATGGTTTTAGTACTTAAAAAAAAAACGGTTTCTCAATCTCCTCAACGTTCAAACCACATATGAAATTAATCCTCATTCCTTCTCTGAAGCTTAGGGTGAGAGACCCGCTTGCAAGACTCAAACATTCTACACTACGGTACTCCTGAATTAGTATTGTACCAATGATTAGATTGAAATGGTTAATTAGCAAACTTAGCATTCATTAAGATAGTTTTCTACATAATCAAAAGAACTAACCACGCAAAAAATGAATTAAAATGCTCGTCAGATTAATAGTGATATGACACCAACTATTAGATTAAAATCGTAAATATAGCAACTTAGCATACATTCAGACAGCTTTCTACATCATGAAAGAAAACTAACCATCCTCCCCCCCCCCCCCCCCCCCAAAAAAAATCACATCTTCATCAATCCAAAGTCATAAGAGACCCACGAGGAAATAATAAGACACAAAACTTAAATAGCAAATGAAAAATCAAAAGTTCTTTCCCCATATACCTCTACAATCTATAGATAATAAGGAAGCAAGGCAATACCGCGCGAGGATCAAATACTATCAACTCGCCCTTGTCCCCATTCACCGAGTCATACCCGGCCCGGACCTCGAAAAACGGGTCGGGTCCGGGCTGCTTCGCCACCCGGCCAGCAATGACCCGGCAAACCAGCATGGCCCTCCTCCCCTTCCCTCCGCCCGCCCTCTCGTGGGCCGACCCGCTGCCCGCGAAGAACGTGCACACCGCCGCCCCCTTGCCGCCGGAGAACGTCAAGAAGTCGGCCGAGGAGATGCCGCCGCCCGCCGACGCGGGCCCCATGCAGCGGAACCGCATGACCTCGTTGCCATCCGCGACGCACCGCGCGACATTGTCCTCCGAGCACCCGCCTACTACGCCCTGCCCGAACCAGGACCCGGACCCGGCCCGGGACTTGACCGCCTCCCGATATTCCTCAAACCGGGCCGTCGTCTTCGGCCCGGTCTGGACCTTGAAGATCTTCTCGACGCGACCGGGAAACGCCGACTTCTCGCTCCAGCTCGTGTGGAAGATGATCTCCACCACGTTGCGCGACGGGTGGCCCTCCGGCAGCTCGGTCAGGGGCGGGTATAATGACCTGGAAGAGCGGGGAGAGACTGTCGCGGCCGGAACGACTTTCCGGGTATAAGGGTCGTTCGGATCCGAGTCCCTTTTGGAGGGCTTGGAGTGCTGCTTTGTCTTGGTGGGCGGTGGTTGCTGTTTTCTCGGTTTGGGCTTTCCTCTGGCCATTTCGATGACGTCTCTCACGGTTTGTGCGCTCTTCCGGCAACTACCCGACGTCGTGAGGAGGCTCTTCGGGTTCGGGTGGTGATAAACGTCCTCGAACGCCCTGGATTTGCACTGCAACGACTTGACCCACCCCGTCGCCATTGATTGACCAACACCTTGAGCTTTGCTCTCTCTCTCTCTCTCTCTCTCTCTAGAGAGCTTAAGATTGGTCTCGCTTTTCTTGTGATGATCTCGTTCCTTTCATGATTCTGCTTTTCGTTTTGGCGTTGAAGCTGAAGCTCGGGCGGTCTAGAGAAGAAGAAGAAGAAGAAGAAGAAGAGGAAGGAGAAGAGACAATGGCGCGATATTAAATGATGGGGCGTTTTACTACTTACATGCACGCAAAAAGACGAGGACGCCCTCCAGGTGGCGACCCCACGTGGGCTCTGTCTCTTTCCTTTCATTGGGACAGAAGTGGAAACAGGAAGGCTACAGAACAAAATTCATTTATTCGGGGAAACAAATTTCCATAATTACGTCTCCAGACGAGAGATCTGAATTTCCTTTAGTTTTTTTGGTATTTAGTCTCCAAAGATTTCATACGAGGGTTTGAACATTGACAAGACACTTTTTGTATTTTGTTTGGTCGCGATGCGTCACTACCAAATGCTTCAGCATCTTTATTGCTCGAAAGAGAGAGCCCTTCGACCCTAGTAAAGGGACATAAGATTTGGCAGTTTGAAGGCATTCATCATCTCCTTCATTACAGAATATCTTGAAAGATTTTGACATTCGATCAATTTTGCCCAAATTGCCTAGTTTGGCCAGAAGAAGAGAGCACCAAACTCCCACCTGTTTTCCCAATTGCCTTGTGCCTTCTTGGCAATAAGGGGCCCAAAGAGACGGAAAGAGCAAAACATGCGCATTTAGAAAAAAGATTATCATGAAGCTAGGCAAGGAGAACTTCAGTTGCTTTTTTCGGTGAACCATCGTGGCCTCTGCACTTCACCAAAGTGCCACGACAAATGCAAACGAGGCTAATAGGGCTGATGATGCCACCTCTAATTGTTTCATGCTTGTCGTGAGATTTTGAGTAGTTATTGTATGTTTCACATGAAATTTCCAAATCTCGCCTCTCGGAGTTAAAAATATTGTAAAAGTTTGTTGCCTTGACCCCTTCATTACTTAAGTCCCTCCCATGTCCATCATTGATAGGCTGGATTGTTGATTCGTCTATTGCCCTGTGATTTTAGTTATTTTCCGTGCGATCTCTCCCAAAGGTAGTGAGAGAAAAAGTTCTGTATACTATTAGCTTAAAGAGCTTAAAGATATAGTTTTTGGACAGAGCTCTCCCTCTGTCTATCTCTCTCTTCATGTTTCTGGTCCTCAGCTTTGTTTTTTCCTATGCAGTCCAGTCAAAAGGTCTCTAGTACTGGTGATTATTCTCCTCCTCTTTTTGTCTTTCTCTAAGCAAACCAAACTGTCTTCAAGGCTACTAGTGTCGCCTAACAAGAACCTTCAATAATGCGGCATAAGCACTGCACACTACATACCACAGTTTGCTTTGCCCTAGCTTTTGCTAAGAAGCAAAAAATTATTGGAACCTAGTACCAACCATTAGATGGATGTTATTTATATCCCAAGCTTTCAAACTTTATATTCTTTTCCTTCCTATTTATACATTTTTCGAGGGTATTATTATTGGTGGGGTGGGGTACTTCAATTGCCATCAAACCCATCTGCCCAAATAGTTTTTAATCTTCCCCAGCTTCTCTCATTGATGAGGGTTCCTGACAATTGTGCGCGGAATCAATGGAGGATTGATATCAGTGATGAAAAAGGTTGCTTTCAAAGCTTCCAATCGAGCCGAAGGCAGCAAGAATGGCGATACTTTATCTCTATTTTTTTCTTATTTTCTGGATGAATCGAACTCGGGAATTTATTGGCCAAGTACCCAATCCGGGTCATGTCGCTTTCTAATAAACACACGTTCTGTCCCGTGTATGAATGGATGACACATGACCCTTGTCGTTCCTTGGACTCAAAGCAACAATTACTGTCCTTTTACGTCGATATTGGCGCGCGCGAGAGAGAGAAATGAAAGAGTCTCATAGCCCTAAACAAGACCAAAGAACAGAGAGATAAAAAAACCTGAACTGCTTTCGTTTTGTCAAGAAAATCTTCACTTCGAAGTGGAACGTGTCATGGAAGTAGGGTTTCGAAAGATGCTCGAACAGGAGACTTGGAGATCCCGAGTTCGTGAGCAGTAATTACACACGAATTTGAGGGAAAGAAGAAGAGGAATTCTTTATGATTAATCAGATAAAAATACGAGGGAAAGAGGGAGATCGTGGGAGGAATCTTGTATGGAAGTTTGGGTTGAAACAGATGAGTATAGGATAGAAGAATGGAAGAAGAGAATGGAAGCTGGCGGAGAACATATCCTTAAAATAAAAGAAGCAGCTCTGAAATTCGAATTAGATTAGACGACAGATTTTCTTCCTAATCTCTTTGTTTAACGCTTAATTAAACAGATTGAAATCGCATCCGCAGCAGCCGGAAGCGAGGACTGGGGCAGTCTCATTATACTTTGAAAAGTTTGGTGCGTGACATTGGAATAATAGACAGTTAGTAAAACATGAGGTGGCGACAACCTTGAGATTTGTAAACTTTGTCAATGACTTTGTCTTCGGTTTCTACGTAAATTAAATACAATAGCGGACGTGCGGACGTGGTACTGTCAATTTTTTTTGCTTTATTCAGTAGATTATGATAGGATACCAAAACCAAAGTGTTTAGATCAAAACGGTACTGGCAAATCACATTCAAAACCCAAAACGATATGAATAAAAGGGTGAATGACGTCGACGCATGAATTCCATGGATGAAACCTAAAGTTGGAAAGGTCAAAAAGCGATCGATTCGCTAATATTTGATAAACGAATTCTATGGGGATTAGTTTCTAGAAATTGTATGTCGTGCACACCATTTTCTCATAAAAATGCTTGAGCTTCTAAAGTTAATCGTTTGGCCTATCGCACGTACAAATAGTGCAAAGAGGTATAAGACCTAACTCAAAAACGTGGTTAATCTTTTGGTGACTTTTCGACTTGGAATTGCTGCTTAATTTGGGGCTTTTTTCCTGCCTTTAGCTCTTCACGCCTGCCCAATCTTGATTTTCTCCGGGAACGACGTTCCAACTTTTGCGTGCTTCAATACGAAAGATTAGCCCTAATAATCATCACGAATTTCTCGCATTCTTCAACTTGCTTCAAAATTTATGCATGCATGCTCTGCTATCATTATCACCACTAGAGTCTGAACTTTTTCGCGCCGAAACAAAAGACCGTGACAAAATGAGCATTAGGATGTGTGTGTGTGTGTGTTTTTTTTTTAAATCTTATTTTTATTGTATTTTATTTAATTTTTTTTCATAAAACAAACAACTTAGGTCTTGGGAAAAATCAAAAAATTATTTTCTCCTTTTGCGTGTTGAAAAGAAGGTGAGTTTTTCTGCCCAAAAAAACAACCTGGCTCGTTGTCTAGTGGCACAGAACGTGTAACTTTCAATTTTTTTTATTTAAGTTAATATCATGCAAAACTCAAAACTGGTACATCGATAATAAATTTACTTAAAACTAAGTTTTTCACCACAAAAAACCCTAAACCGATACACCTGTGACAAATTTACCATCTGTTAGTTTCCGTAAATTTTATCATCAAATTGCTGAGTCGGATAATACATGATAGTCGACGGGTGTACTGATATAGAGTTTTACCTCTCTGTTAGTCACAGATTTACTACTTTATGATTTTTTATGATATTAATTCAATTTAACGGGGGTAAATTTGTCAGTACCAATTTTTTGTTTTTGGTTAGGGTAAATTTATTACGGATATATCAATTTGGAGTTTTTTGTGATATTATTTATTTTTTATTTTTATTTTCCTTGCTTTTATCTAGGCACCCTTTTTTTTACATTTTCTTATGCATTGGGAAAATTAAATACGGACTAACTTTCTCTGACTAACTTGTGCAGTTCAACTTAGCTTGTGTGTTGACCCATATCGAATATTAAGTGCGCGAATTTAAAGAATTCCACTAACTTAAATGCGATATAAAAAATTTAATTAAAAAATAACAAAAATAAATTAAATGCGATATCGGTCTTGCCCGCTCGCCTCCATAAATGCGTTGCGATTAATTTATTTCTCGCTTGAATTACTTTGTTCCATTAGGGAACCCATTAATGGCTACGTGTTGACAACGCCATCTCGCCAGAGACGATTTTCTAATGCGGAAGTAAACGATGCTGATTATAAAAAAAAATTAATTGGGATTTCTCACCAGAAAAGATAATTTTAATTCGGATATTACCGGCGAAGCCGCCAACTTAATCTGATGAGGTAATTCTATTGCTCGTTTGAAATCTTGCCTTTCGGAAATGTTGGGAGCTCGAAACAGAAATGTCTGGATATTGCATTATGCTTGATGAACTTCTTTTAGGGAAGTTTATGGGAAAGTAGATCAGATGATTGTGACATTGATAATAGTTCGACCTTGATGCTTTGTTAAGTTGGCTATTGCGTTCATATCGTTAATTTTGTCTGTTGCTATCAGCGAGGGTCGTTTGATGTGTGAATTAGGCCGACCCAATCTTTACTATCATGAATTACATAATTTCTATATATTACGAAGTTATGTTGTTCCGATTTTTGAATATCGGGGATGTCACAAACTCCCTTATTCGAAATCTGGTTTGGTTCATTCATGCCATCCACAATCCTTGAAGCCTATCGAAAGCCACACTTTATCTTAGCCTTTTTCCCCCCGATAATCATTCCCCGCCCTTTGTCTATCGGGTTAGGGCACAATTCAGCCATGGGCCACACATCCACTAAAGAGAATCCCGTCTTGACATCATCTATAATGATTCGACCCATTCAATTCTCCTGGGCTAGGCTTTGCAAGAAATATTCTTAGTTTGTGCATGGCAACCATTCTGTGTTAAAAATCTGATTCTAGACAAAAATGATTCTTTTTTATTCTGTGCCCGAAAATAATTTATAAGCATTTGAAAGCGTTTGGTAACTGCTCAAAATTTTTGTACTTAGAATATAAAAAGAACAGAAATGCATTTGGTAACTATACAAATTTATTTTTATTAATATTATTTTAATAATATTTGAATTTTTTAATATTTATTTATTTTATTTATTTTTTCTTTCTTTCCCCTTCCTTTCTTGGCCATGGCCGATCGCCGGCACCGGCAACCGCCCACAGGCTAGGGTCAGCAAGGGCGTCTCGGCCTTTGCCGATGGTGATAGACTTGGGTGGCGATGGCGAGGCCGCGAGCCGCCCTCACCTAGGTGGTGAGGCTCGCGATGCCCTTGCCGGCCTTGGCCTGTGGTCGGTGGCCAGTGATGGTGGCCAGCAGCGAGTGGCTGGACCGAAGAACAACAATAACAAAAAAAAAAAATAAAAAAGAATTAGTTTTGAAAAAATTGTTCTAGAATCAAGAAGCTACTTTTTTTTTATTCTTGATTCTGTTCCAAAACTGATTTTGAGTATAATTTTTTGCAAAATTGTGCCCGGTCACAAAAAATTTAACAAATGAATTTCTGTTCCAAAATTGATTTTGGGAATAAAAGAATAGAATTAATCATTATTTGGCAAGTTGCTAATCAGGCCCTTAGCAACTCGACAATGAGATAATCATTTAGAGGCGAGTGTTTAATTACGAATCGCCCCATGCGAACAGATCCATTGTGGACTCGATTATTATGATGTTGAACGGGTCCGAATTCCTTAATCTCATCGGATCCAGAAAAATCCATGCTTGGGCTTGCTCATTTCATGGGCCCAACCTTGATGGGCCCAACTGATGATAAGATGAACTTTGGAAGGGTTTAACTTTTATATCACTTTGGAGATTAGGCCCGTTTCCCAATAAAATTTTGGACATGAATCGCGACAAATCACCTATTTCGAATGGACCGCATCGTGGTGGATGGTATTATCCTTTCTATTAAATATTTTCGTTCGATAGTGGATGGGCCCCCTAACACATGTGACGAAACGATTGAGCTTTTGGCATAGCTCGCCGATGTAACTTCACTAACATCTGTTGGCGTAACTTACCGACTATTATATCACGTTATCAACCTTAATTTTAAGTGAGTTACTATTTATTTTTCGGGTTGTCAACTCTTTCTCGAAATATATAACGCACGTTCCGAGAAAATCAAATGAAACGTAATAATTTTACGTAAGATCTGGTAATTTTCAAACATTTAGAGTTAGTAAGAGTCGGCAAATAATTCATAAGTTGATAAAGTTACATAAATAAAAGTTGATAATTTTTTAGAAAGAGGGTAATTTTCGGAAAAACAAATTTACATTTGACAAATTCTCATAAAAATAGGTTAATTTACTGATAAGTTAATTGAACAATAATTAACTACTCATTTTTTTAACAAGTTAATACTACGAAAAACCTCAAACTGGTACATCTATGACAAATTTACCCTTCGTTAATTTCCGTTAAATTTTACCTTCAAATTGCTAAGTTAAATGACACGTGGCAGTTGACGGATTTACCAGTTTGGGGTTTTACCTTTCCGTTTGTCATAAATTTATTAATTTGTGATTTTTCGTGGTATTAGTCCTATTTAACGGAAGATAAATTTATCGCAAGTGTACCAGTTTAGGATTTTTTGTGATAAAAAAATTTATTTATTTTTTTATTATTAAAAAATTAGTTTATGATAAATTTATCACATGTGCACTAATTAGGGGGTTTTTCGTGTATTAACCCTTCTTTTAAATCAACAATATCGTTTTGTTTTCTTTTCCAAATTCGAATATTAGAATCGTCCCAATATATGCTGTTTCGATCGGAAAAGAAGCATTTGGGGAATCCAATCACAAGCTGCCACATCCTACCACCAACCCGACCCGTCGCCCGACGCCCCCATGGACCCTCCTCCTCCTCCTCCTCCCCCCGCCACCCCGACCACCGCGCCGCCGGCGCCGGCACTTCTCCGCCGCCTCTCCGCCGTCGACGCCTCCCTCTCCCAGCTGCTCCACCGCCACAACTTCCTCCCCCGCCCCCTCTTCCTCCTCCTCGAGCTCTCCGCCGACTTCCGCCTCTTCTTTCCCGTCTCCCTCTCCCTCTACCTTTCGCCGATCCCCTCCCTCCGCCCTCTCCTCGCTCCGCTCATCCTCGGCCTCCTCCTCGACCTGGCCCTCGTCGGCCTCGTCAAGCTCCTCTTCCGCCGCCCTCGCCCCGTCTACAACAAGAACATGAGCGTCGCCGTCTCCGTCGACCACTACTCCTTCCCCAGCGGACACGCCTCTAGGGTTTTCTTCGTCGCCGCGTTGGTCTACCTCTCGGCTGACGCGATGGAAGGGGCCGTCGTCGAATCGAGGTCCGGCGGATTTGTGGATCGGTGGATTGCCGACGGCAGCGAGCGGAAGTTTGTGGAGCTCGTGGTTTTGGTCGCTTCTGCTTGGGCGGCGGCGACGGCGAATTCTAGAGTCTTGCTCGGACGGCATTACGTGTGCGACGTGTTGGCCGGAGCGTGCTTGGGTGTGATCGAAGGTTGGCTTGCGCATCGTTACCTGAGGTTGTAGTGTTTTGAGGTAATAAGTTTTCATATCGTCTGATCTTTTGTTAACTATGATTGATAGATAGGTGAGTGAGAGAGAGAGAGAGAGAAATTACTGTAATCTACTGATGATAAGATCACTTCAATGCGAAAAGTTGCGAAATCTGTATGTCATTAGAGCCTGACATTTTCCATGAACGATGTTCTACCGCAAGAATGTTGCACTTCTTTGGTGGATGACAACAACCTCACATTGGACTTGAGCTATTTGTGTCGATGTGTTGCGGAGAGCTTGTTCCATAGTAAGCTGGTTTTTAGTTGAGCTTTAAGGGAATACTGTAAAGTAGTACAGGTGGGATGTTGAACTATGGATAAATAGATTTATCTAGTAGTCACTTAGGATTATGCGGGATGAAGCACACATTACCGACCTTGTACTACTGGCATCGGTTGGCCCCTCTTATACAAATTCGTCATGCTAACAGGCCGGCTATGCTGAGTGTTAAGGACATGAGTTTCCTGCTTACCAGGCTGCAGCATGGCAATCTTTGGATTATTGGTATGTTGCCCAATTGCTACACTTGAGAAACGATGGGTCTCCCGTCATAAGTTTTGCTTTTGTTCTTCCAGTGAATTGAATTTTGTGCAAGCCCCTTGAAGGCAGTTTGTCAACAATTGGAAGGGCAGTCTTTGCACCTACCGGTTGAAGTTCTCTTCCAAAAGATCTTGGTCTTAGAAGTAATTTTTCCTTGTTCCTTTGATCCCTGCATTCATGGGAGCATGTTGTGAAGTTTCACAGCTTGGCATGTGAAGCTGTCATGTCTGATTTCCTGATTTTTGTTTGAAATCTCTCTATCAACATCTCATTTTATCAATACATGTTTTGGATTCATTGATTGAAGGTGATCATTGGTGAAGAGTGGGCCTCATGGTGGTTGCGAAGTAGTCATGAAGCTCTTGTAGTTTTTAATCATTCACCTAGAATGGTTGAAGGTGAATTTAGAATTTGCAGTGAAAGGTGATCATGAGATAAGTCACTGGTGAATAAACTAGGTTGATGGTGATTGTGGTCTCTTAGACTCGCTTTCTGCACTCTCGGTAGTTCCATCCCTTAGTTAAATGTTGGTCCAAGTCTGTGGAGGGAAGAGGTAGTCAATGGTTGGACGGGGTCTTGGATGACAATACACATTGATTTACTGCCAAGCAGATAGTTGGCAGCAGGCAAGTTGCAGTTAATCGGGTTGATTTGCAGGGCAATGTTAGCTCTTTACAAATGGATTCCTGCACAAGCAGCACGAGTCTCCATCTGTTTTATATACAAGCAAATTTATCAGTCCATGCAAAGGGGTAGAATCATATGTACAGTCTTCGAGTGCCATCTTCAGCTCTTTTGCAAGAAAAATTTGCCATCTTGAGCTCTGTCATTGTGGCGAAACATTATGGCAGTTGCTAGAGTTTATTTACTCTCAGGATGCAAATACATACTGAGAGGTACGTACCAACATGAGCTTAGGCTGATCTTACTTGTCTTACGAATCTTTGGGCCTTAGTTTATTTACTTCTTCGCGAGTCAGAATGTGAGTTCTTCGACGTATTTTCTTTACATGTCACAAAGATGTCAGATGACTTTGAGAGGGAGTGTCTTCCCTTAATATTCTTGTAAATTGCGCTACCCGTGGGGTCTGTAAATATTGGACAACATCATGAAAGGCATCCAGTTGTCGTACATTTTGTATTCGATTTATATAATTTAGACGCATTAGCTACTCTTGTTCTGTTGTTATCCTCTGCATTCGAGTGGTTTTGATTTGTGCATGAATTAGATTCCTCTTATTCTGGAGCTTTCGGCTGAATTTCAGTTTGGCCCATTGGTGTTTGAGCCCATGTAATGGAGGGCTCCTTTTGATTCTTCTCTTCCGTCTCTGGCTTTAATACCTAGTACTAGCTGACATCCTAGGTAGAGGAAAGCTACTCGAGAAAAAGAAAAGCCGCTCTTCCTTAGCTTTTGGCTTTTGAGTGAGGCGAATATGAAAGGCGTTCTTTAAAGGGGAAGGTACAGAATCATGGCACGTGTCTTGTTTGTCCTTCGGATATTTCTTGGAAAAATGACACAAACATTTCTTGAACTTTGATATAATATATAATTTAGTCTTTAAATTTTAATTTGTTCAATGTAATCCCTGAACTTTAGCATAATGTTCAATTTGGTCTATGAACTTTTAATTTATTCAATATGATCTCTGAATTTTTAATATATATTCAATTTAGTTCTTGAATTATTTAAAAATGTTCAATATAGTCCTTCTATTAATTTAAGTGCAGGTACTACATTGAACATTTTTAAATAGTTTAGGAACTAAATTGAATATGTACTAAAAGTCCAAGGACCATTGTTCAATGGATCAAATTAAACATTATGCTAAAGTTCAGGGACTATATTGAACAAATTAAAAGTTTAGGGACCAAATTGTACATTAGACAAAGTTCAGAGACTGTTTATGTTATTATCCCATATTTCTTTAGTAAAAGTGTGTCCGTAAGGACAGTTATAAAACAACTGACTTCCAGCTGCTTAACAGTAAACAACTACAACGTAAACTCTAAAGTCTTCTTGAAATCTTTGCCATTGAGGTCTGAATTGATCCTCCGTCCTTACCGTGGTTGTGAATTGAAGTGTCAAAAAGGAAAAAAAAAGAATAGGATCTTGTAGGTGGCAAATAGCGTGTTTAAAAACAGAGCACGCAGGTGATGTTATGACGGTGGCCGTTTGACTCTTGGCTGGTAGAATATTTATTAGCCAGCAGCCTCGTTACCTACGCCTCCTTTGATCCTCATGCTAAAACATTACTGTTTTCGTTAAATAATCTGCAACTTTTGAATGCTAAATTATGTGTAAATTGTCTATACTAGTGGAAAACTTGTAGTCATTGGTGGACCAGCCGCTGCTCTCATGGTCGCTAGATGTGCGCTAGAATCTATATTGTGAATTTATTTTGTGTACAAGATTTTGAAGGAGATCTACAGAAACTTTTCAACTTGCTCCACTCAACTTATCTCGCTCCCTTGACCTAAATTCTACACCTATTCACTACTTGAACTCGTCTGTAAAGGTTCCTTTAATTACACCAATTGCAGATGATTATTCATTTCATGAAATCATTTCCGGATTATGGAATAACTGCTTAGTTGAACACAGAATCAATCCATTATTATAGGGAAGACAATTTATGGAATAACTGCAGAGAATTTGGTTTTTTTGCTTTTGTTGGTTGTCGGAAGAAACTGCAGAGTTGAATACTAAGCGTGCCGTCATCTGCACTCAATGTATCTTTGATGTTAAAGTGAAGCTTTGTCAAGTCCATCTTCTGGAGTAACGGAGTCTTTAATCATGTAGCTGTTAACGTGGTAACTTAGCTAACGTCTTCAAATCAAATGATTTGATTCATCAGATTAATTGTAGTTGGAGCTCATTGATTGATTGCTTGCTGTTGGAGTCAAAAGGACATGACAAACTTGCTATATTGTTGCTTGCAATTATTTGTTTGTTACAACCATTCTAGAAACGAATGATTAAAAATGTGAGCCAAACCAAGGAAAAGGGACTTTAGTCCCTATGTTTGTGAGATTGACCTATTGGGTAGCTAACACCTAAAGCCGAGAACAGTACATACAATGCTAGGCTTAATCATTATTCGGGCATTATTCAGGTTCGGTGGATGGAGGCAACTGGAATATCTTCTAGCTAAAGCGCGGGCGTCCGTCTTATCATTGCTTTTCCCATGAATTGTTCCAACTATGATGCTGATAAGAAGATAAGAGGCTTTTGAACTTTGAACATGTTTCCTTACTAAAGCTTAGGGTTCTCTTTGACGATTGTGACCAGCATTAGTCAAATTCAATCATCTAGCTACTTAGGGGTATCCACTTATCGTGGGTCCTGGACACAAATTGGTTCTTATTCGCTCTATGTTCTTTGGGATGGTCCCCAAACTTTTGTTGATAAAAAGTGGCTCTTGGACAATGAGTAGGTTCATTTTTTGGCGGTGGAATTTAGTGTTAAAGCTTGTCAAAGTGGTGGGACAGCCTGCATATGCAAACGCCAGCTTTTCTTTGCTTGAGTTGGTCATAGTTTTCGAATCCTAGAAGGCCCGCTTTAGCGCATGTGAAGGAGCTTGGGAGAAAGAGAGGGAGTTTGAGAATGTTACACTGTTTCGGACAAACTCTGTTTGCTCATGTGCTGGTAATCTCGTGGTTTGACTGGGCCATAGATGTCCACCATCCACAGAGCTAAGAGTAAATGCTTTACATTATGCTGAACGCCATGGATTATTGTATCCTGGGGTACACGTTGCTCTAGAGGTCTGTAAACGAGTTAGCTCAGTAATTATGCTATGCCATTTACTTGAACCAGTGCCGAACAAATCATGGATCGTGGCTATATTCTGGAAATTCATCACAAATAGGAAAGACGGTCATTGTTTTTGGGTAAGTAGGGTGGGAAGTGAGTGACTGCTCGTTTTACTTGTCTCGTATGCAATTTACAGCATGGTATCATCTCCACTTTTAGTTGCTACATCTAAGTTCTGGTCATGGTCCCCTACCTGGTGCGTTGGACTTTTTTGAGTTTGGAAGACTTCGACCCTGATTTACCTGGAAGCTTGACCGGTCAACTCTTTTCTCGTCAGGGCACTAGTCAGAGGAACTTTTGTTCTTAGATTCTGACACATGTAGATGAATCTAAGCACGATAAATTTTTTCTCAGTTAGCTTGTAGGATACTGTGGGAGTCCAAACGAATCATCCCATCACGCAATGCAAGAATGTGAGGCT
Source organism: Syzygium aromaticum (assembly GCA_024500025.1). Classification (NCBI taxonomy): domain Eukaryota; kingdom Viridiplantae; phylum Streptophyta; class Magnoliopsida; order Myrtales; family Myrtaceae; genus Syzygium; species Syzygium aromaticum. The sequence goes on along the minus strand of CM044888.1, from coordinate 22,039,979 downwards.
AAATGGGCTTGGAGTCCAAACCGATACTGTGGGAGTTAGCGTGTGGCGGTGAATTGATGGACGCTGAGGAGATCTGGCTAAGCCACGTGCTCAGCAGCTCAGGACCACAAAGCCTTTGAAGGATTGAATGAATTTTCACTTTCTGAGTTTACGCTAGTGTACCAATTCCCCATATTGCAACAGAACAGAGGAACCTGGACAGCTAGATTCAGAAACAAAGGGACTGACAATCAGATCATTTCCCCTTCTCTCTTTTTTTCTATTTTCGCATATTTGAGAGAGAAATGTTGGTAGAGTCTGGAAAAGATGAACTGTGTCTCTGACTCAGCTGTTTTCCATAACCCCACCAGCTTCAATGTTCTGAAAATCAAAATCCAAGCATCTGCTGGCACCTACCCTGAGCATCTTCCACCCATCTGGCTGCTGACTTTGGTTTTTCACCAATGTTACTGCATGATCCTCAAATTTTATAGACCTTAATCTATGCAGCAGCAGTAGCAGAAGTAGCAGTAGAGAGAGAGATGTCTGCATAAAACGCAGCTACTGCACGTAATGCATGCATGTGCTGTGGCCTTGCTCAACTGCTGTTTTTCTCAGTGTAGTGCTCGAACTCCCCACGATAACTTCTGGTCCGTCTTCTTCCTCTCTCCTTTTTTTTGTTTCTTTTCTTTCCCCGAGCATTATTGTGGCTCGGGAAACGAGTAGAAATCATTTGCTGTCTTGCATTGAAAAACTAGGAAGCGAGTTCAGTCTCCTGAGGAAAATCAAAGGGGAATAAATTAATGAAAATAACCAGAAAAGAGCAAAACCGACACAGTAAATGTACCATATTCTCGAGATTTCTTATCACAGTACGATACTGTATCTACATTTCATCGTAATCAAGTGTAAAGCATCGCGAATTGCGATATTCCTAGTCCTCGCGACCAAATGCAGAGTATGGTAAGATGGAAAAACTTGCACTGTCATGAAAAAAAATCTCTATATACAGCGCTAACTTCAAGCCTTATTTTGGCTCCACCATTTTTCTTTCCGGAAATGTATCTCGTTGGACCAGATCGGGTCAACACCGTAGGACCCGAAATTTGAATGTTTTAATTTTTGAATTAATTTTTTTTCCAAGTGGCTCTCTCTCTGCCATTGTAGGGGCCGGCCACTGGCACCAGCTATTGGTTGAATGAGGAAATCGAGATTGTTGACCCACTTCTTGGGTCTACGTCAAACTGCTTCTCTTATTTTGTCTTACTGACAATCCTTAACACGATCCTGTAAATTTGTACTCACTTTGCCACATCTAGATCCTCTCAATTTGCGGTCTGGGAGTGAATTCAACTTGTTCCATCGCCGAATCGCCTCGCATAGGCTTATATGTTTGAGGGCAGTCAGGATGCATTGCACAGGCAATATACACGAACGATCTTCATTCTTCTCTTCTTTCGCCGGAGTGTCCAGTGCTCGGTACCGCCCCGATTACTGAAGAGATCTGAAGGAGAAAATGCACGCGTTCTGGATTTTTATCCGCGAAGCCCAAACTTCACGTTACATGCTTTTGCGATGGATGTTTACTATATTCTTCTGCAAGAATATCTATAAATAATTGTTTTGCACGAGGTTCTTGATGTTCATACAAGCAATGGTCTTGATAAGCCAGCTAGTCATTGTCATTAGCAACCTCGAGTCACCCTAATAATAACATCATAGTTGCACGGGCAATCCTTTAGTAGCTTGTCACTGTCTTTGACCTAAGGTTCTCCCATGATCTCTTCAAGACTATCCTTCTTTCTTTTCTTTTCTTTTGGCCCGAACCCTAAAAGAATGACTTGACGCTGGTTCAGAGGAAAAGCAATGACTCAACCACTCCATGCATTTCCACCCTTAGAGTGTTCAATATGTCAAACGATACCACGTGACATGGGGCCAATCTAGGTTATCTACCTCGTGTGTGTTCGCTAAGTCATAAGAGAGGGCAATGAGGGTCAGCATGAAAGATCGGCGATTATGAGTACAAATTAGGTATGGATCGTGGTCGCATTTCCATGTACTTTTTCATGCCATGGTACAATCATGGGCCTTTGCATAACAAAGTTTGAAATTGAGACTAGACCGATTGCCTTCGAACGAGGTGGGCATATCGTGGTGATCAAACCCCCAATCGATTCCCACTTCGTGGCCCTGGTTCGGCGAAATTACTCAAGTCAATGATCGTGAATAATCATGCGAGGAGAGAAGTTAGATTAAGGGTGCGTTTAAACTACTCTTCATGTTCTTCCAAAAAAAAACACTATTCTTCATGATAAAGAAAATATATTTTCCATGAAATTCATTTTTCAAGAAAAATAACTAGTTTTCATTGATTCGATAATTTAGGGAATGCGATTTCCTTGGTTAAAAAATAAAGTTATTTTTTCCTAATTTAAGCCTGTTGTTTTGACTTTATGAAAAATATTTCCTGTAAATCAATTAATATGCTGTTATCTAAAGATTGAAAAGTCAAAAAATAATTTCCCTAAATTAAATTTTCTTTCAAATAAATGGATCCTAGACCATAACTTTCCATCGTACATGAGAGCTTCACTCATGATGCGATGATCCCAAACATGGAGAGAGGCGGGGGAAATGGGAAGGCACATGTAGTGCTGGGGAGACACATAATTGTGTGATTTGATTTGATGTAAAACATAACATCGACACCTTGACGAGAGCTTTGGTCCGGACATTGGCGTAGCCATGGGGACCCTTTTGCTAGTGCAAAATTGAGCTGTTTCCCAACTGGAAAAATTGTTGCCGTAGTCCCCTCTCCTTCGAAATCGATGAGATTGCGATTGTTAGTCTTCCTCTCATAAATATCATTGGTGTTTCCGTTTCAATTATTGTTGTTTAGTACTTGTGGAAACATGGATTTGATTGCTCGTTTTCCGACCGTCAACTTAGCCCCCAATGGGGGGTTTTTCCTGTTTCGATGTTCTCTCTCGTGCTCTTTCGAATTCGAAATTTCAAGTGATTCAAAAGGCTAAAAATTGTCTCGAGCCTGAGCAATTATTAATATGATGACGCCCTTTATTAGGTCAAAAGGGTAGGAGAAAGGGACTTTTGTGCGCGTATAAAATCGTCGTACAATTACTTTTTAGTTAAGTTTTCATCTAGAATAATGTCGATATTTGTAATTGATTGAGTAGAAGTCTAATCAAAAAAATTTCTTCCAACTGGGGATGAAAAGAGAACAAAACCCTTTTTTCGGTTGAAAACAAAACCCATTGGTCATTTCCTTTGTAGATATGAACATCATTTTTGTCGTTATATTTTGTCATTTTAAATGTGTTCAATAGACGGTATCCTTTTTTTTGCGATTATGTCTTTCACAATACGATTTCCCGAGGCTTCTTCTTCTTTTTTATATAAGTCTCATTTATACGAGAGTCCAAACTCAGACATAGATGATTCGACCAAAAATTTAAAAAAAAAAAAGAAGAAAAAAACTGAGACATGGATGACCCATTTGATAAATCAACCACAGAAAAATATCTATAGTTCTTCATTTCTTTTTCTAGCATGATATATATATGTTATATGTGTAACTCCGTTAGAAGCACATTTTACAGCTCCTTCTAGATCGATGCCAACCATGATCATCACAGCATATGTCGGGGCATCTTCTGACAATGATATCATACCCAGCTTGACACATTTTTCCTCTGCTGGTCATTTTCCTGTTTATTGTGCCTTAAATTTCTATATTTTCCGCTGCATGGGAAGCTACTTTCTCGGACCCAGAAGTCAGAAGATCTTGGGGTGGCCAAATTCATCCGATTCTGATATTTTTTCTTTGGTCAGCATCTAATTTCGAAATTTGAGATTACCACAAAAAGTGAAGGGTTCGAAATAATTAAAGGACAAGACAACGAGAATTTCATTTTAAGTAATTTCCCGCTTGGACATAATAAAGCTTTTTTTAGATATTTAATAGTTATTACAGACTTTTCATTACTTCCAAAACTTTGGATTTGGACTACTGTATATTTATCAATATCCGATGTTTTCATGATTGAATGATAATCAAATGCCGCGTTTAAAAAAGGCAAAAGTAGAAGCAAACAAATAAAAGCAGACATAATTTAAGACAGGCAGTTATTTGCTATATATGTGGGAGCACACATGCAATGTAGTTGGAATTATTTAGATTCCTTATCCAAGTCTAATTTGGTGCAAAACTAGTTGAATTTTTAATTACGTCTCATCCATCGATCGATATAGCTCGCACAGTCAAAGTCTAAAGTAGGACAGATTGTAGAGGCACCACGCCACCCCAAATTTCATAGACAAAGAAACTTCAAAAAACTGTTGGGAGTGTACATTTTCATATATATTAACAAGGTGTTTATGACTCTTTAAGTACTCGACTGATTTCCATCGAGTTTGACGGTATTTTCATTCTATTCACACCAGATAATTACCCGAAACGCACAGGTTTGTGCTCTCGAGGGTGATTTTGTGAGAATGTGCAAGTGTGGTGGATCAAATTCTAATCTCAAAGTGCGGAGTAAGAACATGTTTACACTGGAGCAACTCCTTGGATCAATCTCTAGAGAGAGTCTATTTGTTTGCCGTTGGGAGGAGCTCGCTCAATTAATATATGCGGCACACTCTCAAAGGTGTTGGAAAGGGATCAGCTATCAATAGCCATTCAAGTATATTTATTTATTAGTCTGAATTTTGTCCCCACTTTTCTGCTGCAAAGGACCCCAAATATCATAATATATTTGTGAAGTTTATTGGTGAAAATGTGACACGATACTCTCTGAATCTGTCCCCCACTATGCATTTCCAAGAACTTGATGAGATGCAGAGCAGGACCAACTTGAGGAAATCTAGGTTTGGCTAGGCAAACACATGAAAACATCCGCTCAAGGCTGGTGCCAATTCGCATCGATGGGAGCACCGTAAGGGTTAGAGAATTTTCGTCGGAAAATCTCGTACGTGCATGCAACAGACTCAGAGAGAGGAAAAAAGTACGCAATAGAAAAATGAATAGTTGAGTGAGATATAAGGGCGATTGAAGTAGAACTCGCATACTCGCCACGTATCGCCAGATCAATTTACTTAATGATCGAGCGGCTCAAACGATCCCTAAATATGTGATCTCCTTTTCCTCTTTCTATTGTTTTTTTACAAGCTGTAGTTTTCTCTATGTACTTTCACATTAACGTAATTATTTCGCATCCGAGGGAAATGCTAGACTCTTTCAAAGTAAATGAATGGGGGGGGGGCGGGGGGGGAGGGAAATATTAGTCAAAAGGGTAGAAAATATGTCACTTTTGTGAGATTAAAGGAATCTTTTCTTATCGAAAATTTGGGTCCGTTTGCATTGACTTTTTGAGAAGAAAAAAGTTACTAACTAATCTTTTCCAATAGACCGGAAGATAATTTTAACTTTAAGAATCATGAAAAGAAAATTATTGCATGAATTTAAATTAATATCCATGATCTCCAGCTATTATTATTCTATTTTTTTCCGATTCGAGGCGCTCAATATCAGATAAAAAAGTAGCACAATGAAACATCCTTGATCCTTTTGTACGTATGCCCTAAAAGAATGGAAGATATAACTAGATCCCTTGTGCAAAAAATTAGTAAAGATGAGAGAGATTTCGAGGAAAGCAATCCACTAGACTAAACTAAAGTTTATCGTGCATGCTTTGCTTAAGCAATCAGCATTCATTAGCGGCGATGTCCATGCTGAATCCACATGTAAAAGTACACTCTTACTTTTTAAAAATTTTCCACTCCAATTGGACCCGCATTAAATATATAGATTGCATATGCGTTTTATTAAATACTGTTCATATGGTGGCATTATCAGGATCTGAGTGCAAAAGACCGCTTTAGCAAGAAGTACCTTGACTCGACATCCATTCCCAAAAAGAAACAAAAAAGTTACGTTAATTTTACACGGATAATGATAGATCTTGTTTACCGTATGATGCGACGATAACTAGTGCAAGGTTTAATTTGTTCCTTTGTACGTGAGATTTAAGACGTAGTATTTAGGGTATATGAAAATTATGTTTCGCCGAAAAAGACAATTAAGTTTGATTAATCACTAGCAAATCACTTTTTATTGGCATTTTCAGCACATAAACTGTCGATGCTTAAAAATTTTCAGCACCCATTTCTCAAATTTTAGACATAAAAGAAAGAAAAGCCCTTGCTCAAGGCATCCTTCTCTCGCCCTCCACATGATCACGTGGATACCCACCATCACAGCCCTTAAAGGATCCATTTTAGCAATACTTCCATTTGCGGTGGATCTTTTCAAAAAGAATGAAAACAATACATGCATACATACATATATATCTTTTATTTAACTTAGTTAAAAGAAAGATTGGACCTAAGCAAGTCCTTAAAATACTTCATCTCGATTTTCGGTCGGAGCTCAAAATCACGGGAATGTAAAACTTTCATAGGGTATATCCTCTTCCTAGGAAAAATAAAAAATACATGAAGAATTGAGGGTATAAGGCGTGCGGGCACAATTACGTTAAAACAAGAATTCACATATATTTTATTTATCTAAATCAAAAGAAAGATTGGGAGGTGGGTATAAAAAATAATGAAACATAAAGGGGGAGCAAAGACAATGTGCCCCAAAAGCAAGGTGCTACTCTCTTCTTCATGTTCCCTTTTAGAGAATATAGACCGGAAGAGAAGAGAGGCTCGTGATATGGACAGTGCCATGCATTGGGTGGGGTCGAGCTGGAATGGGGGAGGGGATTTTAAAACACAAATCTTAATGTTGTACCACCACATGGGGAATAGATAACGCAGAGAATTCCTGTCTCGCAAAGGCCTGACATGATTATCTTTTGGAGTTAGCGATTTCGATTTGATTTCGTTAATTAGACCCAGGTACCTTCTTCATATTGTTATTCCTTTTTTCCTTCCAAAACTATATTGTGAATTGCCTCTGTGAACCCCCCAACTTTGGTCAGAAGGTTTGGGATGATAATGCCTCATTTGCAAGAGCATTAAACATTGTTAGGTGCTTTTTAGGGCATTTGTTAAGACTCTCCTTTTGCTGTCCTCTGAGACTTGGACCTTCCTTATTTGGCGATAACTCTGTTTCCGTTTGTGTTTGTGGGAAATATATGATTCGAAATATATTTTCCTAAAAATATATCGCATGTATCGTTAGAAGTAATGATTTGAAAAATGTTTTCATTATCGATAATAATTTATACTTAAATATTTTCGTGGCCAATGAAAATATTTTTCGTTAATTCCTTTTTTGTTAGTAATACAAGCGTAATTTTTTGGAAAATATTTTTCAAATCGTTCATTTTCATGCGAAACAAAAGCGCAATTTATCTACATCTCGTTTTTATCTTGAAATGTAGTTTTAATGTTTGTATAACCCTAATTTTTGCCCCTTTCTTTTTGTCCTTTTTTGAAGTGTTTTCCCCTCCAATCCCCACTCGGTGTCCCTGCTATATCAACTATTACTATGGGGTGCATGTTCGATAAAAGTTTCCTAGGTACCGTGAGGGTCACCGTGACTCGCTTCACCAGGACGAGCCCTCTCATTTTCTAATTACTTTCTCTCGATGTTGGATGGAAGGTAAAGCAATAATTTATGACTCTCCTCACCTCCTTCATTCAACTCGAAGTACAATAATTTGCGTGAAACTACACAGAAACCCCACATATCCTTACATATATGTCGTTGGGAAAAATAATTGAGAAGAATATAATCAGATTTTGAGGTGTCAATATGCTGCTTTTAAGGAATTATTTATCCCATAGAGTTGCTAATAGTTATTAGCAAAAATCCTTCAGGATACAACAAAGTCTCAAAAAGAGAATAGTAGATAGCAATTCTAGTATTTTTTCAAGGATTCTCAAGAAGAAATGATTGGAGAATAAATGTTATTTTTTTAAGAAAGAAAGAAAATTGAAAAAGTGAAAATTATTGAAGCAGAATTGTTGAATTTATTATCGTGAAAAATTATGTTTGAACAGATACGATCTTTCAAAGGTTGATCATATCCCGCTGAAACGTTGCATCCTTTTGAAAATATATTGTAAACAGACATATTATTTCAAAAGGACACAATTTTTCATGTTTTAAAAAACTATTAATTCGAATTTTAAAAAAATAACCGTTGATTATCGCTAATTCTAGTCCTCGAGCGTGCAGGCGTGCCAAATGTCAAGTACGCCTAATAATTGCATACTCGCATGCGGGTACTGTAGAGTGTAGTTCACTTAACCCATGGTCTTCAATTGTAAGGCTAGAAGCATTCCACTTATATAATAGTCCCCACACTCATATCTTTTTGTTATGGGACAAGACATCTATTTGTTTGTCTTACAAACAAGCTATCAACAATCTCCCACTTTGTTTGTAAAACAAAATTGCCCAACTTGAAAAGATTTTCGAATGTTAATATTAAGGGCATGAATTTTGTTGACATAGACTTGCACCAACAGGGTTTTGTATCAATAAATTTAAAATCAAAATATTTTGCAATCAAATATTTATTGGTACCTTACTCCTCTGCCTTGTATTTGAATTCAAGTGCATCCCATATGTCTCTAGCATATTTCATTTTAGTGAGCAAATCATATAAACGATTAAACAATGTGTTTAAAATATGCCCACGACAAAGCAATTCATCCTCTTCACTTTTTTCTTCTCCTTGTTGACCGTTTCAATGGCTTCTACACTTGGCTGTCGTCCTTCAAGTAGGCTTTGGATCTTTTATCAAATTGGGATCCAGAATGTAATGAATCTCCAAGGCAGTGAGAAGAAACATCATCTTGTCTCTCTAATGAGAAAAATTGTTGCCATCAAAACGATCCAGTTTCACCCTGTCTTGATTCATGACTTTGATTGACTCTAATTCCATTGTTGCAAATACAACTCCTTAAAATTGTTAGAAAAAATAATTGGGAAGGATGGAATTAGATTTTGAAGCGTGAATACATTGTCTTTAAGGAATTGTTTACTCCACAAGATTGCTAATGGTTGTTAGCAAATAAGGATATAACAAAGTTTCAAAATGAGAATACCATATAACAATTTTGGTATTTCTCTAAGGACTCTCAAATGAAACAATTGGAGAATGAATGCTGTGTTTTTAAGAAAAAAGAAAATTGGGAAGGTGAAAGTTATTGAACCAATGAAAAATGATGTTTGAATAGATATAACCTTCCAAAGGTTGTATCCGGTCAAAACGTTACGTCCTTTTGAAAGTATATTATGAACAGATATACTGTTTCAAAAGGTTATAACTTTTCATGTTTTAAAAATTATAAATTCAAAATTTTAAAAAATAACTATTGATAGTGCCCATTCTGGTCTTCGAGCGTGCAAGCGTGCCAAGTGTTAAGTGTGCCTAATAATCGTGCATCTGCGAGTCTAGTCCACTTATTCCATTGTCTTCAATCGTAAGGTTAGAAGCTTTTTGTTTATATATTGGTCCACACGCTTATCTTTTTGTTGTGGGAGATGACACATCTTTGTTTGCTGTACAAACAATCTATCAATATACATAGCCTTGCTACTAAGGGTTTGCTTCAATTATTGCATAGATGAGCTAAATTATTTCGATAGGAAACGGTTGGAATTTATATCCACGAATTACTTGAATGCAATTATGTCGGAAAAAGAATAACAGCAATAGAATTAGGTTAAAGTTTGGGTATGAATGTAGAGAGTTATTGTAGAGTTAAATTAAAGTGCAAATATCAATACACAGTATATAAGGAGTCCTTGAAAGATGTAGTCGGACATGTGAAAGAAGATGAGAGAAGAGAGAAGAGAATGGTGCAACGTCGTAAAGAGAAGGGAAACTTTTCATAGAAAAGAGCGAATGAGGGAAGAATGGCAAGCGTGTACGATGGAACCGCGAGCCTAACACATGTATTGCAAGCGGGGTGAGATCGGCTTTCATCGCTTGCAATATCCCCATTCTATTTCCAATGAGTCTCAGCCACGTGTTGATGGACCGCTCCAATCAAGGGTTCGCCTCTCTTCCATTGCTACTTTCAAATGCTCATTGAGATTAGCGACGAGTGTCTAGACGAGTGATATTGTATTGACATGTCACCTGATATAAATATTAGTTATCTATTATCTAGAATCACTTTGAACCCGCATCGATCGTCGTGCTCTGCTTCTCTGACATCCATGGCATGCTCTCTAGGCCTTTTCTTCCCTTGAAATCTACGTTTGATTACTTGCTCACGTGCATGTGACGTTTGGTGTCGATCGAGAGAGAGGGAGGGAGAGGAACCCTCGTTTGTGCCATGAATTACATATGAGAAGCTCCCATTGGGAATAAATCATATTTAATGTATAAACTATAGGGCGTTCTGTCATCAACAGGATAACTTTCCTGCCAAATATTCGTGAAAGTTCCAGTCTTGTTTTAAGTTTGTCGGGGTAACTTCTACTTTTTAGCTTTCGATTTTTTTGAAAAAAAAAATTGGGACACTCATATTTTTTCTTAACGCTATACATCTAAAACCTATTTCAATATACAAATATTGATATTTCAAATATTTTCTCAAGGTTTTATATATTATTTATATTATAGTTTGGGTAACTTCTACCTTTTACACATGATTTTTTATGCATTTCTATTTTTATTGCACCGTGCATTTCCATTGGGAACAGCTGCAGTTCCAACAACATATCTGGGTTTTTCAACAGCACTTGCATTTTTGTCTTGCTAGTTTGTCGTCCCCAGTTTTCTTCAAACTGTCACGCTACTGCCCTTCTCATTTTTACAGATAAAAAAGTTAATTGTTGAATTTAAATAGGATTTAAATATTTAAATATCCATCTAAGAAATATGCCTTTTTTTTATAAATTAATTTCTGATAGATTTTTCGTATTCTTAGCGTTATTTACCTACATCAATACGAGTAATGGGTCCAATAGTTTGGGCAAAAAAAAAAAGGCTTTTCTTAAGTAAAAAGAATCAAAATAAATCTATTAAAGGCCCTCTCTTTACGGACATAAGGTAATATCAAATAAAAAAAAAGGAAACCGATTTCAGTTGTTTCCTATTGTGACTTCTTTTTATATTTATTGTCCAATAATATCTTCACATTTTCCCGCATTCATTTCTACATTTACTTTTATCCGCCCTAATTTATTAATTAACCGTCGTGACGATTACCTAAGTAGCACAGAGCTGACTCCCAAATGGTTTGAGACAGCTCGGTTATAGGTTCGAATCCCCTAGCCGCTGTCCGGTCTCAAGAATTCTGGGTTCGTCTACAAAACCGGTTCAATTATGCCATGGTGTAAGATAACTCCGCCGGCTCTAATTTCGCTAGCACTGTCCAAGAGGGTCGCCAACACTGGTCAACCCCTTCCCATCCTTTTTTTCACTGATAAAAAGGAACCTATTTCATTAAGGCCGTGACCAGAAAATTGACAAGAATATTTCTTTGTTATCACACACGCAAAACATTACAATCATGTAAGGAAACATACGAAATTGGCTTAATGGTTATGAAATGCACCCTCGTGTATGAACTTAGGCTCACGACATGGATGCAAAGGGAACTTAATACGACATGTGAGTTGGCGAACGGGGAGCCTCACACTTGACTGAAATTTGAGACGAAACCTAGCTCTGATATTATATTAGAATGTCGCCTGTCAAAATCTCATAAACAAGCGAGGTGGCATTGAGGTTTTATCTCTTCGAAAATGAAATTGCTCGAGACTTGGTCCGGGGGCCTCAGATAAAAGCAAAGCAAATCCTAATAGGCCTGTGGCTTGGATTCATGGACACACTTACAAGGATTATTAACCAAGTATGCAAGAGGAGGGGACCTCACCCAAAAGCCAGGCTAATCGAAGCAGCCTCATTTAGGGTGGGGGGGGGGGGGGGGGGGGGGGTGGGGCGGGGGGGGAGGTGAATGGGAGATTTTTTTTTTTTTTTTTTTTTTTAATTATTGAATTTCTGCTGTTTATATTAGGGCCCACTTAATTGTTGTTTTCATTTAATGGTGAACACCTAAAATATATAGGTTTACGTGTACTTGTGAATGAGGCACTCATTTACTTTATTCCTACTTTTTTTTTTACATAATTCGTATAATATTATAATATATGAAGTGGGTTTGAATAGTAAAAAGGCTATCCTGCCTATGAAGTTTTGACTATTTCCCTAGTTGCGCTTTGCAATTAATGTATTCACACTATTACCATTTCTAACCAAAAGTTTCTATTTTGACAAATATTCCAACAAAATATTTTTTAATTAAATGAGATGGTGAGTATGAATTGCATTTTTGTTGACGTGGCCCTATTAGAATCATGGGTTGATTGTTTTTTTCTTTCCCAATTTGAAAGTTGAGAAATTATGATATAATTTTTTTCATGGCAGAATTTGAATATTACATGGTGGTGTGACTTTTAGAATCATGGGTTAAACTTTTCTTTTTTATCTTTTCATTTCAAGTCATAACGTATGTAATGGGTGATATTATTTTTTCCGATAGTGATTTTTTTAACAAAATAATTAGCAAGGTAAAAGATTAATGTCATGGAAGGCCTGCCGCATTTTCGTCATTTGAGTTCTTTAATTGTTTTTTAATAGTTCAATAACTATTAAAAAAACTATCTTTGCATTACGCGCAATAAAAAAAAAACAATTTTCTCTATCTTATTACTGATATCTTGATTGCCGAACCTAAGGTCAGTCTTACGATATTTGATGATGAACTTTACTGTGGATTTGTTCATAGTTTATGATCATTCAGGTTATATTATGCTAAAATATCACTCCCTTAGCATTCAGAATCTACCTTTGTGTACGTTAGAAGCAACGCGATGTAACAATATGATTAATGGTGGGTCCTTTTGTGCCCTAACACTACCGATAAGACGGGTTTCATGAACGATAATTTAAGCACAACGTAAATGATGAAGCATGGAGTGAATTATCATTAACTTGGTGTACTAAAATTATCGAGATTGCAATGATTACAAGCACAACTTTTATTTCATTGACTTATATACGCTTTCTTTCGTCAAAAGTAAATAAATTAGAAGACTATATATGGATTTGCCATTCTCTAGGCAAATTATCTGATTTCTTCAACATCGGCGAGATTATCGAACTTTCTTAAAAAAGAAAATGGAAACAAAGGAGATTAATCTGGTTGCATTAAAAGAACATAATTCAAAAGAATGGGTTAGTTAAGGCCACGCTATCAAACTAATAACTTTTCTATTGACATGCCCTTCTCTAAGTTCTCTTTTATTGTACGACAAGAGCTTGATCCTCACGTTTCAGCTAAAACCTTCTTTTGACTATGCAAAGCTTTGAAAAACTGTTCATAGAGAAGCACTTTCGTAGCCCAACTTTTAGCGACGTTGAAATAATTTTCGTTTATTTTTTTTCTCTCTTGGCAGGTGATTTATCCTCTTTTGTTGTCTAATTGATATGATTTTCTTGGTAAACCAAGGCATTATTTTGCCAAATGGTGCCTTACGATATTATCTCTCTCGCTCTCTCGCAAAGTGCACACATTGAATGCGAGCGAAAGAATAAAAAAAAATTCTAAAAATGTGCAAATGAAACTGATAATATAGTATGTGCATGCAACAACAATTAAATTGAATTCTAAATAAACACAAAATATTTCAACATTTGAAACCTTTTAAGCAAAAGAATTCGAATGGTTGTAAGATAGAGAATTTTCAATTTAAATTTGAAATGTAAGAGAATTCTTTGGGAGATAATTACGTTGTTTAGTCGTTAGAATCTGATAACATAATCTTACTGTTACGTCGAAATCCTTGTTAGTAGAGGCCCTCTGAATTTCTCTAACTCCATCCAAATTTTGTTCATTATTTTTAATTTTATATCACGAGTGCTATTTTAGTTTCGAATGTCTGATCATGAAAGCAGTTCTTTTCGTAATTTAAATTGGCGTGGGTAGGCAAAATGCCAACCAAATAATATGACCTGACCTGTTTTTTCCAATCGAATTTTACATTTTACATTTTATTTAACTCAAATTTTGCAACTCATGCATTTTGATAATTTTTTTCGATTCAAAATTCGCGAAACTTTTGCTACTAGAAAATAGCGACACATTGATTCATGCATAATTTTTTCATGATTTTCAGAAATTTGATTGAATTATGTGATTTTGCGGCAAAGTTATCAAGCATTCTTTTATTTATTTTTGAGTGAAACTTTTGCATTTATCCTATGATTTTGGCAATATACGCATGGACTATGTAGTAATGTTGACAAAGTACCTCGTGACATTGGAGATTTTTTTTTTCTGGTCAGAATGGAATATTGTGTTTAAATTATGGGAAAAAAAAGATCAAAATAACTAGTTCAATGCTGCAAATCAGAACTAGGTGTCCAAATGGGTAGGTTAGTCAATTTGATTTCCCAAAAAAATCTGCAAACAAGCTTGCAATTATGATTTGAATTGAGTGGTTCAAACAAAATAACTGGAGTCGAAGCAAAAGCTCGATCCATATTATATTTATTTGATGTTATACTAATGTCGACGCCAAATAAATGAGTCATTAAGTTCATCGATTATGATGGTCATAACACTAAAATTGACTCACGAGACCTATTGATGGAATGCCTGATGAGCTCTTCGATCAAGAGCTTCCAATAGGCAAAGTTTTGATGATGTGCAAGACACGTTGTTGGGATCGACTGACTCGAAGTGTCCTTAGAAGTTGAAGATTGAGTCAAGAAGAATCCAGCGAACAGGGAAATTTGTAGCCAACAAATCGAGAGCAGTCGGCCTTGAAGCAGCGCTCAAGTCAAGGCGGTTAAAGATTTTCAGGTAAAATTCACGACACTTGATGGAATGGCTCATTAGCGATATAGAAGTAACCAAAGTGAAGATATACAGTAAACAACGCATGTTCAATGACCAACTAATCAACAGATACACAAGCAATCAGGAAATCATGATAAGCACGTCAAGTTTTGAGGATAGGTGGATCATTTAAAACGGATCAATTTAGATTAGATTTTATCTAAAGTTCAAATTCGAAATTGGAATTAGATCAAGTTTCTTAATTCCAATATTTGCCTTTAATAATTAAAGTTTTCGATTCATATTTTGTAAGCTTTTTACCTTTTTCTACTCATTTCAAGCATCTCCATTAGCAATTTTATGTTCAACATCTGTCATCGAGCAAGCATAACATCCAAGAACGTAAATCATATATTTTTATTCATTTAAAGTTTCATGCAATTTCTTTATTTATTTCCAATCAATTATGTGCGCGTTATTCTAGTAGTTTGGATTTTACAATTCGAATTTTATCCATTCACTTTTTGAGTTAAAGTCAAATTTGTCAAAATAACTGGTCATCAATCATTCCCACAGTGGACTTTCTTTTACTAAGAAAGTTTTCCGTGACCATAAGTTGAAAAGAACAAACGTAACGTTTATGTAATTAAAAAGACAATTGACGATCGAAAATCTAAAATTCGATGAAAGGTTATTGAACTTAACATGGATAACAATAGTTACAAAACTAAGTAATAATATTTCATGAATGATTTGTAAAATATTTTCCTAAAAATAATTATTTGCACTGCTTATAAAATCAAATGAACAAATGAAAATTTTCACCGTCCACGACAATATTTGACCATCAATTGTTATCGTTAATGAAAACATTTTTCACCGGCTAATTATTTCAAGCAGTAGATCGGTTTTAGGAAAGCGTTTTCCGAATCATTCATTTCCCGTGAAACAAACGGAAGCAGAAAGTTTAACAAGACATCGTGTAAAACAAAAAACTAGACGCACACAAATTCTTGCCCCACGAGAAAATCCAAAAATCCAATCCTAAATCTGTTAATCAATGTCCTCATAATACCGATCAAGTATATAACCAATAATAATTTTTATGCCCCGATATTCAAAATATAAATAATTAACCACGATACAAGAAAATAAAATAGTGCATTGGAAATTATAAAAATTCATGTGGATTTTTTTTTGGGTAAGATGATTAATTAGCCAAGTAATTTCAATAGTATATATGTATATGTATATATATGAAATAGCATTTAACAACCCACTCTACTGACAAACCAAGCAAAAGCACCCCCCCACCCCTATTTATTTTACTGGAAACGCCTCCCCTTCTCTCTCTCTCTCTCTCTCTCTCGCAGCATCAGCAAGCAACGACACCACCAACAGACGCCATCGCCAGTCCTCCAGCTCTTCTTCTTCTTCTCAGTTCTCTCTGCTCCCCCCGCACGCACCGCCACCGATTCAGCTCCCCCGGCCGCCGCCGCCCCCTCCGCCCGCCGCGCGCGCTCGCCGTCGCGGCGGTTCCCCGGTCAATGAGATAGCCGCGCGTCGCCGCCCCCCCGCCCCCCCTCCCCACTTCCAATCGCGCGCGGGGATCGGCAATGCGAGTCAAGGAACTGCACCCGCTCTGCTGCATCTCCCTCGAGAGCGCCGGCGTCGGCGGCGCCTCGCCGGACGTCCCCATGGCCCGCGCGCGGAGCCTGCCAGCCGGCGCCCTGGCCCTCCCCCCCGGCGGATCCGACGGCGTCGCCGGCCTCCCCGCGTCGGGATCTGAGCCGATCGTCGCCGGGGTCCTGTACAAGTGGACGAATTACGGCAAGGGGTGGAGATCGCGGTGGTTCCTGCTGCGGAACGGCACGCTGTCGTACTCGAAAATCCGGCGGGCGGACAGCCTGAATCTGCCACCGCCGGAGGACGACGTCAGGTTGATCGGGGGCATCCCGGCTGATAAGGTCTCGAGGATCGACGGCGGGAGTTGCAGGCGGAAGCACCAGAAGACCGTCGGCATTGTACAGCTTAAGGTACGATTGGTAATGCGCGTTTCCACGGCATTTTTCGTCGGTGCTCGCGTGCGCATGATTGAGTTTGCAAATTTTCGCTGGTCTTCGTCCACCTCTTTTCAATTTCTGCTCGTTTTTTGTCAATGCACAGTTCGAAAAAGCAAATTTTTTTCCCCCATCATCATCCTGAAAATATTGAACGTGCATCATTCACCGAATCAATCGTCCAACGAAATGCAAATCCCACCCGCGATTCGTTGGTCGCCACCGTGCTAAAATTCCAGTCAGTGTCGTTCCTTTGTTCTGCTCTGATGTTTTTGTGCGGTCTTTGACCCCTTTTTATAAACATCTGGCTCGACATCACAAAGAATTTGCCTTTTCTTCTCGAGCGGCCAACGATCGAATTGCCTTATATGGGAAACATCTTTGATTCCCGAAATTCACCCGGTTTTTTCCAATTTGTTCGCTCTGCGAAACGATTTCTCCACCCATTATCTGGATACAAGCTGCTTCGATATCTGGGACAGAGCATCCTATTAACCGGTGGACGCTAATCGCTTCCCATTTTTCCCATCCGTGCGCTGATTTCGTTTCAGCTTTATTTTCTCTTCCAACGTACCATTTTAAGCTCGTTTTCCTTTTTTTCACAGTTTAACTGGTTGTTAATTCCTAGTGGGTCACATCAGCAGGTGTTGTCGATAGGGCCAGCTCAGTGGTTTTTTTGTAGGTCGAGGTATTAACCCCTGGTCACATCACTCGCAGAAGAGAAAAAAAGATGAGGGGAGTGGAATTTAGCTTTTGAAACTTCCACAATTATCGCATGATCTTTCAATCCCTGTGGATCTTGTTCCGCTTTTCACGCATTCGGTGAGTTGTTTATCTTGTTCCATCGCTCCCCCCTTTTCAACTCGCCCAGCTTCAGGATTTTCCTTTTTGTTACGTTGGCGAAAGCCTGCGTGACTCGCCAAGTTCAGCGTCCATTTGCCGAGTAAGGCTACAGGTTCCACTTCTTTCGTGTGATGTCCCCTTAAAACATAGTTGTGGAAATAGATGAATGTGTAAATGGGACTGTTATTTTCGTGTTTTTTTGTCAGGTTCTTCTCAAAGTCATATATATTATTTTTAGCCAAGGTCAAGGTCTTCTTGCATTTGTTTGAAAAAACGAAGAACCCCATCTCTTTCTGGTAGGAAAAACACTGGGTATTGCAATTATCTAAAGGTTCACCTCGTCTTTTGCTATCGTTTGAAAGGGGATCTCTCCATGTGGTGTCATTCCTCGAGGCGTTTGTCTTTCTTTGACTAAGTAAATTTTCTTTTCTGAGAAACTTCGGTTCATTTTCCCTGCCAAAATTCTCTGTAAAAAGGATAACGCGGGCCTGGGGGCTCGATCCAGGATCGGCGACCAGTAGTTGGCCTTTACGTCCATCTTCTAGATTTCGATTTTAAGCTACCGCTTTGGTTGAATCATACAAAGATTGTTTCTTTTCTTTGGAGCTCCGCCGGAATATTCTTTTCCCCACCGTGCCACCACTGCAATAAATCCTTACGCTTGCTTAAGTAGCGACCGACCAATTCTTGTTATTCCAAACTGTGAGAACCTGCAAAGCTGCGAATTTTATGTTTTTTTGGCCTTGAATATCCTCGAGTGAGGAATTAAGTTCTCTCCGTCGAGCGTCTCTCTGTCGAACTAGGTTATAAGCCTTGATCCGCCGGAGTTTGTTACAAAGAAATAAAGTTAAGCCTTACCCTCGAGTCTCGATTTGCTTACGGTCTGGAGCTGCGCAGGTGATTCGAACTCCTCTTTTATTGTTGAAAAGAAATTCTTTTGCACTCAAATGCAACGTAACATGTTTCGACTACCTTTTATTCTGATAATGTTGCCCACTACTGCTGAACTTTCGCATGTGAGTTCCTTCTCATTTGTTATAATGGAAGATCCTGTGATTTTTTACTTGGCATGTGAGTTCGTTACTTCCCATTGACCAATGGAAATTCGAGTGTCTCCTGTTGGACAAGCATTAAGCAATCTCGTCGTTCACTTTCTTCTGTAGATCTCGTCATTTAGAGAAAGCAAGTCCGATGACCGGCGTTTCTACATATTTACAGCAACAAAAACCCTTCATTTAAGAACTGATTCTAAGAGAGACCGGGTGGCTTGGATACAAGCCTTGATCTCGACCCGAAGCCTTTTTCCGTCCAGACCCCTTAAAGATGGCTACTCTCTGGTACCAAATGATCTGTCTATATCAACTGATAAACTTAGAAAGCGCTTAACTCAAGAGGGGCTCTGCGAAAATGCTGTGACGGATTGCGAACAGATCATGCTATCTGAGTTTTCTGAAGTACAAGGACAACTTCAATTTCTTTGTGAAGAACGATCAAATTTGCTTGACACACTTAGACAACTTGAGGTGAGTTAACTTTATTGCATTATTTGGGTCTTCATCCATTATTTGTCTTCATAGCATAGATTGTTGTATTTTGGTGGTTGTGTTACATCTAACTCTGCGCTGCCGTCAATATCCTTGCTCTGTCTAGTTAAGTAAATGGGGAAGTAGAGCATATTAATAGTTTCCAAATGTAAATGGTCTTCATTCTCATATTCTTCCTTTTGTCCTTTTCGTTCCTTCTGTTGTATCCTAGTTTGATTTGAAAATAGGCCATTGTTTGTCCTGGTCTAGACTAGAATCTGAGACCATGTATAATGACCTTTTTCCGATGCGCAGGCAGCTAATTTAGAAGCTGAAGCCCCTGGGATTAATGATGCTGATTATGTGTTGCCAAAACACGAGTTTTCCAGTATAGGCCGTGGAAAGTATTGTGGTGCGTGTCATCCATAAACCTTCTTAATTAGGATATTGATTTTTTCTGTTATGTATTCTCCACATCAGATTGCCTATATTCTTGGTTGTAGTGGTGGTTGTTGTGAGGTTGTCTTCGTACTGGCGTCCCATTTCTGAAGGGTAATCTCATGATACCGTCTGCTCCAACATGCACGAGTGCACATGCACACAAGTTTGAGAGAGCATGCATACGAGAGAGAGAGAGAGAGAGAGAGAGAGAGAGAGAGAGAGAGAGTCCACATCAGATTGCTCGCGTTCTTGGTCGTGGTGGTGGTGGTTGTTGTGATGTTGTCATTGTAGTGGCATCCTGTTTCTGAAGGGTAATATCATGTTGCAAGTTAGAGAGAGCATGCACGTGAGAGAGAGAGAGAGAGAGAGAGAGAGAGAGAGAGAGAGAGAGGCGTTGTAAATTACTGGTGAAAGATATTGCTGATTGACGAAAATAATTGAGTCGGATCAATGTTCTACAAAATCCTTACTGAAAGTGTAGAAAGGTGGCTGACGCATGGTTTCATAAGGTCCAACAATATCACTAGGTTCTTGGTTGATAAGAACAAAACTTTGAGCTTTATTTAGAAAGTCTGATCTGTCTTATCTTCTTATTTTTTGTTTCTTATTGTGGGAGATCTTTCTTATGGAGCATATGGTAATTTATGTTCCACGTTACAAGAACCTCTTGCACTTATAAAACCTTTGAGCATAATAAACAGCTGACATATTTTAGATAATGCGAGGTGCTACTGTACATGCGAGCAGAAAATGATGCCACGTCAATTAGGTAGTCGTCCCTTTTCTCGAGGGACTTTACAAGTTTGTCTTGTTTCGTCACTAATATTCCATGGTTGCCGCTTGAATTTTAGCTGGACTGCTTTTGTGATCCATCTTTGATATATTCATTCTGAAGAGAAATATTCGGTATTCATGCCTTTGTGTTTTGGATTGCTTGGAATGCTAACTTATAGATTGCACATGTTGTAGTTGGAGTTTTCTGTAAGTATGAATTGATTGAATGTACCATATGGAACTTATATCATGCAATTGACATAGTGTCTTGTCTTCATTAATCTTCCTTCCAGAATGCAGCACTACTGCATCATCTGATGACATTGAGAAACAAGAAGCTGAGGAGGTTTCAGATGAAGATGACACATCTTATTTTGATACAGAAGAGTATTTTATTGAACCGTCTGTTACCTGTGGGGTGGTAAGGAAAACTACACATGTAGGTAATGGATGCAAGGACCTTGAAAGTCAGCATAGCAATGTGAAGGAAATGCACACGGAGGAAGAAGTTTGTGATGCTGAAATATCTTCTTCTGGTAGACGGAAGAAGCTGCCTGATCCAGTAGAGAAAGAGAAAGGAGTCAGTCTATGGTCACTGATCAAAGACAATGTGGGGAAAGACCTTACCCGAGTTTGTCTACCTGTTTATTTCAATGAGCCTATTTCATCCCTACAGAAGTGCTTTGAGGACTTCGAGTATTCATATCTTTTAGATCAAGCATACGAGCATGGAAAAGCGGTAAGAGTGAAGATGACTTGATTTCAGCCATATCTCTTTTCACCTTGACAATGAACAATTAGGAGTACTTCTAACACTACAATGGCAGACACTCATTCTGGTTTCCATTTGACGGTGTTCTTTTCCTCATCTGACCTTTGGGACAGTTCCATTGGAACATCTTTTTGAAGAAAGATTAATTGTTGTGTGGTAGATTAACCACCCGTTATGTGCTTCTAAGTTCGAATTGGTTCCATGCTTGTCTGGCTCCTCCCAAATATTTGTCTCTTTGTTGCTCTATTGATCATGGTTTGTGAGGATCATGTGATACATGCTAATTTAATTTTCTGACACTTCGTTTTTGGGCTTGTATTATGTTAGCAGGACAACAGTCTCCTAAGGATTCTGAATGTTGCAGCTTTTGCCATTTCTGGGTATGCTTCATCTAAAGGGCGGCATTGCAAACCCTTCAACCCTTTACTGGGGGAAACTTATGAAGCTGAATATCCTGAGAAAGAAGTTCGCTTCTTTTCTGAGAAGGTTAGTAGCCAAGGGAGACTCATAGGAAAAAGAACAGACCATTGGCAGTTCGTGTTCCCGTGTCATTCTATATTCGTGTCCAGTCATGTCTTTGATAGCCACTATGCTTTGGTCTATTATTCTGTAAAACCTACATATCTATTAAATTCCTGTTAATGCCTGTCACATTTGGGTTTGCTGTATAATCATGTTTAAATGTGCAGTCGGTGTCAGAGATTGCCAACCTCTTTCATGGTTATTCATTTGGCAATTTTTTGTGTCAAGAGTTTTGAGATTAGATTTTTTAAGGGGGGAGTTCTTGTCTATTGTTGGCCTCTATAATAGAATCAGCTGGGGAGCTTGAGAGGAAGTGCTTATTATTTCGGGATAGGAACGTGGACCAATGGAAAGAAGTC
The DNA here is from genome assembly GCA_024500025.1 of Syzygium aromaticum. NCBI lineage: Eukaryota > Viridiplantae > Streptophyta > Magnoliopsida > Myrtales > Myrtaceae > Syzygium > Syzygium aromaticum. Next base: position 22,017,865 of record CM044888.1, on the reverse strand, counting down.
TTTATATGTACATGGTTGCAATTATCTATGTTCCCAATGTCCTTAAGATGAAGCACCCAGTGGTGCAATGTCTCGAAACATGAATTAAGAGCAGTAGTAAAGAAGCAAGTGGAGAAGGCATTTCAAATGCCACTTACATTCCTAGTAATGGGGCTTCCTAAATTGCCAATATGGAGTGCCAATGCATGATTTGCACTTTTTGTTGGAATGTTGTATAACCTTGAAGTTTGATGCAGATGGACAAGATACAAAAACTATGGCCTCTCTTGTTTCATTAAGTATTTTTTGTTTTGAACCTGGTTTTTTGGCGCTTATGCCTTATATTGCTCCAGGTTAGTCACCACCCAACTCTCATTGCTTGCCATTGTGAAGGAAGAGGTTGGAAATTCTGGGGTGACAGCAATTTAAGGACAAAATTTTGGGGACAGTCTATTCAGCTTGATCCTGTGGGAGTACTTACCCTCGAGTTTGATGATGGCGAGATTTTTCGGTGGAATAAGGTGTGCACGCCTTTTGACATCCGGTTGCAGAGATTGAATTTCTCTATTGTTATTAATTGGTGTTTTGGTTTTTTAGCTGTCTAGCTAAATCTTTTGCTTGTCTAATACAGCTGGGATTTTTTCCTCTGTTCTTAGGTAACGACTAGCATCAACAATCTTATCTTTGGAAAAGTTTACTGCGATCATCATGGCATCATGAATATACATGGTAACCGCCAATATTCATGCAAATTGAAGTTCAAAGAGCCATCTATTCTTGACCGAACTCCTCACCAGGTTAGAAGCGGCATTGAATGAGGACTGGAACTTGAGTGTTTATCTTTGAAAATTTAATGGATATTTTTAACATTAATATCTTTTCTGTTTTCTTAATTTTATTGATTTTCTAACGCCTTTTTTCGTTTGCATGCTTTCTGCATTTTCTAAGCTGATTTTGATAAATCACAACTTATCATGTGTTTAATGATGAGTATCTGCAATTTGTTAGGTCCATGGAATTGTTGAAGATGTCACCGGGAAAAAAGTTGCCACGATAGTTGGGAAATGGGACGAGGCCATATACTATGTAGATGGGGAGGGGACTAGGAAGCTAAAGAATTATAGTGAAGCATCTTTACTGTGGAAGTGTAACAAGCCCCCTCCTACTCTCACTAGATACAACATGTCGTCGTTTGCAATTACACTAAACGAGTTAACTCCGGGATTGCAGGTAGAGAGGATGTGCTCTATCCATTAGTTCATATGAGACTGCATTTCCCTTATGCCCTTCTAATCGCTCTTTATAGTTTAGTCTGATTCGGGGTGTTTGATCACGGATTAAGGAGAAGCTTCCACCTACGGATTCCAGACTCAGGCCTGACCAGCGTCATTTGGAGAATGGAGAGTATGAAAAGGCAAATGCCGAGAAACAGCGTTTGGAGAAGAGGCAGAGAATGGTATGACATTTCACTGCGATATACTTTCTTAGTTTGAAATGTTGCATCAGTTTATGTACACGTGCAATACTTAAACCTGTTCATGGGCTGGACGCCCTGCTGGACCTGTCCAAGCCCGATAGGCTACAATCAATTTGGGTGGAATTGGGCAAAGGTGCTTAGTTCATAGTTATGTGGACCCGCCAGATCTGAAATTATTATATATCTTTTTTATGATGTTAAGCCATGAGCAACAAGTTAGGCTTGATCTTCAGGCTTAGCACAACCTGCCCAATGATCACCAGGATTAATAATCAGCGTTTTGTCACGTTGTTTTTGTTTGCTCAAGAATTTTCACATTGGTCATGAGCAGTCCTGCTTTCAGTATTATTCAACTGTCAGTATGGTCATTTAAAAGTTTATACGTGTTATTAATTGGTTTCGGTGGCGAAGCAATCTGAATCTGTGCCCGTGTGACCAACTCAACTGGTATGGCTGATGTAACCAGAAATTAAAGTTGAGTTCATGTTGTTATAAATGACCTCTCTGAAAGATGAAGGTGGGCATTGAGTCTCGTTAACTTAGGGAGCTGTTTCAGCATTATTTCAGCGATGAAATATGAAGGTTATGTTGAAGAGCTTTTGGTCCTCTTTTATGGATGGATGATAAATCTTTGGAGAGATTCAAATTGGTGAAATCTAATTTACAACCTATCTAGTCTAGCGCTTGTCGCTATTCCTAGATCAAGGAGATACATTTGATTGAAATTAAAAGGTATGAGAGAACCGCCGAAGTAGACGTATAGAAGACCCATACGCATTTATATTCACCACAAGTTGGGTGCATCCAGCAATAGAATAGAACATCCCTTTCTTTTTACTTTACCTCGCTCCAGGCATTTGCCACTGAACAAATGAATTTGTTTCAGATGGATGTTGTGTTTTTTGGTATTATGGTTGAAAATGAATTTAATTCTCTTGCATCGTGTTGTTTTCTGTATGTTCTTTCCCCTCAATTCATTAAGCAGTCCTGAATTAGCTAGGATTCAAATTATTGGTTAATTACACTAACCATCTATTACACACTATTTCGTGCAGTCAAGGCAATTGCAAGAAAATGGGTGGAAGCCCAGATGGTTCCAGAGACAGGGTGAAAATGGACCTTTTCACTATGTTGGTGGTTATTGGGAAGCACGCCAACAGTGCAAATGGGAAGGATGTTTGGATGTCTTTGGAGAGTTTTGTGATGATACCGGGGAATCCACCTGTAACTCTTAATTTCAAGTCAGGTGGATGTTTGCATTCTTGCATCTTCCTTCTATGTTCCAAGATCTATCCTATTTGCTGCTTCTACCAAATCAAATTCAGTAGCTTGGTTCTAAAAAAAGAAAAAAAAATCATATTCACTGGAGATTATAGTTTTATGCAGAGGTCACCATCATTGTTGAATAGTGAAATTTTAATAGGAGTGCATATATTAAACAGGGAATTGTATCCTCAATGCTTTTAAATGTACTTTTCAACTGGAAGATGGATGAATCGCCCTGCCTCTAATTTACTATGAGCATATGTCATAGACAGGAGTTTCGACCTGCAAATATGGCACTTGAAAAACACTGTAGTAGTAGGGCAGGTGCACGATGCAAACGTATGACAAGCCTGACCAATTCTATAAGACATTCTACTTCCTGTGCAAATCATGTCTCTCATCCCTGTTTTATCGGGTCTTAGATAGAATGTGTGCAAGAATGGATTTAACCTCTACAAGATTTCTCTCTCTTTATAGTTGGTTGTTCTCAATATTGCTGACTGTGTTAATCTGCCGGCGATGCAGGAAAAATCGTGAAGGGTTGCCATCAGGCTGGTGCAGACAGAGCTCATTTCATGAGATTTCAGTTCAAGGTGGTCACATTTGAGATTGATTCTTAGCCCTATATGACGTTCAAACGTGGAGAACTAATTTCTTAGATGCAAGTCCAATCGTCAAATTGGACTTTGATAATTATTCTTTTCTGGTGGGGGCATTTACGCGATGCCGTTTCGTCCACGCCCCGTCTTCTTCTGTAATTTCTACAAAGAAAAGACTTTAGCCTTTGGCTCCCGCTCATCCAGTAGAAATTTCTTTTGTTTAGTAATAAGAAGGGGGAAAGATGGAAATGCGCCGTTCATTTTACTGCGCTAGATTATACTGCTGGTAGTTTCTTGTCATGATCATCAGGAAGTTACATATTTACTGCTTTGTAACTCGTTCATCCACTCAATTACCGATGAAACAAATTTGAAGACGATCTTGGTGAATGTGGGGGAGAATTATTTTTATTATTATTACTATTATTACATATATATTTTTTTTGTGAGAGCTCTGTGTGTGAACGATGCATGCGTGCGATATTATGTTTTGTTAGCAACATTGGAATGGAAATTTTTTTTATCGACATGTCCTATCTCTAACTCTCATATCTCTTTTAGATTTTTGCTTTGCCTCCTTTGAAAGCGCGAGAGCCGAATTTCGCACCTATGATACATTAATAGGATTCCCAGGGTTGGGTTGGGTATTACGGTAATGCCCCGCGGGGTGTTCTACACGACCGATTCCCCGCACCTGGGGGCCTAGATGTGCTCATTGGGTGGGCTGGGCTTGCCCAGGCCCGAACCTCCAAAGGTCATGCCAAGGCCCAAAATCCTAGACTTGGGCAAGTGCCCATGCCCGCCCATCGGGCTACCTGTCTGTTTCTATTTTTAACACTTTTTCAGCAATAATAGTAAATAGAAATGGAAAACGGATGCCAAGTAATTTCAAGACAGAGTGCTATTTTACTCTATTACTTGACCTAGTGATATGACACTATATTTCCCTACTATATTAGAAAACTTGGGCTTATTTTATCCCATTAGTGTTTATAAATACTAAATATCATAGTAAAATAATTAGTAAGACATATTTTACTATGTCTTTTGATAAATACATGGTCGGGCGGTCACGAGGCCACAGGGCCCTTGCCCAAGCCTGGCTCACCCACCGATTGAGCGAGGACCTACCTAACGAGTCTAAATTTATTCAACCGAGCCCGTCAATTTCATGGGCACGCCTGGGTGGGCCGGCAGGCTGTCTGTCCGATAATCAAATTCACCCCATGCCCATCCCTAACTTGCGATACCCTCCTTGCCTGTTCATCTTGGATTCTAGGGGGAACTAAAACCTCACAATTCCAGAGTTTTGTGATGAGAATGTGGCAGAGTTTGTTGTCTTTGATGCAAGGTGGGAGCGGGAATGGGTATTGTAATACTAAGCTGGTGGTCAACAAGTGAAAAGGCAAAAGCCAAAAAGAAAAAAGTTGACCCGTTCAACAAAGATGGAGAAAAGTGGATGCATTCTACTCAAATAAAAGGGCCAAGTGCACGCACGAACAGAAAGAAAGAAGAAGAAAAGAAAGAGAGGGAAAGAAGAAAAGGGAAAAGGAAAAAGGGAAGGGGTATACGCTACAGGCCTGGCCAAGTCGAATTTACTTCATTTTGCAACTCCCAATAAGGATTTAAACCCTTTATTCATCTAATCATAGTGATTTTCTGTGTCAAAAGCACAATTTTACAGTTATGCGAAATTGAAACCACGAAACTGATTTTTGAGTTGTTGAGCTTTGGAATTTCATGGATATGATAGATTAGAGCGTTGTGAAGCTATATAGTTTGACAAAAGTCGATTTGGAGTAACGGATTAATCAGAGTGAAATTCCAATGTTTCGCACTCAAGCTTTACATTACGGATAGCTTTGAATATTCACTTTGGATGAAAGTTTTCTTAGCGTTTATGAGTCATTTTGTTAGCGATTAAGCTTAGTTTAGCTGATTTGTAATTGTAATTGCGTTTTACTATATTTTGACATTGTTTCTTGCTTATTAGATAGGATTATGAGTTCGACGATTCAAGTAACCTTTGTTGTTTGGTTGTGGGCTTTTCTAGGTGCGTAGTGATATATTTTTTTCGAGTTTGTAAACTCATATTTTGAAAGCATTATGGATCATATATATCATGAGTTATGAAATATCATTTTTGTTGCATAAAAGTCTTGATCAAGCTTTTTCTACCTTTTAATATTTGTGAATGGTTCGAGAATGATTTTAGGAGAGGAATAGTGGAAGGATATATATGTATTGCTTCATAAAAAATATTTATGGCGGATGAGTTGTGTTGTGAAACATTATTTGTTTGGTTTGTGAAATGCAATTTGGTTTATGAGATTGATTCTAGATTAGATTTATTATATCAGAGGATGATGATTTGATGCTTAATATCGCTGTGAACTCAGTTAGGGGTTTTTGGGTACGCATACTAGTTTTAGGATATCATTCTGAGCTCAGCTACCAACTGATAATAGGTGGAGACCTTGCAAACAGAGGAATCTTAATCGCCTTGTCATTGGGTGTTGTATCATGACCAAGATTTGATATTGAGAAATAGATTGGTTAATAGAATGGACCATTAATGTGTGATTTGATATGAGATTGATCAATAGATTGAATCATTGACGTTTGTTATGATATTATGGATTTAAGGAATGTTTCTTATATGTATATGACTATATTAAAGTGATGTAACTCATTCTGATTTTGTACATGTATTTTATCAAATTTTGAGATAAGTGAGTACTAATATTGTTTTGTAAATATACATTGTGGATGCTCGATCTACTTAGGGCCTGTTTAGTAACGTTTATGCTTCTCTGTTTTCTGTTCTTTTGTTTTCCAAAACAGAAAAAGAACAAAAATCCGTTCAGTAACTTCAATTAGTTTTTTGTTTCATGAAATAGAAAAATGGTTAGGGAATAGATTTGAAACAAAAATAAGAAGTAAAAAAAACCTACTTTCTATTTCTAAAACAAAAAGAGAAACAATAGAGAAATAAGATCAACTCTCTCTCTTTCATAAGATATTTTTGTATCAAACCCTAAACCTCAACCCCAAATCCTAAACCCTAAAACCCTAAACCTTAACCCTCAAACCATAAACCCAAAACCTTAAACCTCAATAACCAAACCCTAAAACCCACAACACTAAAATAAAAAACCTGAAACTCTAAAACCCAAACCCTAAACCTTATAAACCTCAAATTCTAAACCCTAGAATCCCAAACCCCAAGCCCTTAAACCTAAACCCTAAAATCATAATTCCAAACCCTAAATCTTAAAATGCAAAACCCCGAACTTTAAGTCATAAATCCCAAAACCTATACCCTATACCCTAAACCCCAAAACCCCATACCCAAAACTCGAATTCCTAAAACCCAAACCCTAAAACCCCGAACCCGAACTACTAAACCCAAAATCCCAAACCTGAAACTCTAAAACCTAAATCCTAAAATTCAAAACCTAAAACCCCAAACCCCAAACCTTAAACCTCAAAACTGAAACCGTAAAGCTCTAACCCTAACCTCATATCATAAAATCCTACATCCTAAATTGCAATTTCCTTGACCATCACATGGCATTTGCTTTGTCTATAAGGATTAATTTTCTTTATGATTGTATTAAAGTCATCCAATTCTATGTCTTAATATATTATTATTCTATTTCTAGTCCAATTTTATCCAAATATGGATTGTTAAGTCTCCTAAACTACAATTTCCTTGATTATCACCTGGTATTTGCTTTGTCTATAAATAGTAATTTTCTTTATGATTGTATTAAGGTCATCCAGTTCTATATCATAATATATTCTTATTCTATTTGTAGTCCAATTTTATCCAAATATGAATTGTTAAGTCTCCACCGACAATCTTATAATTAAATGAAAAAAATTAGGAGTAGAAATTTTTAGTGTCCTACCAAACCCATTTCTATTCTTTTTCTACTTTGGGAATATAAACTTTGTGTAGTTACTAAACACGTTTTTTTACTCAAAAACTTGTATGGGGAACAGAAATAGAAAAAACTATTTTTGACAACAGAAACGTTACTAAACAGACCCTTAGAAGAGATATACTTTTTATTGGGCTGTGATTGCTCATTCCATTCATCTTACTTGATTTTCAGGTTCTTTAACTAGTTGCACATAAGATGAGAGCATTTATGTTGTCAGGAAGACATTTTGAATATGGGATTTTTGGGTGTGAGTTGTTTATATTTGAGATGAACTTGTGAGTTTAGTTGTCAGATAGAGATGTACATATTCTTTTTTATGGATTATTGATGTTGTATCCGACGTATTGGTTTATCATATATATATATGAATTGAGATATATATTTTGATAACATATTGTTGATTGAGTCTGTGTTCTTTGGAAGGAAGGACAGCCATATCATTCTCCCAATACTTGATGGATTCAAGGTGTGACGGGTATGGCCGTGTTTGCCTCTGCACTGCTCACCTCGCTTACTGCTCTTGAGTTCTCGAGCAACAAAAACCCACCATTATCATATGCGAGGTGGGGCAAGGATGGATGTGGCTATTTTATTCTTTCGTTCTAAGTTCCTTAATCTTAAAATTTTTGCAACATTTGATACAGGGCATATACCTTAAAAAAAATTCTAAACTATGTCAATTGTGATACAAATACCCCAAAACTTTTTTAGTGTCACCAAAAACTCGAAACTTTATCCCAAACTTTTTTTTGTGTCACAAAAAAACCCAAACTTAAACATGTGTTACATATATACTCTCTATTTTGAGAAAAAAAAAAGACACACATATATCCTCTATTTTAGTTCCATCAAAGATATTTTTATCATAATGGTTTAAAATTCGGGGCTTTTAATAACACAAAAAAAAAGATTTGGGGCATTGGTGTCACAATGGACAAGTTTAGGTATTTTAGTAACACAAGAAAAAGTTTGGAGTATTTGTGTCAAAGTGAGCATAATTTAGAAATTTTTGTAGTATTAACCCTTTTGATATATCTTGTATTTCCCTATTTTATTCTTAAGTAAGTAATAAAGTCCTTTTGAAGTAAACTATCACACTCGATTCTTCAATGCACCGACATTTTAACTGGTTGCCCGGGTCAGTTATTCTTTACATCTGCAAATCTTCAATCAATTATTATGTCTGATTGTCAGAAAATTTCGAAGTAGAAGTTTAACGTGAGGTGGGCCAAATAGGGCACATCGCACGGTGCTTACGCAGGATGCATTCCTTATTCACACGCATCATAGGTTAAAAAACAAATTCGTACATCAATGAGGGCACCATAGAAAAGCAGAGGATCTTCATTCGATATAGGGGAGACTCGGTCGATACTCGGATAATGGCAGGACGTCCCGCTGTGCCCCCCATTGCCAACCTTAAAAGCAAGGGTGTGAGGAAATGTGGGATGGAGCCCCAGAACGCTGAAGCGTGAGACTGTCCCATTTGGAGACCGACAAGGCTAAGGCGATTTTAAGGAGGTCTTCACGTGGTTCCACCGAGGTAGCTGGTCCCATGAAATCTCGTCTTTGATGACCTTCTTGTCTTTTTACCCTACCTAACCACAGCATCACTTTTTATGAATCGTTGCACTGCAATTCATCATAGGATCTGCACCAAACAGCGAGTACCAATAGAAATCCAGAGCAAACTTACCCTTTCAATTGCCACTAATAGAAACCCATGTGTCAAAGCAAATTTGATCATTCCCAGTGATCTAATTTCCAGTGACCTTTTGCTCTTTTCAAGCATTTCGAGTGAATGGAGTTGATGATGACCTTCTGTCTAACCGAGCATCATTGCTCATAGATGCATTCTAAATAAAATCTAAAAGATTGTTTCGATCACAAACATCGAGAATTAGTGCGTTCTTCCGCGCAATTCACGATGGGCCTCACTCAAAAGAAATTCTTTTTATTATGTAGTGTTTGGTTTTATTCATCCATAGTGCAATATATTATTGGGACTTTCGGACTAATTTACTTCAGCGGACGAGAAGTAGTGAAATGCGGGATCACACGATTGAAGTCTTTGAGAAAAGTTCAAAGACTCCTGAAAGCACTTCAATGGAGCGCTAGAAAAGATACTCCCTTTTGTCACCGTATTCTTGACCATATAGGTCTTATGCGTTCTCCATCATTTTCTTGCCTACTAAAGTTACACGAATATAATACACTGAAAATGACTTTATGAAGAGTGCAAAAACTATAAAAAGCCAAAAAAAAGGGGTGAAACCACTCATGCATGACAAATTGGTTCTGCCTCTTCAAGCTCAATCCCTTTATCAGCCAGCCTCTTGTCCTTGTACACATACCATTTGGCGCACACCAAAAATATCAAGAAGTTGAGTGCGCTCAGAATCGCTAAGAGCCAATAGAAGTCGTTCAGCTTCCCTTGGTTAAGATTATCAGCTAGCCACGGCTTCTTGCTTCCGGTCGCCTTGTGGACTATAGTGACCAGAAGTGAGCTGAAGAAGAACCCTAATGACAGGGTGCTCAAGAACAGCCCTGTGCTCATGGTCTTCATTCCTTTAGGACACTCCCTTAGGAAGAAGTCCAATTGCCCGATGTACGTGAACGCCTCGCCGGACCCCACAAAGAAGAACTGGGGTACCAGCCAAAACACGCTCAGCGGGATCACAGTGTTCGGGTCATCCGTCAGGCCGTGCGATCGGGCAGCTCGCAGTCGCTTGATTTCGGTCAACGCCGCGGACACCATCGCTAATAACGACAGCACCAGGCCGACCCCAATCCTCTGCAGTGGGGTAAGTCCCTGTGGATTCTTGAGCAATTTTCGAGTCGACGGGACGACGACCTTGTCGTAGACGGGCACGGTCAGGAGGATGCTACCGACAAAGAAGACGGTCAAGGAGGCCGCGGGGATTTGGAATGACTTGCCGATGTGGCGGTTCATGGTGGTCGCTTGGGAGACCGAGAAGGTGGTCATCTGGGCATAAACGGTCCAAAACATAATGTTGGTGGCCCATATGGGCAACATTCTGAGGACTAACTTCACTTCTTCCACATCAGTTAGGGTTGACAAGTTCCACTTATTCACCTCACCGACGCCATCAGGCATTTCTGAAGGTTTGATTGCTGCCTTGTCCAAGAATCTGCGAGGACAAAATATCCACGAAAAGATATTCAATTATCAACCGTACATGATTACGGTGATTCGCAATTATTGGAACAATGGGCCAATGCAACATGCATCGATTTCTTTTGAGAAAAAGACATCGTGATGAGGCAACGTATTCGTCCGAATTCGATAGGTTGCTTAGACCTAGTCATGTGAAAAGTTTGCATAAGATTTGGAGGCTGTTCGAGGTGACTCCACCTTTAATTCTTTCTTTGACAGTTGCTTCAGCCTTTAACTCTTCTTTTTAACATTTGAAATCTAATTTCCACTGGTATTTGGACATGTCAAATACCTAAAAATACATAAATCACATAGTGAGAGCGATTCATATTTCTTTATTATATTTAATGAAATATCTGCTTTTAGAGTGAAAGTCATAAGACTTTTTCAAAAGGTTTTAACTCTCCCGAATAAAGGTTATTGTGATGGAAAATTGGATATTTTGAGAATCTACGTGTCTAGATCCTATGGCTATAATTCCAAAAACCTTGTGTCACAAATAAGACTAAGGACTTCAAAGTTTCCAAGTAAGTTTAACTACTAGATGATGATGGCGTGCAAGAAAACAGACTTAAGGCAGAAATATGAACACAAGAAAAGAGGAACAAGACTTGAAAATTAAGCCAAAAAAGGCCAAGAGGTCCGTGAGTTAGCTGGGGAAGGTAGAGAGCGAGGACACGAAGCGTGAGGATCAAAATCAATTCAGGGACAGACTGAATCGGTAGCCCGTGATTCCTCTTTCTTAATTTAAATTAAACAATCATTAATGTTATTTAATTGACTTCTCGTTGTTTTTACGTGCTGTGGGAATGTGATTCTGCAGAAACATATACTACAGATTATATAAAAATTAAATAATATAAAACCTGCAGTCTCTTTTTGACATAGCAAAAGCTTCGTATAGCAATCCAATATGCAGAATATATAGGGTTTCTCCAGGATTCTTTATGTTGGCTCAATCTAGCAAGTTGGACCACTACACGAGTATTCACGACGAAAGATACAAATATCCAATCAAGATTGATCATAGAAATTAGCAAACTCCAGCACATAAATGAACAGCTGTTCTATATGCATATACTATGATGTTGGCTGTTGATTTTCTCTGAAACTTTTGCAGCTGGCACGAAAGTGACGAGCAAGAACGTGTGAACATTCAAAGTGATTCATTGAACGTGTCTTCCTCAATTCGTTTTTTGTGTGTTAATCATTTATGGGCCGAATGCAGATGCTCTTTTGTCCTTTTGTCCAAGGGGGGGAGCTAATTTCCCTCTGCCTTGGGTTATTGACAGCTGTGGATAAAGTCAGAGAAAATTGTTGTCACGCGTCAGTGAGCCTATCCCACCAATAAAGAAAAAAGTGCTAAAAAAAATTCTAAATCTATTGCGTTGATGTCAAGTTAGTTCTAAATATTTTTTTATATCAATTCAATCCTAAATTTTTTGCATTAATACCAATTTAGTCTTAAATATTTTTTTTGTGTCAATTTAGTCATAAAAACCTTTTGTATTTATGCCAATTCAGTTTTAAATCTTTTATCTTTATGCCGATTTAGTTTTTCCGATCAATTTTAGCCAGATTTTGCTGACGTGGACCCTAGTCGGTTAGCGGCCGATCACCAGATTGACATAGACAACTTTAATAATATTTTAATTTTTTTTTGAATTTTTTTATTTTTTTTCCCTCCTCTCTCTCCTTCCTCTAGCTGGCGTCGACGAGGCTCGACCTCGCTAGCCATTGGCAAGGCTTGCCTTCGCCATCATTGGGCGAGGCCAGACCTTGCTAGATTCGGCGAGATCAGGCCTTGCCTAGCACGAGGCTGCCCTCGCTAGTGGTCTGCGAGAGCAAGCCTCACCAGACGGCTGGAGGAAGAAGGGAGGGGAGGAGGAAAAAAAAGAAAAAAATTTAAAAAATATTAAAATATTATTAAAGTTGTCTACGTTAGTGCCAGTGACTGGCTGGTTGGCATCTACGATAGTAAAATCCGGTCAAAATTCGCTGGAAGGACTAAATTGACACAAAAATAAATGGTTTAGGACTGAATTGACATAAATATAAAAAGTTTATAATTGAATTGGTACTATAGAAATGTTTAGAACTGAATTAGCATCAATGCAAAAAGTTTAGGACTGAATTAGTACAAACACAAAAAATTTTGAGACTGAATTAATATTAAAAAAATATTTAAAACTAAATTGACATTAATACAAAAAATTTAAGAATTTTTGGACACTTTCTCCCATCAAACAAAACGGCCGTTAGATAAATACTAAAACGCTGACTGACGTAAGACCCCCAATCAATAATGTACTATTTTGACTACGACTTCAGATCTACATTTCAAAGAAGTCCTCTTCTCCATATTAGTCTGTCAATACACGAAACTTTTGTTGAAAGTTAGTCGGCTTAGTTTGATAGAATGCTTGCAAGCTAATCTATATAGAATGCTTGCAAGCTAATCTATCTTTGTATTTTGATCTCATTTGGGTAAGGATCTAACTTATGATTCCACACATCACTTGTACAAAGCGTGAGGAAACTGCCTCAATGGTCTAGCAAAACTATGTCTTTTAAATTTGTTCCGAGGAAATATTAATAAATTAAAGAAAGAGTCGAACGATTTCTCGCATTAATAATTTTAAAATATGTGAGTTATTAGATCGAGATTAAATAAAAAATTTTAAAAAGTAAATATGATTGTGGACATACTTAAAAAATGAGGATGAAACGGGACCTTTTGACAGTCAAACATACAGTTAGGAGACTCAGTCAAAGAGAATCATCGTTACTAACCTGAACTGCTTGCTGTGAGGCAGCTTCTGCCTCTTCTTCTTCATCACATTCCCATCACATGGCAGATCATCCACATTGAAGAGCAGCGAAGTGTCCGACGGCGACTCCAACTGCCTCTTCCTCCAAGCTGCGATGAACACGGCGGCGATCTGCGTCAACGGACTCCCAACGAGCGTCTTGAACCTGTACCTCCTCGTCCCGGACAGGAATACGACCAGCCCGATGACGATGGCGCAGGCACAGATCCCGTAGCCCCACTGTCGTCCCAGGTTGTCCTGTATGTAGACAAGGACGGTGACGGCAGCGAGCGAGCCGATGCTGATGAAGAAGAAGAACCAGTTGAAGAAGTTGACCATCTGGGATTGCTCCTTCGGGTCCGACTCGTCGAACTGGTCTGACCCAAACCCGGAAACGCTCGACTTGAGGCCGCCGGTCCCAAGGGCCAGCGTGTAGAGCGCCACATAGAGAACCGTCAGCTGTGTGGTAGTCGCCGGCGTGCACAGCTGGTCAGTGTTCAGGTTGCAGTTTGGGGGCTTCAAGCTCGGGATTGTGGTTGATATCGTCAAGATTGTCACACCCTAATAAAAAGACAAAAAAGAAAAACATAGAAATTATTGACAACTTGTCTCCAATCATACTGATAAAGTTTATTTATTTATTTTTCTGAATATTCGAAGCAATTTCTTTGAGGGTACATGTAACGTTAAAAGATAAACCGTAGTAATCGAGAAGGTCCTACTGTTGCTTGAATTGTTGCGAATATCGCAATGGTGAGGTACCTGTCCCAGCCAAGAAGAAGAACCCAAATTAGTGTTAGAGACTGACTCAAATAGATCCACGGAGGAGCGTGTCGCAGCAAGCGTACCTGCCGAGGAAGGTGTCCGCGACAAAGCCGCCAAGGAGGCAGAGCATGAAGGAGGTGCCGAGGAAGTTGGTGACGGTGTTAGCAGAAGTGGAATTGCTCAAGTGCATCGTCCCGGTCAAGTACGTCACCAGATTCACTGCTACTCCAAGTGTGGTTAGCCTCTCACAGGCCTCACCTCCTATAGTGAGAAAAAAAGGAGAAAGAAATCCACTCAAAAATAATCGAAGAATAATGTGTGAAAACAACCAACAGGAGGGCAGGGCGTTGTCCTCAAGACCTAAGATCATGGCGGCACTGGTCCAGCCGCCGGTGCGGGACCGATCGGCCGGGCGGCCCTTGTAGTCCCAGGCATCAGGGAGGGTCTTGCCTTGCGTTTCAGGGAGAGACATGCCCTCGTCAACGAAAGCGGAGCTGCTAAAAAGTTCAGTCTGTGTGTGTGTAGTGGGGAAGAGTCTCTGTGTGTATTTTTGTGGTCGATATAAGCAGAGAGAGAGATAGGAGAGTATGGTGATGTACGAGAGAACATGAGATAGCTAGTCTCATTAAATGGTGGGGTATTTATAGTCAAAGCTCCCGAGGCCCATTTCTTCACAATAATCGAGCAAGCTGCCGTTGTTTATATCTTGAGGGAACTACATGACAAACGCTATTCCTCGTTTCCTCTATTAATGTTTCTCTTTTCTTTTTCATTTAAGGATTGAGAAGGAGAGGAAATCTTCGTAATAAAATAACAGATCCATTCTAGGGTTTGGTTTGTGGTATACCAAAATTCGATTGATTGGCATTTATTGTCTCTGACAGTTTAAGAAGATGCTATCTCGTTGGACTCGCGGTTTGATTTGGGGGAGGGGGTTTCCCTTCCAAATCTCTCTTGCTTAACAATACTTAATGACATTGATGAGGAGGAGAAGTTGAACAACTTGTTGATTGTTTTCTTTCCTTTTGGTGGATCAGCCAAGCAGATGTGAGAAAGCATGTCCAAGAAAGGGGAGTAAAGAAGTACAATAATGCATGATTTCGATGGGTATTTCCAGTTCATCTGGGGTCTCATTTTCAACTTCACATGCATCTTCAGTTCAAAAATCAGCAACATGCGCCATGCGAGGTGGAGATAGTGCCATAACACGCCCACAAACATACATCTGTGGTCTATGTCTTCCTTTTAACCATTGGGACATGAAGTGTTATCGTCAGAACAGCAATAGGACAGCACGGTTTCATGAAACTCGTGGGATTCGCCATCTTTTAAGTCATACTAAAGAAAAGAGTGCACTTTGTGTGTGGAAAAAACAAGATGAAGAAACAAACAATTTTTTTTGCTTATTTTAATAAAACAAAATCCAGAAACTTGAACTCTAATTATCATAAATGAAAGAGCCTCTTTTATAGATATAGACAGATTTTCTGAATCTTTCATCTTATAAAATCACTTCTTGTCATTGGAATTCATTATATAATTCCTACTCACGTTGAGAACTGACATGGGTTTTAACGGTACTTTCTATTTTAGAAAAAAAAGTTGAGATTAAAACTTAGTATGGATTTACTTTCAATACAATAGAGATCGTATATATATGCGATCATGAGCAACTTTAGAGAAAAATGATTCGAGAAAAGGATTTATTTGAGAGTGAAATATATTAACCTAAGACTTTATTAAATGCTAGGTTTGTTCAACATTTAAATGCTCAGAAGCCTCATTCATCATGGTGAAACGGGAGGCATCTTTATTGATAGTTGAAAATGACTAGGCGAATAAAAAAGAAAAATTATCTAAAAATTCCTAAATTTATTGCAATTTGGCCAATTCATTCTTAACACTTTCAGTTTTACTAATTGAGTCATAAACCTTTTCATGTTTTGCCAATTGAATTCATTAGATTAATTTTAACTTGAATTCGCTGACATGTATGCTGACTATTTTACATGGCACGGCTAGCAATGACATGAAAAATTATATATTTTTTCTTGTTTTTTTTTTCTTATTTTTTTTCTTTTTTCCTTCCAAGCCTAGCAAGGGTTGTCAGCCAACCCTCATCGATCATAGGAAAGGGCTAGTTGACCCTTGCCGACCTCGGGCGAGGGTCGTGGGTTGCCGAGGGTTGGTCGGCCCTCGCCTGTGGTCGACGAGGGTCAACTAGTGACACTCTCCGGACTTGGTAGAAAAAAAAAAGGAAAAGAAAGAAAGAAAAAATAAAAATAAAAAACCAATTTTTTCAAAAAAAATATAAAAATATTATTCACTTCAGTGTTAGATATTTTACGTGGCACTACTGGCATTTACGCAAGCAATTTCCCGTTAAAATTGACTGGATGGGCAAAATGTGAAAAAAGTCTATGGCTCAATTGACACAATTAAAATATTTAGAACATGATTGGTCAAAGTGCAATAGGTTTAGGACTTTTTTAACAATTTTCCCGCATAAAAGACATTTATTTTTCCATACCTTAAAACAAGCAAACCTTAACGCCCAACTTGTATATGTCATGATTCCGAGGAATTTCATCATAAACTTGTCACAAACAAGCTAGTACATCCTATGATTCCAGCATGGTGTACCAATCTTACATCAAAGGAGAAGTTAAAATTCCTTCGTTCCAGGCCCCAGAGTACATTGCATACGAACATGATCTGTTTCGCATTTTATAATCTGACAGGCCTAAACGTGAGGATCATCTCATTGAAGGTCATGAGTGTTTTTTTTTTTAATTTTTTGGTCGAAATTTAAGGTCATGAGTTTATTGACCCCATGTAAAGAATGAAAATGTATGCGGTTAGAATGAAGGAAGAATCGTGATCAAAATTCTTTGCCAATGATTCCATTGCTGCTTCACGACCATGGGATTGTCAAGGTCATGCGCCATTGCTAACCGTACACAACCATCATGTCAACGTCGATGAAGACAACTCCTCTTATGCGCAACACCGCGAGACGTGTATGATGCGAACCCTTAAATAACAGTCTCTTTCGCTAATTATATGGCGAAATAACACAGTACACGTTGCCTCAAACAGTTGATCTTTATGTCAAAGTTAGAAAAAAGGAGTGAGATGCTTATCAATTCCTCATCCCGTTTCACCCTTTTTGATTTAACCCAAGTTGCATCAACTTTCTTCTTCATCGAGGAGGCCCGTACGTTGCTGATTGATCGAAAAGAGACACATTAGCCAAGTCATCACGTGATTAAAGGAGGGATAGATGTGTTTTCTTTTCTCCTATTAAGCCCTGTTATTCTAAAGAATTAGAGAAAGTTTGACATTAATGTGATGATTGCCTTGTCTTCATTGGTTATTTGTAGCGATGTTTTCAAGCACGCACACGATTAGCTTGATCCTGCGGGCGAGGCCCAAAAATTCCCAAATGAGATTAAGACTTCTGTGACTCGACATAGTAATTTGCTGATAAGTTTTTGGTGCCTTTGAAAAGGAAAAAGTGGAACCTTATCATAGAAAGTATATCCAAACAAATGACCCAATGGAAATTATGCCTCCAATGATGCTCTTTGATTCTCCCAAGTCAATCAAGAATTTCTCATTCTTAGCACATGGAATTCTGTCCAGATCGTCAAGTAAGCAAGAAGTACATAATTTTCATTTTTTGGGGCTCGTACCCTGACAGATGTGACTTTTGATATAAAAAAGACAGATATTGGTTAGTTCTGACAGTATTCTATTCTATGGATTTTTTTTGGTCGAAATTCTATTGTATGATTTAATTTTAATATATGCTGTCGTTCTTATTCTTAAGCATTTTATAGAAGTTTTCATGTAAAGCCATTTCAAGAATTTATTCATTTACAAATGGTTCAAAAGATCTAGTACTAACAGGAACTTGTTACACTTGAAGAAATTATTGATAATAGCATGAAACGATTGTACACACATACATATGGAAAGAGAAAAATATTTCAATATTTAAAATTCTTTTTGGTAAGGTCACTCATATAAGATAGAAAGAATCAAATTTTAAGATTGAAATACGTGACTTATAGAAGAGGATTCTTAATTTACATTTCTGTCCATTAGTAGAATAGTTAGAAAATGACTCTATAAGGAAATTTTGGGAAAGAAAAAAGGATCACGACCTTCTAAAAGTATGGGGTTCTCTTTACTTTATATTTAAAATAGATCATGTATGATGTAGTTTATTATCTAATTAAAGGGTACGTTAATGTCTCTTCTTACGTGACGAAAGAATAACGCCTCTTTGAATTTAAGCATGGAAAAACATTTAACCTCTCTCTCTCTCTCTCTCTCTCTCTCTCTCTCTCTCTCTCTCTCTCTCTCTCTCTCTCTCTCTCTCTATGTATATATGGATATACACAAACACACGACCGCACAAACACTCCAACAATTACTACCTTTATTTGCACAAAAGCAAAGTAATAAATCTCTTCTATGGAGCTAAGTCTAATCACGTCTATTTACTTAATAAACAAGTTTGACATAAATGGTTTCTGAACTTTGGCTCAATGTGCAATGTTGTCCCTTGAACTTTAAATATGTTTAATGTGGTCTCTGAACTTTCTCCTGATGTGCAATGTCGTTATTAAACTTGTTTAATGCGATTCATGAAGTTTTGGTACATATTTAATTTATATCAATTTCCCACGAGATTAGATGAGGTCCCCTCCTTTCCCCTCCCCTTATGAAGTGGTTGTACGTGCTATCAAAGACTAAAAATATTTGAAGTTTGATACTACTAAAACGTGCCAATCTTCAGAGAGAAAACCTAAGTTTTGTAAGGGAAACGAGTTGTTTACAAAGACGCGATTCACCTTAGACGCTACTGTCATGGATCTTCGTATTGAATCTGCACAGCAGATTTTGTCATTGGCATCTTAATGTTGACTGAACCATAAGGAAAATGAAACGTGGATAGCGTAGGAACCCAGTCAAATTTATGCAGCCGGAAGGCTTTCAGCAGAGACAAAATGGAAAAGGATCGGAGAAAAAAAGAAAGAAGAAGGGTTGGCTTTGAGGGACCCATATTCTACATTTTATTTTAACTTTTAGCAATCAAAGAGCCATAATCAGTGAAAATTTCCAATTTTTTATAGAAATGATTTTAGGGTTTGGTGATCCTAATACCATGGGCCTTTTTAATGTCACATGGTGCAATTATATACTCATGAATACAAGCACATAAAGTCCAACTTTCCTTGGATCTTTGGTATTCGGTTAAGAGATTAACTCACTAAAGAAAGGTAACCTAAGCTTCAACAAGGGCCTTTGTAGCCTGTTCCAATCTTATCAAGTGACTTTCACATATGCGTTCTTAATTTTAATGATCAGCGCCTGTATTTTCAATTTTCTTCAAATCGTTTTCTTTCTTAGAAAGAGGAAATACCCCTTATTATTTTTTTAATCTAGAATATTGGATTGTTGCCTTTTTAATGACATGCTACGGTGCAATAATTTTCCCTTTTGTACAAATGATGTCGGGGTTTGATGATGCTAATACCATGGGCCTCTTTAATGCCGCTTGGTGCAATTATGTACTCATAACTCCAAACCTGTAGAGGCTGACGTCCCTTTTTCTTGTTTTTTCTTTTATATAATTATTTCATCTTGTCAATGTCAAGTTTAATTTCGAAAGCCCCACCGTCGTATTTTCTTCTCTTTCTTTTGGCCAGGATTCCACAAGTTCAACCAGAAGAAAAGCTTCTGCAAAGCTTTTTGTCTTACGAAATAAAGGAGAGAATTACCAAAACAGTTTTAAAGTGTTAATTTAATCATAAATTTTTTTTTACTAATTAAATCCTAAACATTTTGTATCTGTGCCAATTTTGACCGAAAATCGTTGACATAGACGCCAATCATCCTATGTGACGCAATCAGCGCTAACGTGAACATTTTAAAATAATATGTTAATAATTTTTTAAATTATTTAATAATGCTTTTCTTTTTCCTTTTTTTCTTTTCATTCTCTTTTTTTTCTTCCCTTCTTCCTCTAGCCGGTTGCTGAGGGGTCAAAGAGGTCGACTGGCGAGGGTGACCTTGCTGGCCACTATCAAAGCTTGGCCTCACTGTTGCTAGGGGCGGGTGAGGTTCGGCCTTGCCAGTGACAAGATTTGGCGAGGGTGAGCCTAACCCAATTTGCAGTCAAAATTGACCAGATTGACTGAATTGACATAAACATAAAATACTTAGGACTCAATTGACAAAAAAAATTGTTTATAACCGTATTAGTACAATTACAATAAGTTTATGACTTTTTTGATAATTTTTTCTAAAATAGAGTGAACAAAATTAGTTTTTTTTTTAATTTTATCGAAGAACAAAATTAGTTAGGCAGATAGATTTTAAGTTTTTTCAATAGCGATATAACACCATTGCAAATTCAGTGTAACCGTACAGCTAGCCTAGCTAGACACAATGTACATAAGTTTTATTAATTTCGTAGGATATGCATATAAATAGTTTAACATATCCAAAAGAGTAAGCAAAGTGGGAAAAGGAGGACGATCCTGACCAGACACCACAAGATTCACGATAAGTGGACCCGTTTGAACTCCAAGATCCGTTTCGTTCGTCTGTTTCCACGCAAGTTCTGTGGCATGTCATTATCAAAAAAAGAAAAAGCGGAAGACGAAAGAGCACCACAAAAAAAATAAGAATTTAGCCATGAAATATTAGCGATGGATAATTTTTCGTCACTAATTTGCGAGAAAATTTTTTGTCGCTAATTTGTGACAAAAAAAAAATTCGTTGTAAATTTACGACGGAAAAAAATCCATCGTTAATTTGCAATGGAATTTGCCACGAAAAAAAATTTGTCGCTAATTTACGACGAAAAAAAATGTCATCGCTAATTTGGGATGAATTTTTTTTCCGTTGCTAATTTGCGACGGAAAAAAATGTTGTCACTAAATTGCGATAGACTTTGCCATGAAAAATAATTCGTCGTTAATTTGCGATGGAATTTGCAACGAAAAAAAATCTATCGCTAATTTGCAACGGAATTTGCGACAAAAAAGTATTCGTTGCTAATTTGCGACGGAGTTAGCGACTTATTTTTTTCGTCACTAATTTTGCGACGGAATTTGCAACGAAAAATAAATTCGTTGCTCATTTGCAATGGAAAATAAATTAGTCGCTAATTGTCTCCCTTGCTACTTTTAATATACCCCTACCCCCAATTTCTCTCTCTCCCTGCTAATTCCTCATATCCTTTTTCGCTATTCTCCCTCTTTCTTTTTCTTTCATTTCTCTCGATAAACCTCTCTACGCGTGCATAAATTAGTCTCGGTAAAACTTTTCTGCCAATAAGTGGCGTGGCTAATTTCGTGACTAATTGGCAACGAAGACGGTTCGTCGCAAAACTATTCATTGCTGGATTCGAATTTTTTATTTTATTGACTTTTTTTCTCTTTTTTTTTTCCTAACTTCTAACTTCGTTGCCGGCCATGGGTGAGGCCGCTGGACCTCGCCCAGATCTGGGCGAGGCTGAGCGGCCATGGCCGCGGCGAGGCTGAGCGGCCATGGCCACCGCGAGGTCAAACGGCTCCTAGATCTGGGCGGCGAGGTGACCTTGCCCACGGCCATGGCGAGGCCGCTGGACCTCACCCATGGCCGGCGAGGTCCAACTCGCTGGCCTTAGCTGGTCTTCGGACTGGTGACAGGCTAAAAATATAATGAAAAGAAAATTTTGAAAAAAAAATTTCGAAAAAAAATTATTTTAAAAAAATATCTTAAGTCATTTTTTTTGTTAGGTATGTGTCCATTTGAAAGTTTCGTAGATGAAGTGAATGTTGCAATTCTCATCAAATTGAGCACTTTCTACTATAAAGATTTTAGTCAAATACTTGGATAAGTCTTCTTCACATGATAATTTTTTCATTTTTTTCAATTTCAAAGTAATTGTTTCAGAAAAAACAAAATTTTAATTTTTAGAATTTTATGGTTTTAATTAAGAAAATTTTATGGTTTTAATATTTTACGTGATTTTTTTATTTTTATATAGACACAATGCAAAAAGATAGGGCTTGGATGTATAATAAGAACTTACCTGGACGTCGAGGCTTGAACGATGAGTTTCGTACTAGGTTGAAACTATTTTTGGACTTTGCTAGTAGTAAATATGAGTTAATGGATGAAAAAAAGTTACAGTGTCCGTGTAACAAGTGTAGTAATGGTAAATTTCATGTGTGTGATAAAGTTAAAGAATATCTTTGTAGATTTGGGTTTACTTCGAACTACTATAATTGGACTTGCCATGGTGAATCATTTATATCTGATGAAGGATATCGAATAGTGATCAATTTTCACTTAGGGAAGAATGTAATTATTATGACCAATTAAACTCATACCAGAGGATGGTGATTGATGCAGCTGGTCAAAATGTTATTTCAGATTCGAACCATGTAAGTACTAGTTTTACTTCTATACTTGAATAATTGGAAGAGATAGGAATAACATGTTTTGATGAGAATGTGTGTAATGAAACTTTTTCATCTAATCAGTTTCGAAAAGTGTTGAAAGCAGCAGATGAACCTTTATGGGCAGGTTATGACAACCACACTTAGTTATGAGTGACAGTAAGATTGTTAAATATCAAGATAGAGTATAATGTGTTTGAAAATTGCTTCAACTCTTTTGTTGAAGTAATGCAGGAAACAATGCCTCATGATAATATCATGCCAGATGATTTTTACGATATGAAGAAGTTAGTGGATAACTTAGGTCTTCCAGTTAAAAGGATTGATGTATGTAGTAGGGGTTGTATGTTATATTGGAGAGATGATGAAAATGCAGAATCTTGCAAATTTTGTAGCCAACCTAGGTATAAGATTAACAGGAGGCATGGTCATAATCAGAAGCATAGATTATACAAGCAAATGTTTTATCTGCCTTTAATCCCTAAATTGCAAAGGCTTTATGCATCTCAAGTCACTGCTCAACACATGACTTGGCATGCAAATCATGAAACAGAAGAGGGTCTAATGCGTTATCCTTCAGATGTAAAGGCATGGAAACATTTTGATAGAACACACTCTGAGTTTGCAATAGAGCCTCGAAACATCAGGTTAGGTCTCTGTGCTAATGGATTTGCCCCATTTGGGAAATCAGGAAAAACAAAAGACAAGTTGAATGCAAGAAAAGATATGAGAGATATTTGTGATCGGTCAACACTAGATGTGGATGCAAGCAGCAGGGGACCAAACCAAAAGCAGTTTATACATTAAATAAGGAGCAGATACGAGTCGTTTGTCAATGGTTGAAATCTGTGCAGTTTCCTGATGGATATGCTTTGAACATCGGGAGATGTGTTGATTTGAACGAATGCAAGTTGATAAGATTAAAGAGTCATGATTGTCATATATTTATGGAAAGACTAATTCCAATAGCTTTCAAGGAACTTTTACCAAACTTTGTATGGAGCGCTATTAGAGAGTTAAGTAATTTTCTTCATGATATTTGCTCAACAGTGTTAAAAGCATCGCACATGGAGAAACTAGAAAGAGACATTCCAATTATTCTTTACAATTTAGAAATGATATTTCCTCCATCGTTTTTTGATTCAATGGAGCCTTATGATGCCAATTGTTCTTAGTTCACTTGCCTTATGATGCCAAAATTGCAGGTCTTGTCCAATTTCGATGGATGTATCCATTTGAGAGGTAAAAATTTTTTTAAAATAAATTTCAAAATACTTTATTATATATTATGTTCTAATAAACTTCTTTTTATAACGACTAGGCTCTTATGTCATTTGAAGAAAAAAGTGAAGAATAAGGTATGTGTTGAAACTTCAATTTGTAATGCATATATTGTGGAAGAAGTGATAACATTTGCATCATACTATTTTGAGACGTACGTGTAGTGCAAGAGGTGGAGAGCGAGAAGAAATGATGAGAGTCCCATTGATCCCAATTACAAATTATTTTTTATTTTCAATTATCTCGATCGACCAAGCGGCGCATGTAAGTTTCGTTGCTTAACAGGCAAAGAACGGCAGACAATCCATATATATATTTTACTGAATTGTCCAGAAGTGGAGCCATACTTCAAGTAAATGTATATTTGCAATTATATGCATTGCATGTCAAATATTTACTAATATATAAATGCAAATTGTTAATAGGATTTTTCAAATTTCAATGTATGGACTACCACCAAATGAATTTGACCATTTGTGCGATGAACAATTTGCAGCATGGTTCAAAACATATGCAAGTTGCCTATAGACCAAAACCAAGTTATTAATATTTTATACATAATTTAAATATATATTATTGACTTTGCGTGCGTAATCTTAGGTTCACAGTAATCATGATCAAGTTGAAAAGCAAGGATTGTTATATCAATTGTCATGGGGTCCAAAGTCAAGAGTACGAACTTGGTCAGCATATTTCACAAACGGGCATAATTTTCATACAAGAATATGGAATGAGAAAAGCCACAATGAATAGTGGTGTGTGTGTGTTTGGTCATCCAATGGTGGCAGTTCAAAAGACGATTTTTATGATTTGTTGGATGAAATCATAGAGATAGAGTATCCCGGACCATTAATGTGGGGTTATGTTATTTAAGTGCATGTGTTTCGACCCCATCAAAGGAATGAATGTGCATACAAAGTTTAATTTGGTTGAAATAAATCACAAGAAAATATATATGAAATATGAACCATTTGTGTTGGTATAACAAGCAATTCAAGTATATTATGCATCATACCTAGTTTGAAACGTGACAAAACTGATTGGTGGGTTGTATGTAAAACCAAAGCACAAAGAAAAATCGAGGAACACTGAAAGGATACAACATATCAACAAGAGGAAGTTTGTAACACAGTTGAAACTGAGAAATATAACATTCCAACTTTATGAGATCCATGTGGAGCAATGATAGATATAGATCTAACTGAGATTCGCGAATCAAATTTAGAAGGTGTTGCAGAATCTGATTTTGAGACAGATGATGATGATGCTCATGAAAAAGATGAAGATCAAGATGAAGACGAAGGTGAAGATGAAGATTTAGATTTTTGAGACTTTTTACTAATTATGTCGTAATTATTATTATTATTATTATTACGACATGAGTTTATTGTTGTTGTCATATTTATTATTATTGTTGTTGTCGTAATTATTAGTATTGTTATTGTTGTTGTTGTTATTATTATTATTATTATTGTTATTGTTATTGTTATTATTATTGTTGTAGTTGTTGTTGATTATTATTATTATTGCTATTATTGTTACTAAAATGTTATTGTCAGGAAAAAAATGAATTAGTCGTGTGTGGGCGAGGGGAATTGAAATTCGTGGCTAAATCCGTGGCAAATTAGCTATGGATTTAGCCACGAATTTGAAAAAAAATGAATTAGGCGTGTGTGGGCTAGTAGAAATGAAATTCGTGGTTAAATCCATGGCAAATTAGCCATGGATTTAGCCACAAATTTCAAAAAGGGGTAGTAGAATTGAAATTCGAGACTAAATCTATGGCAAATTAGCCATGGATTTAGCCACGAATTTGAAAAAAAAATGAATTAGGTGTGTGTGGGCTAGTAGAATTGAAATTCGTGGATAAATCCGTGGCTAATTTGCCACGGATTTAGCCACGAATTTGAAAAAGGGGTAGTAGAATTGAAATTTGTGATTAAATCCGTGGCAAATTAGTCGCAAATTTGAAAAAATAAATTAGGCGTGTGTGGGCTAGTAGAATTGAAATTCGTGGCTAAATTTGCCATAGATTAAGCCACGAATTTCAAAAAAGGCTTGTAGAATTGAAATTCGTGGCTAGCCACAGATTTACCCACGAATTTGAAAAAAAAATGAATTAGGTGTGTGTGATCTAGTAGAATTGAAATTCGTGGCTAAATCTGTGACAAATTAACCACAGATTTAGCCACGAATTTGAAAAAAAAAGAGTTAGACTTGTGTAGGCTAGTAGAAATGAAATTCGTGACTAAATCCATGGCAAATTAGCCACGGATTTAGCCACAAATTTGAAAAAGGGGTAGTAGAATTGAAATTCATGGCAAATTGGCCACGAATTTGAAAAAAATGAATTAGACGTGTGTGGGCTACTAGAATTGAAATTCGTGGCAAATTTGTCACGAATTTAGCAACGGAAAAAATATTAGGGTTTGCCATGACAATTTTATAGTTCGATTCGAATTTGCTGTGACAAAATTAAAATTCGTGGCTAATATGGTGGCAAATTAGCCATGGATTAAAATTCGTGGCTAATGTGCGACGGAATTAGCCACGAATTTGAATCCGTGGCTAATTGCCACAATATTAGCCACGAATTTGGATCCGTGGCTAATTTTGGGGGAAATTAGTAAAACGACGTCGTCTTCATTTGCAAGTAGAACTAGTATTAGGCTTTCTTCTCTGTCTCGATCACTCAATTTAGGGTTTTTTTCTCTTCCTCTTCTCCCTCTTCTCTGTCTTTGTCTCTGTCTCTGTCTCTCGATCGAAAGATTCTTGGCGACCTTTAGATTCGGATTCGGCGTTCTTCAGTGCGATTCTCAGCATTCTTCGGCTGCGAACGCTGGGAAGCATGAGGACACCCAACGCGAGGATCGTCGTCCGAGAGTTTTAGAGGTATGTTCTCTAAATTTTTTTGTGGACATTTGCTTCTGCTTCTGCTTTTGCTTCTGTTGTTTGTGTTGGGACTACTGCTTTTGCTTCTGTTGGACGAATTAGCTTGGGTCTGTTGCTTTTGCTTCTGTTGGATGTTGGGCGAAACAGAATGGGTCTGCTGCTTTTGCTTAAGTATTGTTCTGTTCGTTGTAACTGGAATTAGCTTTCAATTTGCGGCGAATTTGATTCGACTTATCTCGGGTTGACTGTGAGCCGTAATTGGAATTTCCGGTGAATTTATTCTGTTTGCTGAGTGAAATCGGGTTGAAATTTGGTCGGATTTAGGTTGACATTTGGTCGGAATGAGCTGAAATTTAATCGGATTTGGGTTGAAATTTGGTTGGAATGAGTTGAAATTTGGTTGGTCAAGTGGAAACGGTCCGCTGATAAAAAATCACAGCCTTCGACTGTGTCGCAAGTCGTTTTTTAGCATTTTGGAGTCGTTTACATGGGTTTTTTAGCAAAAAACCATTCTGTTTGAACAGTGATTTCTGTTCGGTTTGAGTTTTTTTTGGCGTTTCGGAGTCGTTTCATTATTATTTTATTTATATCTAGGTTTGAATTTTGAAACCAATAAAAAATAGGCTATAATGTGATGACGAATATCATGTAGGTTTGTTGTTGTCATTTTTTGCTCCTGCTGTAACCTCGATGATGCTGTTTTGGTTTCAAAAATTTTTATGCTTCATAATGGACTCTATGCTAGGTTTCCTTGATGATGGATTCATAGAATTGCTTCATACATTGCATGGGATTTTGCCCTAGTACAAGGCCAAATTAACCTAGTAAGTCATGAGGCTTTCTTTCCTGTGGCTGTTGAATCATTTGTACTATTCTGCGAGAAATTTTTTAATCTGTTTGTGTGGCCCATCATCTAAGACTATGTAATTCATTTAAGACTATGTACTAGGTGGCCCGTCATCTATTTGCGAGAAATCTATTTGTGTGGCAATCTGTTAATTTTTCATACTAGGTTAATTTTTCAATCTGTTTGCGTTCCAAAAATCTGTTTGCGAGAAATTAATCATCTATACAAGGCAAAATTAACCTAGTAATTCATTTAAGACTATGTACTGGGTGGCCCATCATCTAAGGGAGGTGGCAAGCTGTTTGTGTTTGCCTTTTCCTCGTGATTTTTCAATCTTTCGCCCTCATCAACCGTCCTTTGTCCACAATTGCTTGATGCAGCTGAAAGAAGAATAGAGGGATATGTTGGTATAAGAGTTAATAGTATTAGCTTGAATAGTTCATACTGAACCATTTAATGAATTTTTAACAGAGAAAAAAGTATATTCCTACAACACCATCCTCCCTTTATAAGGCTGTGCAAACATGGAGTTATTTTACCAAGTTGAAAAGATCATCATGTGAAAACTAATGGGATTTGTAAACCAAAATCTCAAAGTGGAAGGCCAATTGCCCCAGTAATTTCAAACTTCCGTTAAACTTTCCTATTCACTAAGAAGTAGCTACAGCCATTTAGCTTGACTAAAAGCGAGTATTCTTGTGCATGACCTTAACATGTTCACTAACTTGTGATTACAATTGCAGACCCAAGACTGACCAAACTAGCCTTGTTTACGGAGAGATTACCGACTACCATCTCCCTTACCCATTGTTGCCGTGTCCTTGGCTTTGTTAGCTTGATATTAAATTGTATTTTTGGACTATATGGACAAGTTCTTCAAGTCATAGACTATAGGCTTGATCTCGAGTCAAACAAACACGTTTCTCGAATTTGGTTGTGGGTTGAATTTTCTGGGCTGGGTATTTTTTTTTTCAATTTGATGATGGTAGTTGAAATGAGTGCCTCTTTTTATACACATCAGACAGGACGTTGAATTTGCCAATTGAATTAGGAGAATCAAAATGAATGCATGGTCTAGAGTGTTAGTGTTAGTGTTAGTTTTTTAGTATACAAGCTAGAGATTATTGCAAGAATATCTTTTGATATATGTTGTTCCATCTGTCAGGATGTTGGATTCAGTGTGGAGTGTATAAATTCTTTAGGACAAAAAACCGTGAGTTACAATATTTTTGAGCATCCGCCAGTTCCATGCTCAACTCTGAATTATCTAGATTCTTGTTTTTTTGGGACCTTTACGTAGGCCTACATGCTCACTCATGTTTTTTTCTATAATAATCACCAGAAAAGAGCTCATATTTAACTTGTTGAATGTTTTTGTAAACAGTTACCATAACTGTTATTTGTGGCAAAATACGAGCTAAAGAATTAAGCTCGTAGACATTTCCGGATAGCTTGCTTTTTATCAAGGGCGATAGAAAGTTTGTTTCATTTTCTCAAGTTTATCTCTTGTTCTCAAAAACAAAATAGTAAGCTTCACAACGTACGTCATTATGTGTCCCTAATACATGTTCATATTTTTTATCATATTTGTCTAACCTTCCAACTCGTTAGTATAAACATGGAGGTCACATGCGTCGTGGTGTAGCTTCACAAAGAAGACCATGCCCTTCCCCTTCCTCGTCCTCGTCCCCATTCCTTTCCTCTTCCCCTGCCCTTTCATTTAACCCTTAACCAATACATGCTGATGGACACATTAGCCCTTCCTTCTACCCTCAAATGCAAACTGAATCTACTTCAGTTCTATTGCCTTTAGTTCCACCTTCTTCTTTAATGCAACACTTGAATAATGAAAAAGATAGCCGATTCATGATATGCCCATTTGGAGATTCGTAAGTATTTCATTTTTTTAAGTATATGTAAATTATTATGGATGTCAACTAAATTGTCTGTATGCTTCACGAATATTATGTATGTTGACATCGTTATAACCTGTTTGCAAATTCACGGATACTATGTATGTTGTGAGGAAACTTAATAAAATAATCAATAACTATTGGATGGGGCAGTATAGTAGTTGGACCACCGCTCCAAAAGAAGTAAAGGAATTGTGGTGGAATGAGTTTAAGGTAAGTTTTGTCAATCTATTTTCTCACAAACTAAGTTCGGTTTAGCATACTGAGTGTACAATTGTTTTTCTATCGATTGCTTATAGCGGAAGTTCAGGTGGGATGAAGCAGAATGGAAAGAAGTTAGAAGAATTTTTAAAAAGAAAGCCTGTGATCACATGCGAAATGTGATGAATAGAGCAAAGAGAAATCAAGAAAAGCCGGATTTTATTATAGCTGACAATTGGACGGAAATTAAAAGAACTTGGGACACCGAAAAGCATAGGCAAATCAGTGAAATAAATAAGAAGAATCGAGCTTCTAGTTCTAGTGAAGGGTCTACCACATATGTTTGGGGCTCTATCAATATCGGGGAAAATAAAAAAAGAATGGTAAGTCTGTTAAACATGTTGTAAGTTAATTCAATGATTACTCATTTATGTTTATATTTTGTAGGCAGATGAATTGGGGACGGAACCGACATTTATAGCTATATTTGAACATACATTTTAGAAAAAAGATAAGACATGGACTGACAATCGAGCAAAAGTTATTAAAGTATGTAAGGTTTTATTTTGTAATTATATATATGAAGTTTTTTTTTTTTTTTCATCTGTATTGTTAATGTATGACAAATATGATGAACTTGTAATGAGCACTGCTGCTAGTGGTGGTGATGGTGATGGTGTTGCTGCGCCCGAGCCATCGGTTGATAGTATGGCATTATAGGTGGAGGCATCGGGTGGAATGAGAAGAGGTCAAATATTTGGGATGGGATCCTTGTCAAGGATATACACAATGCCAGCTGCTGCAACTTCATCCTCCAATACGGTTTTTTTAAGGACATAACACGAGGAGTAAATGACCCAAGAATTGAATCAACTGAAATATTTACTTGTACAGAATGACGAAAAAATAAGAACAGTGAAACAACATTTGCAATTGATCATGCGACACCTCAACCTTAATCACAATGATGCTCCTCCTGTACCTCTCACTAATCCAGTAGGTGATAGGCACAATGATGAGCGACACAATGATAATGAAATTGTTGATGATGATGATCCTTGCTAGTTAAAATTTCCAAACTCGAGGGTAAGCTTGCTTCAATATTATCTATTTATTTATAGGACAAGTTATTAGTTATTGCATTTGTTCAATGCACATGTATCGATTCTGTTAAAAGTCCAACAACAGATATACTACCGTAAATGTTTGGTGGCCAATCACTAGGCTGTGGGCACACGCCAAGATCTCTCATTCCAGTGATGCGTGTCTAGGTTCAACGTCTTCATCACCATCTCTGTGCAGAAACACCGGCATCAATATATTAAAAAAACACATATCAAATACGTGTAATGAACTCCAAAATCCATATTTAGATTTAGTTCGGGAGAGCAAAACCACCATATCTAAATCTAAATCTAATTCGGGAGAAGAGAGTGGTCTAATCCTAAAGAGGTTCTGGAGCCATGTCATGAATATCCTTTTATGTGGCTGTCGATTGGATGAATGGCCAAATTGGTCTCCAAGTTTACCCAAGATAAGCCGTAGAATTTATTCACACACAAACTCTCAAAATAGATCAGGAGAGAAAAAAAAAAACAATCAAAGCAGGGAAAAGAAACTAAAGATTAAGTAGGTTCTCAGCTTTAGTTTTTGAAGATGAGAGCCTATAGGAGAGCTTCAATAGAGGGAAGAGTTTTTTGGAGGTGAAAGGGTTTGCCGACAGAGAGAGACAAGAACGAAACCCTGCAACAAAGCAAATTGGACTCCTAAGAATTATTGCTCTTGTTCTCTTAAAACTGTCTGGAATGACTCCTAAAAGTTTGAGTTGTTATTTAGAAGAGTTTCTCGATCTGCATATTGCTCTCGAGAAAGAGAGAGATGCTATAACACGGCAAGGGTCCAGAAAATATTACATAGATATTACGAAACGAAAACTTAGTTGCTCGAGTTTGGAACAACTATTGTTGTTCTTGAGTTAGCAATACTCCACTCTTCTTCCTTTCCTGCAGCAATGAGCTCAAGAAGTAAATTTCTGCATCAATATGTGTGGATTTAGAGATCGTGGTTCACTTCCTTCTAAGTGCTTAGAGTAGTTGTATGTCTAATCCAATGCCTCATCAATGAAATGACACTATAGCGACACGATAATTATTGGTCTTCTCGAACGCAAAACCTTTGTTTAAGAGCAGTGATGAAAATTCAAACATTTACGCAAGTGGCCGAATAAGGAGAAACTTAAAGGATTATGGAAGATAATCATCAGCAAAAACTACACGGACCATCTATTGGTTGAAGGCAACACCGCCGCCGACTAGGCCCAATCGTCATGCGCCCGACTGCCCCACAAAACATTGAAGTTCATAAGCATAGCCTGATGATCACCTCTTTCCTTTTATTGGCGGTGGGCGGGTCGGGGCAATAAGCAGGTCCGATCCTTCGGGCGGGGCTTATCAACAGTCCGTCCGATGATCACTTCTAACTCCTGTCTCCCTTGCGTCCATCCAGGGTTTCCATATCTAATTGTTCGTCTACTGAAATATAGAAAGTGGGGTTAAGCGTCCGAGGGGGGTATTATCCCCATTATGGAGATACATGACACCCGAAATTTCCTGATCCTTTCCACCCGGGTAAAATTATTGCCATATATAAAAGTGGGAGGGGTGGCTCTTTCTGATTGTGTTGGTCAACCTAATAATTGAGCTTGGTTATTCAGGAGTGATGCATGGTACCAAATAGAATCATAATAAATTATTCCTGGTTGGGTATTCTTTCAGATGCAAGGACAGATCCACCAGACAAGGCATGACAATTCGATGAATAATTCAGCCCCAACGAACCATTTCGAAAGATACATTAAATCTATCCTTCTAAAGAATGTCCATAACGGGAGAGAGAGAGAAGCTTATAGTCGACGAGTGATAAGCTGAGCGGGCGAGCTGACTTGATGATAGCCAGCACAAGCATAATGCAACCATTTCTGTAGCGGTGCTCTGCCTGTTTTATCCACTTGATGTGATGATAATTATATAAAAGTTGTTGGAGAGAGCACCGCCTCCTCTCTCTCTCTCTCTCTCTCTCTCTCTCCTTCTCTAGATTATTCTTGAAGCCTTCACCTCTGGATATATCAGGCAACAAGTCAAGTAACTGTCAAATTGGCCGCCACGTCTAGAAATCTCTGGAGGAAAATTTGCCAGAGCAAGATTGGCATGCATTGAATGCTTGCAGGAGTCCACCGACTTCTACAGCCTATAAAAATATATATATATATATATATATATATATATATATATATATAGGAGCTACTGCTCCATAAGGTGATGTGTGTAAGAGTCTGCTGTAGAGGTGTAGAGAGTTGCGTGGTGCTGTGCGGAGAGGATTATACGTGAGTGGGGTCTTCATAGAGTGCTGTAGTGTGTTGCATTTAGTGTAGAGAGTCCACCGAGTGTTAGGCATAAAGATATGCCTATTGTATGAGTGTGTATTTGAGTGCACTTGTAATATTAAGAGAGTGTTTTATTTTAAGTTGGAATATCAACCTGAGTTCAACAAAAGTGTATTGTTTGGATGACCCCGTGATCATAGATTCCTCATCCCTGGACGGCACAAAAGTCATCTTAGGGCTTTCAGGCCATGAAGCATGTCAACTAATCACACTACAAAAAAACAAGGATTTAGCCACGGAAATTTGCGACGAATTATTTTTCGTCGCTAATTTTCGAAGAATTTTTTTTCCGTCGCAAATTAGCCATGAAAAATTATTCATCGCAAATTAGTGATGAATTAATTTCCGACGAATTTTGCAACGAAAAAAAATCCATGGCTAATTTATGACGGAATTTGCCATGAAAAAAAAGTCGTGGCTAAATTGTGATGGAATTTGCCACGAAAAAAATTCGTGGCTAATTTGCGAAGAAATTTGCCATGTAAAGAAATTTGTGGCTAATTTATGAAGAAATTTGCCATGAAAACAAATTCGTGGCTAATTTGCAATGAAATTAGTGACGAATTTTTTTCCGTTTCTAATTTGCGACAAAAAAAAATTCGCGGCGAATTTGCAACGGAATTAACAACGAATTTTATTTTCCGTTGCTATATTTGCGAGGAAAAAAGATTTCGTCGCTAATTTGCGACGGAATTTGCCACGAAAAAAATCCGTCGCTAATTTGCAATGGAATTTATAGTGAAAAATTATTCGTAACTAATTTGCGAGGGAGTTAGCAACGGATTTTTTTTCGTCGCTAATTGTCCGCCTCGATACTTGTAGACCCAATTCCTCGTTCTCCCTGCTAATTTCTCTTATCCCTCTTCATTGTTCTCCCTTCCTCTTCCTCTTTCATTTCTCTCGATAAATCTCTCCGCACACGCAAAAATCTGTCTTGGTAAGCCTTTTCTACCGGTAAGTGGCATGACTAATTTGCGACGAAGACGGTTTGTTGCAAAATTATTTTTGAATTTTTGTTATTTTATTGAAATTTTTTTTTTGTTTTTTTTTTTTTTTCTGACTTTGTCTTCGGTCGCCGGTCCGGCAACCGGCGACCGGCAAGACCTCGCTGGCCATGGGCGGGGCCGCTGGACCTCGCCCAGATCTGGGTGAGGCCGAGCGACCTCGCCATGGCCACCACTGCTGGACCTTGCCGCATAGATATGCGGTGAGGTCCAGCGGCAGCCACGAGATCTGTGCGGCGAGGTCTAGCGGTGGTCATGGCCGACGCTACTAGGCCTCGCCCAAAGAGGTCCAATGCCGGCCAGATCTGGGCGGCGAGGTCGAGCGGCCATGGCCGCCGTTGGACCTCATGGGGCGCCGAGGTCGAGTCGCCATGGCAAGGTCCAAGCTTGACCTCGCCGCCCAGATCTGGCCGGCGAGGTGACCGGCGAGGTCGAAGTCGTTGGCCTCAGCCGGTCGCCGGTCGTCGGACCGGCGACCAGAGAAAAATATGTAGTAAAAAAAATTCAAGAAAAAAAATTATTTAAAAGAAAATTTCGGAAAAAAAATTATTATAAAAAAATAAAATTTGAAGTCAATTTTTTTTTTGTAGGTACATATCGGTTTGAAAGTCTCGCAGATGAAGTGAACGTTGCAATTCTCATCAAATTGAGCACTTTCTACTACAAATATTTCAGTCAAATACTTGGGTAAGTCTTCTTGACATGGTAATTGTTTTATTTTTTTCAATTTCAAAGTAATTGTTTTGGCAAAAACAAAATTTTAATTTTTAGAATTTTATGGTTTTAATTAAGAAAATTTTTTGGTTTTAATATTTTATGAGATTTTGTTATTTTTATATAGACACAATGCAAAGAGACATGGCTTGAATGTATAATAAGAACTTACCTGGACGTTGAGGATTGACCGATGAGTTTCGTACTGGGTTGGAACTATTTTTGGACTTTGCTAGTAGTAAATATGAATTGATGGATGAAAATAAATTAAGGTGTCCGTGTAGAAAGTGTAGTAATAGTAAATTTCATGTGTGTGATATAGTTAGAAAACATCTTTGTAGATTTAGATTTACTCCAAACTACTATAATTGGACTTGTCATGGTGAACCATTTATATCTGATAAAGGATATCGAATAAGTGATCAATTTTTAGTTAGGGAAAAATGTAGCTATTATGATTAATTGAACCCATACCAGAGGATGGTGATTGATACAGCTAGTCAAAATGTTGTTTCAGATCCGAACCATGCAAGTACTAATTTTACTCCTACACTTGAATAATTGGAAGAGATATGAGTAACAGGTTTTGATGAGAATGTATATAATGATAAGTTGCCATCTAATCGGTTCTGGGAAGTGTTGAAAGCAGCAGATGAATCTTTATGAACAAGTTGTGACAACCATACTCAGTTATCAATGACAGTAAGATTGTTAAATATCAAGGCAGAACATAACATGTCTGAGAATTGCTTTAACTCTTTTGTTGAAATAATGTGAGAAATATTGCCTCGTGATAATATCATGCCAAATGATTTTTACGATATGAAGAAGTTAGTGGATAACTTAGGTCTTCCAGTTGAAAGGATTGATGTATGTAGTAGGGGTTGTATGTTATATTGGAGAGATGATGGAAATGCAGAATCTTACAAATGTTGTAGCCAACCTAGGTACAAGATTAACAAGAGGCAGGGTCGTAATCAGAAGCGTAGACTATGCAAACAAATGTTTTATCTGCTCTTAATCCCCAGATTGTAAAGGCTTTATGTGTCTCAAGCCACTGCTGAACACATGACTTGGCATGCAAATCATGAAACAGAAGAGGGTCTAATGTGTTATCCTTCAGATGCAGAGGCATGGAAACATTTTTTATCGAACATACTCTGAGTTTGCAATAGAGTCTCGAAATATCAGGTTAGGTCTCTATGCTGATGGATTTGCCCAATTTGGAAAATCAGGGAAAAGCTATTCATGTTGGCCAGTTATCTTAACTCCGTATAATCTTCCACCCAGTATATGCATGAAGACACCTTATATGTTTTTGACATTGATCGTCATCGGCCTGCAAAATCCGAAAAAGTTTATAGATGTTTATATGCAACTATTGATTGAAGAGTTACAACAGCTATGGAATGAAGGTGTCGTTACATATAATGTTTCTACTAATCAAACATTTGTAATGAAGGCTGCTCTTCTTTGGACGATAAATGATTTTCCAGCATATGGAATGTTATCTGGATAGAGTACAGCTGAGATCTTAAGATGTTTGATATGTTTGAAGAGATCGAAGTCATTCAGATGAAGACATGCTAAGAAGCCCTGCTATTTTGACTGTCACAGACAATTTTTGCCGATGAATCATACATTCAGAAGGAATAAAAAATAGTTCATCAAGAATAGGATTAAAAGAATTCCTCCACCATTGAGGTTGACCGATGATCAAATATGGGAGCGAGTGCAGGACTTTCAAACTGTTGTTGAAAACCTTCATGGCACAACTATTGTGTACAGAAGTGCACATAAGTGGACTAAACGCAGTATATTTTGGGATCTATCATATTGGAAGGCCCATCTTATTCATCATAATCTTGACGTCATGCACATTGAAAAGAATGTTTTCGACAATGTCATAAATACTGTGATGGATGTCATGGGAAAAACAAAAGACAACTTGAATGCAAGAAAAGATACGAGAGATATTTATGATCGACCAACATTAGATGTGGATGCAAGAAGCATGGGACCAAAACCAAAAGCAGTTTATACATTGAATAAGGAGCAGAGACGAGTCGTGTGTCAATGGTTGAAATCTGTGTGGTTTCCTAATGGATATGCTTCAAATATCGGAAGATGTGTTGATTTGAAGGAATGCAAATTGACAGGATTAAAGAGTCATGATTGTCATATATTTATGGAAAGACTAATTCCAATAGCTTTGAAGGAACTTTTACCAAACTTTGTATGGGGCGTCATTACAAAGTTAAGTAATTTCCTTCATGATATTTGCTTAACAGTGTTAAAAGCATTACACATGGAGAAACTAGAGAAAGACATTCCAATTATTCTTTGCAATTTAGAAATGATATTTCCTTCATCATTTTTTGATTCAATGGAGCATCTCTTAGGTCACTTGCCTTATGAGGCCAAAGTTGCAGGTCCCGTTTAATTTTGATGGATGTATCCATTTGAGAGGTAAAAATTTTTTCAAAATAAAATTCAAAATACTTTATAATATATTATGTTTTGATAAACTTCTTTCTATTGCAACAAGGTTCTTATATCATTTGAAGAAAAAAATGAAGAATAATGTATGTGTTGAAGCTTTAATTTGTAATGCATATATTATGGAAGAAGTGACAACATTTGCATCATACTATTTTGAGCCGCACGTGCAGTGCAAGAGACGGAGAGCAGGAAGAAATGATGAAGGTCCCATCGATCCCAATTGTAAATCATTCTCTATTTTCAATTATCTCGGTCGACCAAGCGGCGCATGTCGGTTTCGTTGCTTAACAGGCGAAAAACGGCAGACAGCCCATACCTTTTTTTTATTGAACTATCCAGAAGTGGAGCCATACTTTCAGTAAGTGTATATTTGATATATGCATTGCGTGTCAAATATTTACTGATATATAAATGTAAATTGTTAATAGGATTTTTCAAAATTCAATGTATAGACTACTACCAGATGAGTTCGACCGTTTGTGCGATGAACAATTTGCAGCATGGTTCAAAACATATGTAAGTTGCCTATAGAACAAAACGAAGTTATTAATATTTTATACATCATTTAAATATATATTATTGACTTTGTGTGTGTAATCTTAGGTTCACAGTAATCATGATCAAGTTGAAGAGCAAATATTGCTATATTATCTGTCATGGGGTCTACAGTTAAGCATACGAATTTGGCCAGCATATTTCATAAACGGGTATAATTTTCACACTCAAGAATATGGAATGGGAAAAGCCATAATGAATAGTGGTGTGTATGTTCGGTCATCCAATTGTGGTAGTTCAAAAGATGATTTTTATGGCTTGTTGGGTGAAATCATCGAGATATAGTACCCCGGACCATTAATGCGGGTTGTGTTATTTAAGTGCAAGTGGTTCGACCCCGTCAAATGAATGAAGGTGCATACGAAGTTTAATTTAGTTGAAATAAATCACAAGAAAAGATATAAGAAATATGAACCATTTGTGTTGGCACAACAAGCAATTCAAGTATATTATGCATTATATCCTAGTTTGAAACGTGACAAATCTGATTAGTGGGATGTATGTAAAACCAAAGCTCGAAGAAAAATCAAGGAACACTGAAAGGATATAGCATATCAACAGGAGGAAGTTTGTAATGCGGTTCAAACCGAGGAATATAACATTCATACTCTACAAGATCCATGTAGAGCAATGATAGATGTAGATCTAACTTAAATTCGCGAATCAAATTTAGAAAGTGTTGCAGAATCTGATTTTGAGACAGAGGATGATGACGACGACGACGATGGCGACGACGATGATGACGATGATAACGATGATGCTCAAGAAGAAGGTCAAGATCAAGATGAAAACGAAGGTAAGGATGAAGATTTAAATTTTTGAGACTTTTTACTAATTATGTCGTAGGCACTTATTGTTATTATTATAATGACAAAAGTTTATTGTTGTTGTCTTGTTGTGTTATTGTTTTGTTGTTGAACTTATTAGTATTGTTGTTGTTGTTGTTGTTGTTATTATTATTGTAATTGTTGTTGAATATTATTATTGCTATTATTGTTAATGAAACGTTATTGTCTGGAAAAAAAAATGAATTACGCGGGTGTGGGATAGTAGAAATGAAATTTGTAGCTAAAATCCGTGGCAAATTTGCCACAGATTTTAGCCACGAATTTCATGAAAAAATGCCTATACAAATGATTACGTCGATTTTTTTTAAAAATCCGTTGCTAAAATCCAAGGCAAATTTGCCATGGATTTCATGAAAAAATCCCACTGAAACAACTAAGTGATTTTTCATGAAATTCGTTGCAAAAATCCATGGCAAATTTACCACGGATTTTTGCCACAAATTTCATGAAAAAATGCCTATACAAATGATTATGTCGATTTTTTTTAAAAATCCATTGCTAAAATTTGTGGCAAATTTGCCACGAATTTCATGAAAAAATCCCACTCAAACGACTAAATAATTTTTCATGAAATTCGTGGCAAAAATCCGTGGCAAATTTGCCACGGATTTTTGCCACGAATTTCATGAAAAAATGCCTATACAAATGATTACGTCAATTTTTTTGCCCAAATTCGTTGCTAAAATCCGTGGCAAATTTGCCACGGATTTTTGCCACAAATTTCATGAAAAAATCCCACTCAAACGACTAAGTAATTTTTCATGAAATTCGTGGCAAAAATCCGTGGCAAATTTGCCACGGATTTTTGCCACGAATTTCATGAAAAAAATGCCTACACAAATGATTATGTCAATTTTTTTTAAAAATCCATTGCTAAAATCCGTGGCAGAATTGCCACGGATTTTTGCCACGAATTTCATGAAAAAATCCCACTCAAACGACTAAGTAATTTTTCATGCAATTTGTGGCAAAAATCCGTGGCAGAATTGCCACGGATTTTTGCCACGAATTTCATGAAAAAAATCCCCTTCAAACGACTAAGTAATTTTTCATGAAATTCGTGGCTAAAATCCGTGGCAAATTAGCCATGAATTTTGCAAAATGAATTTTGGGCTTTTGATGAAATCCGCGGCAATGTTGCCACGGACTTTAGCCACAAATTTCATGAAAAAATGCCTATACAAATGATTACGTAGATTTTTTTTAAAAATCCATTGCTAAAATCCGTGGCAAATTTGCCACGGATTTTAGCCATGAATTTCATAAAATGAATTTTGGGGTTTTTATGAAATTCGTGGCTAAATCCCATGGCAAATTAGCCACGGATTTTAGCCACGAATTTCATGAAAAAATGCATTTTCACATGCTTACATTCTTTGTTGACGAAATTCATGGCAAATTTGCCATGGATTTTAGCCACGAATTTTAAAAATATTGGGGTTTGCCGCGATAATTTTATATTTCGATTCAAATTTCCCGCGAGAAAATAACAATTCGTGGCTAATTTCAGCGGAAATTCTCAAAACGGCGTCGTCTTCATGAGCGGGTACAAATTAGGGTTCTTCTCTTCTCATGATCGAGCCAATCTTCTCTCAAACATCTGCCTCTTCTCTGTATCTGTCTTCTCCCTCTTCTCTGTCTCTGTTGCAAGTCTCGGTTGAACGATTCTCGGCGACCTTTGGCGTTCTTTGGCATTCTTCGACGCGATTCTCGATGTTCTTCAGCAGCGGACGCTGGGAAGCGAGGACACCCAGCGCGTGGTCTGCTTCTATTGGGTTCTTCGGCGGCATCCGAGAGTGGTCGGTTTGCTTCTGTTAGGAAGTGAGAGGTACGTTTGCTTGGGTCTACTTTTCGGCGTTATTTCTGGGCGTTTGCGTCTGCTTATGCTTCTGTTCTGATATTTGTGTTGGGTCTACGTTTGGGTTTGCTTTTGCTTATGCTTCTGTGCTTCTACTTTTGCTTCTGTGTTGGCCGGGTTTTGTGTTGGGTCTGCTACTCGTTCTGTTTGTGGGCGAAACAGATTGGGTCTGTTTTGCCCACGAATTTGGTTCTATTCATTGGCGAAATAGACCCAATCTGTTTCGCCGACGAATTTGGTTATGTTTCGTGGGCGCTTCTATGTTGGCTTCTGTGTTGGGTCTGCTTTTGCTTCTGTGTTGGGTCTGCTTCTGCTTCGTTTTGTTCGTGGGCGAAACAGGATGGTTCTGCTTCTGTTTCGCCCATGAATTTTATTTTGTTTCGTGGGCTTGGCCCACGAAACAAAATCAAATTCCTCATATTTAGGTTGAAATTTGGTCGGATTTTAGATTGAAATTTGGTCGGAATGAGCTGAAATTTGGTCAAATTTGAGTTGAAATCTAGTTGAAATTCGTTTGAAATTTGGTCGGAATGAGGTGAAATGTGGTCGGAATGAGTTGAAATTTGGTCGGTCAAGTGGAAACGGCCCGCTGATCAAAAATCACTGCCTTTAGCTGTAAAGCAAGTCGTTTTTTGGCTTTTTGAAGTCGTTTAGATGGGTGTTTTTTGGCAAAATACGATTTTGGTCAATAGTGTTTTCCGTGACATTTGCATTTTTTTTTTGTTACGGAGTAGTTTTATTATTATTTTATTTATATCTAGGTTTGAAAACTATTTCCAAACCTTCTTTGGCCTAGGTTGAAGCTTTGGCCATCATGGTAAAACTATTTGCATGACATTTGGGTTTTCTGGAATGGCTCCCTTCAGGGTAAAGACTTATAATTACTTGTTCAAAACTTATTGATTTCTTTGTTGAAGTTGATATATTCATTTTAAAGGGATATGTGCACCATAAAACATGCAATCAAAACTTATTAAAATTTGTTGAACAGAACTTACTAATTTCCTTGCATCATAAAATTTGTTGTGAAAGTGTAACTTATTAAGTTCTAAGGCTTTCAAAACATGCAATTAAATTTTAAAACAAGTTGAATTACAGCAATTAACTGAAAATTTGATGACCCTGACTAGCTAGATGAGTTCTCCCTTTTTTACCGTTGTAGGACCAGAAATTTAGCTTGTAGACATTTCCAGACAGCTTCCTTTTTTCCAGGAGCCAAGTTTCTCTCTTGCTCTCAATAACAAAATGGTAAGCTTCACGACATATGTCATTATGTGTCCTTAATACATGTTCATAATTTTTACATTTGTGTCTAACCTTACAACTTTTGGTATAAACGTGGAGGTCACATGCGTCGTGGTGATGCTTCACAAAGAAGGCTAGGTCTTTCCCCTTCCTCGTCCTTTTCCGCTTCCCCTGCCCTTTCATCTAATCCTCAACTAGTACATGGACATATTGGCCCTTCCTCCGACCCTCAAATGCGAACTGAATTTACTTCAGTTCCATCGCCTTTACTTCCACCTTTTTCTTCAACGCAACACTCGAATTATGAAGAAGATACCCGATTCATGATAGCCCCATTTGGAGATTCATAAGTGTTTCATTTTTTTAAATATATGTGAATTATTATGGATGTCAACTGAATTGTTCGTATACTTCACGGATGCTACGTATGTTGAAATAAGTTATAACCCATTTACAGATTCACGGATGCTACGTATGTTGTGAGGAGACTTAATAAAATAATCAATAACTATTGGATGGGGCAGTTTAGTAGTTGGACCACTGCTCCAAAAGAAGTAAATAAATTGTTGTGGAATGAGTTCAAGGTAAGTTTTGTCCTTCTATTTCCTCACAAACTAAGTTCGATTTAGCATATTGAGTGTACAATTATTTTTCTATCGATTGCTTGCAGCGGAAGTTCAGGTGGGATGAAGTGGAAAAGAAAGAAGTTAAAAGAATTTTTAAGAAGAAAGCCGGTGATTACATGCGAAATGTGATGAACAGAGCAAAGAGAAGTCAAGAAAAGTCGAATTTTTTTACAGCTGACAATTGGGCAGAAATTAAGAGAACTTAGGACACCGAAAAGCATAAGCAAATCAGTGAAATTAATAAGAAGAATCGAGCTTCTAGTTCTAGTGAAGGGTCTGCCACATATGCTGGGGGCTCTATCAATATCGGAGAGTATAGAATAATAATGGTAAGTCTTTTAAACATGTTCTAAGTTAAATCAATAATTACTCATTTATGTTTATATTTTGTAGGCAAATGAATTATGGACGGAACCAACATTTATGGCTACATTTGAACGCACCTTTCAGAAAAAAGATAAGACATGGACTGGCAATCGAGTAAAAGCTATTAAGGTATGTAAGGTTATATTTTGTATTTATATATATATATATATATATATATATATATATATATATATATATATATATGAAGTTTTTTTTTATTTTTTCATTTCAATGTCCAGGAATCTGGGTAAGATGGGGATGCAAATGTATACACAGAGTTAAGGTTATGCAAATATACACAGAGTTAAGGTTATATTAAATGACGAGCATACCGTAAGCAAGAATAAGTAGAATGACAGCAAGTATTTCTAAACCAACCATGTAGGTGGTATTCAAATCTTATAGGGGTAAAACAGTAAAAGAAGCAAGGATATATCAACTGCAGAGATTTAAACTACAGACCAACCACAGGCGGTTCGACCTGCCGTTTGTGGGGTATGTAGATGTAAATACTGGAATTTAAATGCGAGATATGAAAAAAGACTGTTATATATAAACAATATTAAAAACTTACAAGAACAATATTTAAAGATTACAACTGGAATTTAAGTACAAGTGCAAAATGAAGTATTAAAATCTTCAGATCAGATCATGCAAGATATAAAGTGCTGCGAAGATAAAAGATGGAAGATCTTATGAAGTTCAAGATAGAACTCTGTGTTTCCCGAGAATAGTACTAGCAGATGATTGCCGACTATATCTCTCTAAGGGAAACTAAGATCTGTAAGTTGAACTTACTTATTCAAGTGGTAATGAAGTGATGTTGGTGATCAGGAGAAAGGAGAGAAGAGAGTTTGGAGAGAAAAGGGTTCGGAGAGAAGAGAGTTCGAGAGTGAAGTGAAAGGATTCTGCCTCTCTTATGAGAGGTGAGGTCTTCTTTTATAACCAGGTAGGTTACTGTAGAAATCGTTCACGGGTATCACTGTAGCGGTAAGTGCACAGTGCGGGTATTACTGTAGTGGTAAGTGCACAGTGTTTACAGTGAACAGTGTCTCGACATAATTATTCAAAGAAAGACTGACAGTGAACAGTGTCTTGACATAATTATTAAAAGAAAGACTGACCTTCCTCCTTTTGAAATAATGAAAGTTGGAGGAGTCTTTCGGTGCCATGAATTATGGCTTGGACAGATCCACAGTTGATTCTTCGTCCTCTTCTTCTTCTTGATCTGCTACATCTCCCCATGGGATTCTTGGCAAGATTCCGTAGCAGTCATCTTCATTTGAATTCCCATCATGATGGGAATGGGAAGAACCAGTTTCTTCGATATCAGAAAGGGCTTGTTTGAGTAATTCGGTTAACTGCTGCTGTGATTGAGCAGATGCTAATCTGGAAAGGACAAACCCTTTATCATGTAGAAATGGAGTAATTTCTTCAG
This sequence comes from Syzygium aromaticum, assembly GCA_024500025.1. Lineage (NCBI taxonomy): Eukaryota > Viridiplantae > Streptophyta > Magnoliopsida > Myrtales > Myrtaceae > Syzygium > Syzygium aromaticum. Next base: position 21,973,644 of record CM044888.1, on the reverse strand, counting down.
GAGGAGGTGGAGACATTAAATGTCTTTCCTTAAGCCATTTGGTGACGGCTTTAGTGGAAACTCTATCAAAAAATTTAAAGCCATCCCACCATTTTACTTTAAATCTCCTGATGAGAATAGGGATTCCAGTGTCGGGAGATTTTCTGTAGTCAAAGTACCAGCCAAGGACCCAAGAAACTCCGAAGTAGTAGAAAAAGAGCATTAGCTTGGGAAAGTTCTTTTCAAAAGGAAAGGGTTGGAATTTTTCGAGGAATAACTCATAACTGGGCTTTGTCATGGGATGGAGGAGTTCATCAGTTGGTCCTAATAGTTCCCACCATTTTAGGAACCAAAAAGGGCAGGTTTTGATGTCAAAATTATCAAAAAAGAATAGCCAAGTATGGGAGTTATTGGCATTTTTTCTCCAGAAAGTATTCCACCATGCTTGTCTATAATCGAAATATGAAAATGAGGACCTGTATGGAAGGGTTTCATTTGTTTTGGTATTGAATTTGACCAAGGATAAGGGGTCAGGTTTCCATTGCGAAGGATGAATGACTTTGTGTATCCTGGCAGTGGAGTAATTCACATGTCCTTTGTCAGAAAAATGTCGGAAAGTTACCGATTGTGTTTGTTCTAAAATTTTCTCATAAAATTCCGGGGTTTTATAAACATCATAAGGAATGTAAAGAAACTTTTCTGAAAACATGTTTTTTGCAAAGACATATGGATTTTCATTGTAAAATCCATTTTCTACATTGCAAATATTTTGGAAATTTGTTTTTTGGAAAAATTTTGATTTTGGAGGGGCTGTTTGGTTTGTAGAAATTACCACCTCGCTAGAAATCATTTTTCCCTTTGCTTTTTGAGAAGTCAAAGGAGATGGATTGGGTTCAATGAGTGCGTTGGGGGGCTGTGAGTTGATATCATAAACTAGTCGGAAGAGTTGTAAAGCTCTTTCCTTTTGTGGGCTATCATAAAGAGTTTTATGGAGATATTTAGAGGCTTCCTCGGGAGAAAGCTTGGCAATTTCAGGAGGTGTAGGCAGAATTGGTTTGAAAGACTGAAGAAGCAATTTCAAAGCTTCTTCTCTTTGTTCTTCATAAATGGATGATTCCTTTTTGGGAGAAATATTCAAAGGTTGTTGGGCGGCCTGAAGCCAGGTTCTTATGTTGGTTAACCCTGAGGGTTTTTTCTCAGAAGAGGGTTCTGCAACTTGTTTTCCTTTATCTCTTCTGGTTGGCTTGTTGGGAGGCATTTTCCCTGCAAAAATTCTCTTGTGAGAAAATCTGGTAGAGAGTTAGAAGAACCATTTATGTCAAAATCAAAAACAGATAAGATGGCTTGCCATCTAGCAAAGATTTGTTTAGAGGCAATGTTCTGGACATCCTTTTGTAGGATGTCTTTTGCAGATTTGCAGTCAATTCTTAATAAAAATTTTTGATTTAATAAATCTCCTTGAAATTTAGAAATAGAGAGTACAATAGCAAGGATTTCCTTTTTGATAGTAGAGTAATTCTTTTGGCAATCATTCCAATGTTTGGAGACAAACTGAACAATTTGTTCTTTGTTGTCTTTGGATTGCTTGAGAATTCCTCCATATCCAATATCAGAAGCATCAGTCTCAACAATTTTGAATGCTTTTGGATCAGCAAGATGAAGGCAAGGGATTTCCTTGACAGTTCGTTTAATCTGTCTGACAATATTAGTATGAGTCTGTGTCCAGGGAGGAGGATCTTTTTTAAGCCTCTGATGGAGTGGTTTACAGATTATATTGATACGAGGAAAAAAATCAATAATATAGTTTAGACTTCCAAGAAATCTTTGCAATTGATTTTTATCTCTAATTTCATCAGGGAATTTTTCCGAAAAGGTAATGGATCTTTCAATAGGAATAATAGTTCCTTGATGTATATAATGTCCAAGGAATCTAATTTTTGTTTTAAAAAGAGATAGCTTGGTTGGTGAGACTACTAATCCATTTTGTTTTACCACATTTATAAAGTGGTTGATATGTTTGAAATGTTTTTCTATAGAGATAGAAAATATCAAAACGTCATCTATATAAACAATGATGTAATCAGAACAATGGTTAAAAATGTCGTTCATTATTCTTTGAAATTCAGATGGTGCATTTTTTAAACCAAAAGGCATAACATTCCATTCATATTGACCAAAAGGGACAGTAAAAGCTGTTTTATATCTATCCTCTTCACTGATCTGAATTTGCCAGAATCCTGACTTCATATCAAATTTTGAAAAGACTTTTGCATCATAAAGTCTATTTAACAAATCCTTCTTATTAGGTATTGGATATCTAATCCATTTTAAAGCAGTGTTTAAAGGTTTGTAATTAATAACTAATCTTGGGACTCCTCTTTCTAACTCTGCATTTTTATTAACATAGAAAGCAGAGCAACTCCAAGGAGATTGACTTTTTCTAACTAATTTTTTGTTAAGAAGTTCTCGTATTTCTTTTTGGCAGAATTTGAGAACCTCATGGTTCATTTGAGAGGGTCTGGCTTTAGTAGGAATATCTTTTTCAGAAAATCCTGGTTCATAAGGTAAATTCACAATATGGCTCTTGCGAGACCAAAAAGCATTAGGAATATTGGAGCATATGGAGTTCTTAATTTGGTTTTCGAGAAAAAGAATTTTTTTCTGAAGACTTGGTTCAGAAAGATTTTTATCAATTCTTTTGTATTCAAGATCTTCTTTTAAGAATTGAAGATGGGTTTCTTTATTATGAATGACATAATTAATATTAAAAATAGAATGTTCTTGAAGAAAATTCAAGGTTTTGATTTGAGTTTTAGAAATGAAATCAAAACATAACCTTTTCTCAAGGGTTTTTGTTTCGATTCCTTTTTCAGTGACCTTGAAGGGGAAAATTAAATTAATAAAAGGCGATCCTAGAATGACATTCTGTCTCATGTCTTTTACGAGTAAAAAAGGAGTTTTAAAAGAGATTTCATCATTGATAATTTCTGCTTCAGGAATTTTGAAACTAATATTTAATTTATCTCCAGATGCAGATCTGAGGGATTGAGAGGTTTTTTCAAAATATTTTGTTGGAATGAGTCCTTCTTTGATACAATTGAGGTCTGCTCCAGTATCAAAAAGGGCTGTAGTATTTAAAATAAAACTTTGAATTTTTATAGAAATATTGATAATCCATTTTCTAGTGGTGATTTCAGAAAGTGTTAAAAGAAAATCTGTATTAGAAGGAGAAGAAGTTTGTGAGGTGTTTTCTTCAAAATCTTCTACCTTTTGTTTTCCTTTTAAACTTTTTGACTTGATGTCAAAAATATCCTTTTGCAAAATGATTTGGGTAGCTTTAAGTTCCTGAATTTCTTGTTTTTGCTTATTGATTTCTTGAGTAAGGTCGTTTATAGAAACGGGTTTGTAAACTGGTTTTTTAGTTTTTCCTAATATTTCAGAAATATTATAAGGATTGTTTGTTTGAAAAGCAGGTTTAGAAACCGATTTTGGGTTTTGGAAATTATTAAGGAATTTTACTTTTGTTTCAGGATCAGTAATCTGATCAAAAGTTTGCAAAAGAATTTCTTCTTCTTTTGTCAAAACATTTATTTCGAGTTGGGATTCTTCTTCATTTTCACTATCTGAAGTGGAAGAAGAAGTTTCCAAATCACAAACTTGAAAGCCCTTTTCGGAGTTAAAATCTTCTGAAGAGCTGCTGTCAGTTTCAATCATTATTTGGTTGAGCTGATGCAGAATTCCTTCATCTAAATCTCACTCATTAATTTTTTTGCTAACTTTACAAAAACGGGAAGTATGGCCTTTCTTGCCACAGTTATAACAAGTAATATTTTTAAAATCCATTTTCTTTGATTTTTTGGGTCTTTCAGATTTTTCCTTTTCTTTTCCAGAAGGAGTTTTACGAAATTTTCTTTCATAGGGTTTTTTATAAAACTTCTTTTTCTTTTTAGTGGGGCAATCCCCAGAACATTTTTTCTTATGAAAAGATTCAAAAGAAGGATCATATTGGGAACAAAATTCTCCTAATCCTTTTTTAGTAAGTTTTTGTTCCTTTTTTATTTGTTTTTGGAGACGAATATTAGTACAAAGTTGTGTTCCAATTTTGTAAATATAAGAGATTAATTCTCCATAAGAAAGATGATCATAAGGAATAAGATTTCCATATTCTTCTCTTATCTTACTTCGGACTTGTTCTCCTATGAGTTTTGGTAAACCAGCAAGGAATTTTTCTTTCCAAAAAGACTGATTGCAATCTGTTCTTTGAAGAACCCTTTGGAGAAATATTTCCTTGTATTCTCTAAATTCTCCTAGAGAACGACATTTCATGTTTGATAAAAGATCTTGATTTTTATCAAGAATATGAGATGAATCTCCTAAAAAATGTTGAGATATAGAAAAGATTAATGTATTAACAGCATCCTGAATGGGTTGATTGTCATCATCTAGAATGTTTTGACCATAAGGATCGAGTTTATAGGCATTCAAGATTTGGGATCTCTGCTCTTCATTCAGGTAGTTATCCCACCATCCTTTGAGCTGACCCGTAAAACCAGCTATAAGAAGATATGCAACTGAATGATCTGAAGTGTCGGGAATAGTTTTGTAGGTGTTTGCAAGCATGACCATTTGAGTAAGAATATTTATAAGGTTTTGCTCAGAAATTCCATCGATGTTCCATTCATAAATAGCATCCGAAGAATATTTATTTTGAACTTTAGAAAAATTTTCTTCCGTGAGTATATCAGGAGGAGTAGCTCTAGAATAGTAGAGTTTTTGTGGATCTTTCCAGGTGATGCGATTTATTTCAGGAATGGAGTCAGTATCAGATTTATCCAAAAGATTAATCTGATTAGAAGGTTCACTACGATCAGGAGTGTCTTTAACACTTAGATTTTGTATTAAAGGAGTATCCAGAATAATTGGATTTTTTGACATTAAAGGTGCTTTTCCTTTAAAAAGCTTTCTTCTATCCTCAAGAGCCTTAGTAAATTCAGAACTGGGAATTTTTGGAATTTCAAAATTCTTAAAAAGTGGAGGTTTTAGTTCTCTTTTTAGTGTAGAAATGGATGAGGAGGAAAGGTTGTTTTGGACGGAATTTTCTATACGGTCCAATTGCCTTCCTAAAGTATGTAAATGTTGATTAGAAAAGTTATTTTGTTCAACAATTTTTTTGATGCCAATGCCATCTATTTCAGAAGAAGTTTTGAAAGGAGAAGCAATAATTTCAACTTCTCTGTGGTCAATCTTGATTTTTCTAAGAGGAGGATGATTTGATTCAATGACGTGGCCATCATCGAGCTTCCATTTGTAAAATTGGTCTAAAACAAAAATTTGTTTTTCTTTTAAGAATATATTTTCAAACCAATCAAAAAAGAATATTTGAATCTCATGTTGGTATATATACTCATAATACTCTTCTTTGATATTAAGAGCTTGATTTTGAAAGTTCTTAAAAAACCAGTCTCTTATTAGCTTATTATTTAAGGAATTAAATTCTTTATTCAAAAGTATTTTATCAGGTTCAAAAGATATTTCTAAGACATTGATTTCTGAATCTTCCATTTCAGAGGGAGTTGGATCAGGGAATTCGGGAGTATTTTGATAAATTGGTCTAGAAATTCCTGACCTGTTATCAATACCGCTGATATTAGGAGGAGGAGCACTAGGAGATTCTTCTTCTGTGTTAACAAAAGGAGTGTTATTAAAAGGATTATTGGGAATATTATCAACTGACCTTCGAGAAGAAGTGGAATGCCAAGAAGGAATAGATCTGATATCACAAGATCTTCTGGGAATATCAACAGATCTTCTGGAAAATTGAATTGTCACTCTTCCTTCAGGATGTTGGATAATGTTTGTAGGTTCAGAATTTTGGATAATTTGCTGGGGAATTCTGTTTTCTAATTCCCATTGTTCTGGAAGAGTTATTTGATTCCAGGGAATGGTTCTTGGAATCGTAACATTGGCTTTAGAAATGTCAGTTTGTAAAAGAAGAGTTTCTCTATTGGAATTTAATTTGAAAGCTTTACTGCCAAATGCGGAATTCATGACTTTGTAATAAACTCTGTAAATGAGGGCTATAGGAATGGATCCTTCAGCTATAGAATAATTATGAGTTTTTATTTGAAGAGTCAAAGATTTCAAAATATTTTTATCTTTAAGAGATACAGTTAGACCAGGATGACTATCAAAATGTATTGGTCCACTGCAAAGACTTGTTTCAACAGCTCCAAGAATAGATTCATCGTATTTTAAAAGTCTGGCATCTCTTAAAACAAGAAGTAAAGAAGTGTCAAGACCTTCTTTAGTGAGAGGTTTAGCACCTACTTGGACTAATCCTATATGCATGTAATTCCATTTTAAAGAATGCCTTTTTATAGAATCTTTGTTTAGAAGTTGTATAGAAGCAAAAGAGTTAGAAAGCGGAACATCTCTTTCTTCGGTAACAATAACATAGTCATTGTTCCCAAAGAGTTTAAATTTTGAATGTTCATAAATCTTGTCAAGCTTGACTTTTGGAATGAACCAATTTTCTATAGATCTATTAAAATCTTCTATATTAATTTCTTCTCTGTTTATAGATCCTTGATCAGAGGACATTCTTGATAAAGAACTAGAAGAATACTCAGATCGTCTTAATAAATTCATTGCAAAAGACTACTTTGTTCTTTTCTATAGATATCGGCGATGCTTACCAACGGACTTACAACCCCACTGGGCTTTACTGCCTGGAACACATCCAGATATCACTAGAAAAGATTACCACGAAGGAAATCGTCTTTACTGCGGAAGAATTTATAAAGATTATCTTTATCTACCCCTTGGCTCTGATACCATTTCAATGTCCAGGAATCTGGGTAAGATGGGGATGCAAATGTATACACAGAGTTAAGATTTGGTATCAGAGCCATTGGCTTTAGAAATGGTTCTTGGAATGGTATCAAAGCCAAGGGGTAGATAAAGATAATCTTTATAAATTCTTCCGCAGTAAAGACGATTTCCTTCGTGGTAATCTTTTCTAGTGATATCTGGATGTGTTCCAGGCAGTAAAGCCCAGTGGGGTTGTAAGTCCGTTGGTAAGCATCGCCGATATCTATAGAAAAGAACAAAGTAGTCTTTTGCAATGAATTTATTAAGACGATCTGAGTCTTCTTCTAGTTCTTTATCAAGAATGTCCTCTGATCAAGGACCTATAAATAGAGAAGAAATTAATATAGAAGATTTTAATAGATCTATAGAAAATTGGTTCATTCCAAAAGTCAAGCTTGACAAGATTTATGAACATTCAAAATTTAAACTCTTTGGGAACAATGACTATGTTATTGTTACCGAAGAAAGAGATGTTCCGCTTTCTAACTCTTTTGCTTCTATACAACTTCTAAACAAAGATTCTATAAAAAGGCATTCTTTAAAATGGAATTACATGCATATAGGATTAGTCCAAGTAGGTGCTAAACCTCTCACTAAAGAAGGTCTTGACACTTCTTTACTTCTTGTTTTAAGAGATGCCAGACTTTTAAAATACGATGAATCTATTCTTGGAGCTGTTGAAACAAGTCTTTGCAGTGGACCAATACATTTTGATAGTCATCCTGGTCTAACTGTATCTCTTAAAGATAAAAATATTTTGAAATCTTTGACTCTTCAAATAAAAACTCATAATTATTCTATAGCTGAAGGATCCATTCCTATAGCCCTCATTTACAGAGTTTATTACAAAGTCATGAATTCCGCATTTGGCAGTAAAGCTTTCAAATTAAATTCCAATAGAGAAACTCTTCTTTTACAAACTGACATTTCTAAAGCCAATGTTACGATTCCAAGAACCATTCCCTGGAATCAAATAACTCTTCCAGAACAATGGGAATTAGAAAACAGAATTCCCCAGCAAATTATCCAAAATTCTGAACCTACAAACATTATCCAACATCCTGAAGGAAGAGTGACAATTCAATTTTCCAGAAGATCTGTTGATATTCCCAGAAGATCTTGTGATATCAGATCTATTCCTTCTTGGCATTCCACTTCTTCTCGAAGGTCAGTTGATAATATTCCCAATAATCCTTTTAATAACACTCCTTTTGTTAACACAGAAGAAGAATCTCCTAGTGCTCCTCCTCCTAATATCAGCGGTATTGATAACAGGTCAGGAATTTCTAGACCAATTTATCAAAATACTCCCGAATTCCCTGATCCAACTCCCTCTGAAATGGAAGATTCAGAAATCAATGTCTTAGAAATATCTTTTGAACCTGATAAAATACTTTTGAATAAAGAATTTAATTCCTTAAATAATAAGCTAATAAGAGACTGGTTTTTTAAGAACTTTCAAAATCAAGCTCTTAATATCAAAGAAGAGTATTATGAGTATATATACCAACATGAGATTCAAATATTCTTTTTTGATTGGTTTGAAAATATATTCTTAAAAGAAAAACAAATTTTTGTTTTAGACCAATTTTACAAATGGAAGCTCGATGATGGCCACGTCATTGAATCAAATCATCCTCCTCTTAGAAAAATCAAGATTGACCACAGAGAAGTTGAAATTATTGCTTCTCCTTTCAAAACTTCTTCTGAAATAGATGGCATTGGCATCAAAAAAATTGTTGAACAAAATAACTTTTCTAATCAACATTTACATACTTTAGGAAGGCAATTGGACCGTATAGAAAATTCCGTCCAAAACAACCTTTCCTCCTCATCCATTTCTACACTAAAAAGAGAACTAAAACCTCCACTTTTTAAGAATTTTGAAATTCCAAAAATTCCCAGTTCTGAATTTACTAAGGCTCTTGAGGATAGAAGAAAACTTTTTAAAGGAAAAGCACCTTTAATGTCAAAAAATCCAATTATTCTGGATACTCCTTTAATACAAAATCTAAGTGTTAAAGACACTCCTGATCGTAGTGAACCTTCTAATCAGATTAATCTTTTGGATAAATCTGATACTGACTCCATTCCTGAAATAAATCGCATCACCTGGAAAGATCCACAAAAACTCTACTATTCTAGAGCTACTCCTCCTGATATACTCACGGAAGAAAATTTTTCTAAAGTTCAAAATAAATATTCTTCGGATGCTATTTATGAATGGAACATCGATGGTGTTTCTGAGCAAAACCTTATAAATATTCTTACTCAAATGGTCATGCTTGCAAACACCTACAAAACTATTCCCGACACTTCAGATCATTCAGTTGCATATCTTCTTATAGCTGGTTTTACGGGTCAGCTCAAAGGATGGTGGGATAACTACCTGAATGAAGAGCAGAGATCCCAAATCTTGAATGCCTATAAACTCGATCCTTATGGTCAAAACATTCTAGATGATGACAATCAACCCATTCAGGATGCTGTTAATACATTAATCTTTTCTATATCTCAACATTTTTTAGGAGATTCATCTCATATTCTTGATAAAAATCAAGATCTTTTATCAAACATGAAATGTCGTTCTCTAGGAGAATTTAGAGAATACAAGGAAATATTTCTCCAAAGGGTTCTTCAAAGAACAGATTGCAATCAGTCTTTTTGGAAAGAAAAATTCCTTGCTGGTTTACCAAAACTCATAGGAGAACAAGTCCGAAGTAAGATAAGAGAAGAATATGGAAATCTTATTCCTTATGATCATCTTTCTTATGGAGAATTAATCTCTTATATTTACAAAATTGGAACACAACTTTGTACTAATATTCGTCTCCAAAAACAAATAAAAAAGGAACAAAAACTTACTAAAAAAGGATTAGGAGAATTTTGTTCCCAATATGATCCTTCTTTTGAATCTTTTCATAAGAAAAAATGTTCTGGGGATTGCCCCACTAAAAAGAAAAAGAAGTTTTACAAAAAACCCTATGAAAGAAAATTTCGTAAAACTCCTTCTGGAAAAGAAAAGGAAAAATCTGAAAGACCCAAAAAATCAAAGAAAATGGATTTTAAAAATATTACTTGTTATAACTGTGGCAAGAAAGGCCATACTTCCCGTTTTTGTAAAGTTAGCAAAAAAATTAATGAGTGAGATTTAGATGAAGGAATTCTGCATCAGCTCAACCAAATAATGATTGAAACTGACAGCAGCTCTTCAGAAGATTTTAACTCCGAAAAGGGCTTTCAAGTTTGTGATTTGGAAACTTCTTCTTCCACTTCAGATAGTGAAAATGAAGAAGAATCCCAACTCGAAATAAATGTTTTGACAAAAGAAGAAGAAATTCTTTTGCAAACTTTTGATCAGATTACTGATCCTGAAACAAAAGTAAAATTCCTTAATAATTTCCAAAACCCAAAATCGGTTTCTAAACCTGCTTTTCAAACAAACAATCCTTATAATATTTCTGAAATATTAGGAAAAACTAAAAAACCAGTTTACAAACCCGTTTCTATAAACGACCTTACTCAAGAAATCAATAAGCAAAAACAAGAAATTCAGGAACTTAAAGCTACCCAAATCATTTTGCAAAAGGATATTTTTGACATCAAGTCAAAAAGTTTAAAAGGAAAACAAAAGGTAGAAGATTTTGAAGAAAACACCTCACAAACTTCTTCTCCTTCTAATACAGATTTTCTTTTAACACTTTCTGAAATCACCACTAGAAAATGGATTATCAATATTTCTATAAAAATTCAAAGTTTTATTTTAAATACTACAGCCCTTTTTGATACTGGAGCAGACCTCAATTGTATCAAAGAAGGACTCATTCCAACAAAATATTTTGAAAAAACCTCTCAATCCCTCAGATCTGCATCTGGAGATAAATTAAATATTAGTTTCAAAATTCCTGAAGCAGAAATTATCAATGATGAAATCTCTTTTAAAACTCCTTTTTTACTCGTAAAAGACATGAGACAGAATGTCATTCTAGGATCGCCTTTTATTAATTTAATTTTCCCCTTCAAGGTCACTGAAAAAGGAATCGAAACAAAAACCCTTGAGAAAAGGTTATGTTTTGATTTCATTTCTAAAACTCAAATCAAAACCTTGAATTTTCTTCAAGAACATTCTATTTTTAATATTAATTATGTCATTCATAATAAAGAAACCCATCTTCAATTCTTAAAAGAAGATCTTGAATACAAAAGAATTGATAAAAATCTTTCTGAACCAAGTCTTCAGAAAAAAATTCTTTTTCTCGAAAACCAAATTAAGAACTCCATATGCTCCAATATTCCTAATGCTTTTTGGTCTCGCAAGAGCCATATTGTGAATTTACCTTATGAACCAGGATTTTCTGAAAAAGATATTCCTACTAAAGCCAGACCCTCTCAAATGAACCATGAGGTTCTCAAATTCTGCCAAAAAGAAATACGAGAACTTCTTAACAAAAAATTAGTTAGAAAAAGTCAATCTCCTTGGAGTTGCTCTGCTTTCTATGTTAATAAAAATGCAGAGTTAGAAAGAGGAGTCCCAAGATTAGTTATTAATTACAAACCTTTAAACACTGCTTTAAAATGGATTAGATATCCAATACCTAATAAGAAGGATTTGTTAAATAGACTTTATGATGCAAAAGTCTTTTCAAAATTTGATATGAAGTCAGGATTCTGGCAAATTCAGATCAGTGAAGAGGATAGATATAAAACAGCTTTTACTGTCCCTTTTGGTCAATATGAATGGAATGTTATGCCTTTTGGTTTAAAAAATGCACCATCTGAATTTCAAAGAATAATGAACGACATTTTTAACCATTGTTCTGATTACATCATTGTTTATATAGATGACGTTTTGATATTTTCTATCTCTATAGAAAAACATTTCAAACATATCAACCACTTTATAAATGTGGTAAAACAAAATGGATTAGTAGTCTCACCAACCAAGCTATCTCTTTTTAAAACAAAAATTAGATTCCTTGGACATTATATACATCAAGGAACTATTATTCCTATTGAAAGATCCATTACCTTTTCGGAAAAATTCCCTGATGAAATTAGAGATAAAAATCAATTGCAAAGATTTCTTGGAAGTCTAAACTATATTATTGATTTTTTTCCTCGTATCAATATAATCTGTAAACCACTCCATCAGAGGCTTAAAAAAGATCCTCCTCCCTGGACACAGACTCATACTAATATTGTCAGACAGATTAAACGAACTGTCAAGGAAATCCCTTGCCTTCATCTTGCTGATCCAAAAGCATTCAAAATTGTTGAGACTGATGCTTCTGATATTGGATATGGAGGAATTCTCAAGCAATCCAAAGACAACAAAGAACAAATTGTTCAGTTTGTCTCCAAACATTGGAATGATTGCCAAAAGAATTACTCTACTATCAAAAAGGAAATCCTTGCTATTGTACTCTCTATTTCTAAATTTCAAGGAGATTTATTAAATCAAAAATTTTTATTAAGAATTGACTGCAAATCTGCAAAAGACATCCTACAAAAGGATGTCCAGAACATTGCCTCTAAACAAATCTTTGCTAGATGGCAAGCCATCTTATCTGTTTTTGATTTTGACATAAATGGTTCTTCTAACTCTCTACCAGATTTTCTCACAAGAGAATTTTTGCAGGGAAAATGCCTCCCAAACCTCCCAACAAGCCAACCAGAAGAGATAAAGGAAAACAAGTTGCAGAACCCTCTTCTGAGAAAAAACCCTCAGGGTTAACCAACATAAGAACCTGGCTTCAGGCCGCCCAACAACCTTTGAATATTTCTCCCAAAAAGGAATCATCCATTTATGAAGAACAAAGAGAAGAAGCTTTGAAATTGCTTCTTCAGTCTTTCAAACCAATTCTGCCTACACCTCCTGAAATTGCCAAGCTTTCTCCCGAGGAAGCCTCTAAATATCTCCATAAAACTCTTTATGATAGCCCACAAAAGGAAAGAGCTTTACAACTCTTCCGACTAGTTTATGATATCAACTCACAGCCCCCCAACGCACTCATTGAACCCAATCCATCTCCTTTGACTTCTCAAAAAGCAAAGGGAAAAATGATTTCTAGCGAGGTGGTAATTTCTACAAACCAAACAGCCCCTCCAAAATCAAAATTTTTCCAAAAAACAAATTTCCAAAATATTTGCAATGTAGAAAATGGATTTTACAATGAAAATCCATATGTCTTTGCAAAAAACATGTTTTCAGAAAAGTTTCTTTACATTCCTTATGATGTTTATAAAACCCCGGAATTTTATGAGAAAATTTTAGAACAAACACAATCGGTAACTTTCCGACATTTTTCTGACAAAGGACATGTGAATTACTCCACTGCCAGGATACACAAAGTCATTCATCCTTCGCAATGGAAACCTGACCCCTTATCCTTGGTCAAATTCAATACCAAAACAAATGAAACCCTTCCATACAGGTCCTCATTTTCATATTTCGATTATAGACAAGCATGGTGGAATACTTTCTGGAGAAAAAATGCCAATAACTCCCATACTTGGCTATTCTTTTTTGATAATTTTGACATCAAAACCTGCCCTTTTTGGTTCCTAAAATGGTGGGAACTATTAGGACCAACTGATGAACTCCTCCATCCCATGACAAAGCCCAGTTATGAGTTATTCCTCGAAAAATTCCAACCCTTTCCTTTTGAAAAGAACTTTCCCAAGCTAATGCTCTTTTTCTACTACTTCGGAGTTTCTTGGGTCCTTGGCTGGTACTTTGACTACAGAAAATCTCCCGACACTGGAATCCCTATTCTCATCAGGAGATTTAAAGTAAAATGGTGGGATGGCTTTAAATTTTTTGATAGAGTTTCCACTAAAGCCGTCACCAAATGGCTTAAGGAAAGACATTTAATGTCTCCACCTCCTCCTGAAGAAATTACTCCATTTCTACATGATAAAGGGTTTGTCCTTTCCAGATTAGCATCTGCTCAATCACAGCAGCAGTTAACCGAATTACTCAAACAAGCCCTTTCTGATATCGAAGAAACTGGTTCTTCCCATTCCCATCATGATGGGAATTCAAATGAAGATGACTGCTACGGAATCTTGCCAAGAATCCCATGGGGAGATGTAGCAGATCAAGAAGAAGAAGAGGACGAAGAATCAACTGTGGATCTGTCCAAGCCATAATTCATGGCACCGAAAGACTCCTCCAACTTTCATTATTTCAAAAGGAGGAATCTGTCAGTCAGTCTTTCTTTTAATAATTATGTCAAGACACTGTTCACTGTCAGCCAGTCTTTCTTTTAATAATTATGTCGAGACACTGTTCACTGTAAACACTGTGCACTTACCACTACAGTAATACCCGCACTGTGCACTTACCGCTACAGTGATACCCGTGAACGATTTCTACAGTAACCTACCTGGTTATAAAAGAAGACCTCACCTCTCATAAGAGAGGCAGAATCCTTTCACTTCACTCTCGAACTCTCTTCTCTCCGAACCCTTTTCTCTCCAAACTCTCTTCTCTCCTTTCTCCTGATCACCAACATCACTTCATTACCACTTGAATAAGTAAGTTCAACTTACAGATCTTAGTTTCCCTTAGAGAGATATAGTCGGCAATCATCTGCTAGTACTATTCTCGGGAAACACAGAGTTCTATCTTGAACTTCATAAGATCTTCCATCTTTTATCTTCGCAGCACTTTATATCTTGCATATGATCTGAAGATTTTAATACTTCATTTTGCACTTGTACTTAAATTCCAGTTGTAATCTTTAAATATTGTTCTTGTAAGTTTTTAATATTGTTTATATATAACAGTCTTTTTTCATATCTCGCATTTAAATTCCAGTATTTACATCTACATACCCCACAAACGGCAGGTCGAACCGCCTGTGGTTGGTCTGTAGTTTAAATCTCTGCAGTTGATATATCCTTGCTTCTTTTACTGTTTTACCCCTATAAGATTTGAATACCACCTACATGGTTGGTTTAGAAATACTTGCTGTCATTCTACTTATTCTTGCTTACGGTATGCTCGTCATTTAATATAACCTTAACTCTGTGTATATTTGCATAATAATGTAGGATAAATATGATAAACTTGTAATGAGCACAGCTGCTGCTAGTGGTGATGGTGATAGTGATGGTGTTCCAGCGTCCGAGCTATCAGTTGACAATATGGTATTATGGATGGAGGCATCGGGTGGAATGAGAAAGGGTCAAATATTTGGGATAGGATCCTTGTCAAGGATGTATAGAATGCTAGCTGTTGCAACTCCATCCTCCAGTACGGCTTTTTTAAGGGCACAACACAAGGAGCGACAGGACCAAGAATTGAACCGCTTGAAACAATTACTTGTACAAAAGGACGAATAAATGATAGGAGTGAAACAACGTTTGCAATTAATCATGCGACACCTCAACCTCGAAGCTGATGACATTCCTTCTGTATCTCCTACTAATCCAGTAGGTGATGGCCACAATGATGATGATAATGAGATTCCTAATGATGATGCTGATGATCCTTGCTAGTTTAAATTTCCAAGAGGTACTTATATCTTTATGCTTTTGCTGTTGAATAGATGTGAAAAAATTAACAGGGCTTAGGAGTTTGATATTGTGATGTTTGCGCTGCAAATGGACAGGACTTCGATTCTTGGAGAACACTATAGACAATGTGAAAGAACTTCTTGACAAGATCAACAGTTTTCGAACTAGTTAATTTAGAACTTTGTTTCATTTCTTTCTTTTTGGGGTTTGTTCTTGTCTTGATTGTGATTTTCTATCAATGTTAATTAGATTTCAAATCGAAATCGCCCCTAAACAACATTCGTCCCTAAATTATTCATTAAAATTCGTCGCCAAATTCGTTTTCAAATAATGTCTGTCGCAAAAGTCAAAATTTTTTGTGTAAAAAAAAAATTGGCAAATTAGCCACGAGTTTTGCAATGAATAAGTTCGTCGCAAAAAACCAAAAAAAAAAGGTCCCAAATTAGCCACGAATTTTGCTACGAAATTTGTTTGTGGCAAATTAGCCACGAATAAGTTTGTCACAAATGATTGAAAAAAAAATTTTACTCGCAAATTAGACATGAATTTTGCCACGAAATGTGTTCGTGGCAAATTACCCACGAATTTTACCACGAATAAGTTCGTCGCAAATAATCGAAAATTTTTTTTTGGGCAAATTGGCCACGAATTTTGCCACGAAATATATTCGTGGCAAATTAGCCACGAATTGTGCCACGAATAAGTTCGTCGCAAATAATTGAAAAATTGTTTTTATGGAAAATTAGCCATGAATTTTGCCATGAATAAATTCATCGCAAAAAATGAATTTTTTTTTCTGCCAAATTAGCAACGAATTTTCCCACGAAATGTGAGAAATTTTGCCACAGATAACTAGCAAAGATTTTTGCCACGAAAATATTTTGTCTCAATTTCGCAACCAACAAAAAAAAATCAAAATAATAGCGACGACTTTTGCCACGAAGAGATCTCGTGGCAAATTACCGACGAATTTTGCCACAAATATTTAGCCGAAGTTTGCTACGAGTAATTAGCGACGAATTTTGGCACGGATAATTTTTGTGGCAAATTAGCAACAGAAATGTGCCGCGAATAGTGTTCGTGGCAAATTAGCCACAAATATATTTCGTTGCAACTTAGCCACGAATAATTAGCGACGAATGTTGCAACGACTTATTTTTCGTTGCAAATTAACCACGAATTTTGCTATGAATAATTAGCGACGAATTTTTTTCGTCGCAAATTAGCCACAAAAATTGAAATTTTCCGTGACAAAATTTTGCGACGGCCTATTAGCGACGAATTTTTTTCCGTCTCTAATTTTGTCGCAAATTTATTTTGCCACGAATTTTGCCGAATTTTTCATGGCAAAATTCGTGGCAAAACCTGGCTTTTTTTGTAGTGTCAATTTAGAAGATAGGTGGAAATGAAGAGACCCCATTTGTTTTGAGGAGAACGAATGATTTGAAAAATATTTTTCTGTAAACGATCGCTCGTATCGCTTCCAAAAATAAATGAACATTAAAAATATTTTTATCATTCATGAAAATATTTAAACAATCAATAATAAATATATTTTTCATTGACTAATTATTTTTAAAAAATATTTTTAAATTATTTATTTTTCTGAAAATAAACGGAGCCAAAGTCTTGGGCAAACAGTAGACGAAATGCAATTGGTGTATATAATTTAAGATCCGGTAAGCCAAATGAGCTTATGGTCCCAAAGTAGGCCACGTGTCAAGTAGCTCTCGTGGAGAGTGAGTCGACTATGGCGTGGTGGATTAAATGTAACAAGTGACATTAACTTCGTGATATTAAAATGGTTATAGATTAATTAAAAAAATCATATGATTAGATCGATGCGTTTTAGCTTATCAAGTTAAACGTGAAGAGGCCAAAGGACAAAACTTCTCTCGGGTGATTCTTATGTTATAATTGAATGTATCTATCTATCGTAATAAGGCCTTGGCTCATCTCATCATAACGGCAATGAGTGAAGATGTTCTATTACGGAACGTAACCCACAACGAGTTGTCGAAAGCATTGGTTACATATGATACAAAAACCGTCCTATCGAATCGATAGGACGGTTTTTGTACAGATTTTGATCACACTAACCAAACTCGTAGTGGCTTGATCGTAGATGAAACTCATGCAATGTGTTGTCTTTGACAGTCATGCTTATTGTTAGTGATATTAAAATATTTACTTGATTTTGCATATCTTTTAAAATTTTGTTTGTATCTCATTTGATAGTATATATCCTCAATTGGTTATATCTGATTTTATGTTTATTTTATTACCTTAAATAGTTATCCAATAAAGTAAATAAATAGGCTCATGTTAACTTAGTATCAGAGTTAGTCGATCATGAAAGGTATCCGGTGCACCCGCACCGGTGCACACCCAAGTGCGCATTCAGAGATAATCTTTCTTCTTGTTATTTTTTTTCCATTTAGTCCTAATATCCTCCGGTCAATGATCGTCCGATAGCCAATGTCGGACTTTACCGTTGTTGTGTGGTCTACAGAGCCTATCATCTAAGGAAGCACCATCAAGTTATCGTTTCACTAACAAAGTCAACTACTGATGTTTCCCTTCTATTCTCAGCTAGGTTATTACGATACCAATTGCACAAGTCGTATCGTTCAATAACTATTTTGAAAGCAAAGCCAACTGCATTGGCCGCTTGCTATTACGATGCCAACTGCATCGGGTGCATTCCTCCGGTTACTATTTTATTCAGTAAAGTTAGCCATATCGGTCATTTGCTGTTTTTTCCTTTGATTCACAACCTTCCTTTACTCATATTTGAGAACCGACACCACCATTAGACTCGCTGTCGACAGACAAGCCAAATCCCTAAATGTTAGAGCTAATTAAGACAATTCTCTAGGATATTTTTCTATAGTGGAGATAATTAGGATATTTTTGTTGGTATTCTATATTTCTCAAGATTGCGTGTATATCTCCCTTTGATTATATATATCTTGATTGATATATGTTACTTAAAATAGTCATCTTATAAAACCTATAAATATGCATATGTACTATTCATCACGATTTACATTAAAATATATGCATTCATATTCCACTCTTCCGCATACTTTGATATGCATTCATATCAGGGCCAACGTTATTCCGTTTGCATGTGCTTCCACTCACTATCAGTTAAAATTCCACGTGCCATGGTCTAATTCCATATGCCGCTCTCAATCCAGCTGGCATGGTTGCATGCGACAAAGATGTTAAAATATTATCTCACATTACTTGACAAGTTCAATTTACTTTTTATATTCATGTGATCTCCCTCCACTTAATAGCTTAATATTTTAGAACAACATTGGTCTTACAAAATTTGACATGGTATCAAAGTAGGAGGTCACGAGTTCAAATATTTTCAGGCTCTTTTTTGTCTCCCCAATTACATATTTCCATGCTTAGTACTAGGCAAAATGATCAAGCTAAGTGTGATGAGGAGTGATAGAATAATTAATATTAAACTACGCCTTCATCTAAAAGTTTAAGATTTTAAAACAATTAGTAATAGTTTTACAAAATCTTATATCAGAGCCTCCTTCCTTGAGGACACTCCAGTGCACCGGGTGCACTCCGATGCAAAATAAATCCATCCCGCAGCTCGATAGTGTTCACCCAACCAAGTGCCGCAATGATTGTGTTACAACATCGGTGACGCATCGCTAAGTCGAGCTTTTCGCTGACTCGAACTTTTCTTTTTCATGGAGGTATTTTTTGACACTGTGAAGATGCGTCTTTACATGATAACTTTTGCTCAGCGAAGCATGGATTATTTTGTTTGTTGTAGCCCCACACTAGTCAAATTGGCCATGTTTGTTCAGTTACTGTTCCGACAGCAAAGTCGACCGCAAAAGACTCATGCTGTTCGGGTCCAACAGCAAAGTCGATCGCAAAGGACGCATGATGTTGGCCTCCAATTCTCGACCTTTCACTTCTCGTTTCGAGAAGTTGAAACCACCACTAAACTCACTGTCATCAAACAAGCAACATATGAAATCTCATCGTCTATAGAAGCTTGGAGCCATCACACGCACCAACCCGCCTCATATCCATTGAGCTCATTTTCCAGCTCAGTTATCTCACGACAATCGAAGATTTTGTGGTATTGTTCGGATTATTTTTCAAACTCAATTATGTTTGAGGGATATTAGCGATATTAAGATATTTACTTAATTCTGCATATCTCTCAGGATTATTTATATATCTCCTTCGATATGTATATCCTTGATTGATTATATTTGGTATTATGTTTATTTTATCACTTTAAATACTTATCCAATAAAACTTATAAATAGGCTCATATACAGAAAATTCCAATATTCACTCTTCCATTTTATTATTCTTTTAACTCTTACAAGTATTTCGCCTAGTCATGGTCTCGTAGGATAATCTCGAGATTAGCTCACGTGACAACGAAGGCCTCCTTCGCTTTGGTACGTCGTCACCAATTGATTGATTGGCCCTTCAATCTTTTTTAAATGTTTATTTCTTTTATCTATTCCAACCCAGAAAGAGGGTTAACGACTCATGCGGACATGATCCAATTCGGGGGGCGGGATGCACACATAAGCATGTGTTTATGTCTCCAGCTAGACATATAAAGTCTTCCGTTATTCTCTTGTTCCTTTGATTTCTGGTGGTGCTGGTCTAATGTTTCGTGATGAAGTGCCCACCAATCAAACTGGGAATCGATGAGAGTTGGAGATTCGTGCTGTCTTTTTTCTGTCTTCAAAATCTGAATTATGTTCCTTCCTGCGGAAGGCTGCGACTGGGGAAGCTACACTATAATAATTGGTGCATGCCATTCCTATTTTCCACACACGTAGTCCAAATACTTGGGAGAAGCACGGTCAACTAGGAGGAAATACGTCTTTGATATCTTCTACCCTTTATTCTATGATTTGTTCCATAAAGTGGAGAGCATATCTCTCCACTAAGTCTCCTTTTCATGTGAAGCAAGGGGAAAAAAGAAGGAAAAGGAACCACTTTTAGAAACTCGATCGTCCAATAATTGATGAATTAGATCGATCTCTTAGAGGATGTTAATTATGTGCCCCGGCTTATAGGTCGGGAGAAGCTATTAGGTTAGCGTCACAAAAACTTGGGGACTAACCATTACAAATTGCCTCCTTTTCTGGTATAAATGATTTGGCATGACAAACATTAACCAAGTATATTATGGTTTGCAAACAAAAAGTCATAACTAATTTGGTTTGAACCAGTACGTTCGCCTTTAGTAACTTCAAGGATCAATCGCCCAATAATACATATTGTGAACAGTTATGACCATGTCATTTATTGATGATATCACGGAAGTGACATGCAATTCTTCGTGTCGGGGCGGGATGGTGATGGTAAGATAGAGATTTTCTCGATGTCTTGTTCGAGGTTACAACAGTGCGGGCGATGTTGGCTTCAAGATTCTTATCCTACTTTTCTTGAAAGACAGGATAAGAACTATCTCTTCAATCTTGTCTGCTTTTTGCTTCACTTCTTTTTCTCTTCATTATTATTAGAACTTCTGTTTGATATGTTTTCTTTTCTTCAAATTCCAAAAGGGGAGGTCCGCGGGTCACGCAAAGGTTTAGATGCTAGTGTATAAGCATTGTGTTCGTGGATAAACCATTTCCTAATTCTTGAAGGCCTCATTTAACTGTTTGAGGCTCAGTGCAGTTTTGAACCCAACAGAAGAGGACCTTTATGGGCCTATAACCTGTACAAAGTTTGATTTTGTCTATGGGGCCTGGCCTTAGTCCGATATACCCAAATCAATCACCACGGAGTTTCAGACAAAAAAAATGAGCAATTGGTCTGTACACACGTTTTGTAAAAAAATTGTGTTATTTTCTTTAGAAACAGTTGAACTAGTTTTTAGATGGCGTTTGTCTTCGATGGACGAAAACATAGTAAGGTAGCATTTGGTTCAGTTTTCCCAAGAAGATTTAAAGGTCAAAGCCCATTGGAAAAATGATAAAATGTTTGACAAGCTTTTTGGGGACCTCCTTGGCGGCCTTGGCAAAGATGAAAGCCTAAGGCAGTTCCTCACCTGCATTGGCTTTCAGCAACTTGCCTCGAGCTTTCAGAATTTGCAGAAGGCTATTTCTAGGGTTAAATAATTTTTTCTTCTTCCTATATTACTCTCACCAATTCTTCCGTTTTTCAGTTTTGCCCTTGTTGTTACTATTCATTTTCTTTGCATAACGGTAGCCAGCAAGGTCGAGCGACCCTGGCGACGGTCGCTTGGGGTCATACAACCTTAGGCAGCCCTCACTAAGGTCGTGTGACCCTACCCGGGATGGCGTGACCTCGGTGAGGGGCCACCAGGGGTCATGCAACCCCTCACTTAGGTCACACGACCCCGGCGAGGGCAATGTGACCTCAGGTGGCCCTTGCTTAGGTCATGCAACCCTTGCCAGGGGTCACCTAACCTCAGGTGACCCTTGCCAAGGGTTGCTAGGGGCCCTCCAAGGTCATGTGACCTCATATGACAGCTGTCGACGCCAAGCTCGCTGGTGGCCTAAGCCCTTCGTTGAGTCCGATGAAGGGTTTTGGTTCTTTTTAAGGATTAATACTACGAAAAATCTTAAACTTGTACACGAGTGGCAAATTTACCAAAAACTAATTTTTTTTATCATCAAAAACCCCAAACTAGAATATTTGTGATAATTTTACCACATGTTAGTTTCCGTTTAATTTTACTATCAAATTTCTGAATTTGATGACATATGATAGTTGATGGGTGTATTAATTTGAGGTTTTATCCTCCGTTTATCACGGATATACCAATTTATGATTTTTTTTTTTATAATAATCCAATTTAATAGGTGGTAAATTTGTCAAAAATTACCGGTTTATAGTTTTTTTGTAGCAAAAAAATTAGTTTGGGGTAAATTTGTCATGAGTGTACTAGTTTTGGGATTTTTCGTGGTTAAAAAATTAGTTTTGGGTAAATTTATCACGGTGTACCAATTTAGGATTTTTCCGTGGTATTAACCATTTTTTTAAAAAAATAGAAAAACTGCAACCAATGTCCTTTGAGCTAAAGGCCCTTGCATAAAATATAGAAGTTTGCCAAACACTGTTTGACCCAAAGTTGCTTTACAAATGAGTTTTTATCAAATGCAATTTGCATTTTCCAAAACCCTCTAGGCTAAGGGCTTTTGCATATTCCCAAAACCAAACCAAATGCAGCCAAGTAAGTTAAAAATTACATTACAATGGCACGATCCACAAATTTATTATATTTTATTTGGTAGTACACATCATAGATTCGATATTAGTGAAGAGATCATCAAGAGAGAGCTTGTTAACATATTTGGTTGGACCCATTTTCACTCAACATTATAACCTAATGAGTTATGGGTTAATTAACATATGCTAATACCCTCACACCAAACCAATTCTGTGAGGTGGAATTTTTTTAACACAATTTATAAGTGCATCTCAATATTTTAGGTGATAGGCACACCTAAAGTACATGATTTAAGGTCAATTTGACTTTTTGGCCGAGATCATTGAACCATATTAACTAGAAATATTATCTCTACAATCCATTTTTTTTTTTTGGTCGAACTCTAAAATCCATTTATTTGGCTCAAATTCATCTACCATGAAAAAGAAAATAGGAATTTACTATTCATGATACACAAAACGAATCACGATAAGATAAATTGTAACCAGTCATTATCAATCTATGCATGGATGATGTCTGTATACCAAAAGTTCAAATTCATAACTTCTTGACTCGAAAAGAGCAAATCCTTTGCGTGTAAATAAAAATAAAATATAAGAACACTAATGTACTATAAAATAAATGCTTGAAGATTTCGTCTACTTAGGAAATGAACTTAAGTTTTTATAATATATAACAAGGATATACGTTATCAAAAAGGATACGAAAGATTGAAATTGAAATTTAAAAAACGTCAGATATTTGAGAAATTATCTTTTAAATGTTTTTGAATCATAGTTTCTCCCTTCGTTTAATTTTGTAAAATTATGATTCACTTAGTAATATGTGTGGGTTTTTTCACGAAATCTTTGAGTAAACTTTTTAGGATTAAACCATATTTTTGGTTTATAATCCAAAATAAACACATGTGATTGACTTAATCATTCAGTTCACACTGTGCTGATTTAAAAAATTCAAAAAAATAAAAAGAAGAATTCTCTTCACAAAGCTAGTGGCTCGTGGACCTCAAGAGTTTCATCACAGAAATCTTTTGGACCCACCTAAAATTCATGCATTCACAATAGTTTCCGATTATTAAAATCTGTCAATATGTCTGCAACTTCTAAGGTTTTTGTCGTCTTCACTGTTCTATACTTTGTCAAATACCAATTTCATGCAACTTGCGATCCACGGATTATTGGCGCCAAGCGCAGAACCCATATTTTGTGAATCAGAATAGAGCTCAAGCCTAGAACCTATATCATATGATAATAACTTAGCACAAAAAACAGAGTATATTCCCATTACGTGTTGCAATGGACACCACAAAAACCTAATCATTTGGCAGAGATTGAGTTCACGAGATCCTGATCAGACCTATTTTAAAGGTACGAATCAAAACCATTGAAATTATTGGTAGTTATTGACGGTAACGTCATACATATGTTACTCAAGAAGTCCCATTTAAAAGGTTTTCTCAGGGTAGAATGAATCCATGGAGGTGGGGTTGTCTATGATTTTAAAGGTGAACTTATGTTTCTGCAGACTAATAAAAAAAAGGAAAAGATTTCTGCGCAGCGTCGGATTAGTTACACACCTAAATATTCCTTTCGAAGGCACGATAACGATAACCCTTTAATTAATTTTGAGTCCTTAGCGCAACAGTGTTCTGATGAATGCAAAACTTTAATTTACAACTTGGTATATTGAAGTTATTAATTGTCATGATCTACTTATCGAGTTGGCAAGGCATAATGTAGTATGATTGTACGATGGCGTCCATTTTATCCACCAAAGGTGAATATGAGAGATGATACAGATGCATTTTTTCTTCCACCAAGTATATTACACAAATGAAATCACTGCAGTATCCTAAGCAGAAGAATTATTCCCAACACTAATCAAAGCAACGACACCACCCAAAACCCAGAACTAAACTATGAAATTTAATGCGTAAAACACAAGTTAAGAAAAGGCATAAGTGCTCCTTTTTTCTGATCAGGCACATTGGAAGTGGGATGGGAGCTTCTTGCCACAAGTGTTTACGAGGAGGCTCAGTGAAATGGGGATGTTCAAATTGATCCCGAGGACGTTGGCTTTAATGGCAGTGCAAAGGCAGACGGCTGCTTCGAGATTAAGAAGGCCTTCGAGCACTGAACAGCATGGACTGTCCGGAGGTGACCCAATCACTGCATTGACTGGCCCGTTGAGCAAGTTCGCGCAAACACCCAATTTGAGTGCGTCTCTTGGGCAGCTTCCTGTCGGAGACGGGGTCGGCTTTGGATAACCACAACTGTTACACCCACTCGCTAGAGCAAAAAACAGGAGGTTGATGGAGAGGAACAGGGCAAAAGATGGTGAAGTGTTCTTGGATTGAGCCATCTTTTTTCTCACTGAACATGCACACAATGGCCAGTATTAGGGTTAGGGTTGATGAAAAAAAGGATGGTTGCTATATATAAGAATGATTTTGCATGGAGAGTCTCGAGATTGAGGATGAGATGAGGCATAAGATCTATGGATCTCGTGTAGGTGGTCAGGAATTCTTTTGCTGGCAAAGAGAGGAAGAGGTCCTTCACCGTGCATTGATTTGGGGAAATTTTGTCATATATTCTACTTTTATCATATTGTCATATTCATTCTGTATATCGATCACAACAGTGGCCAATCACCAAGTTCAGACACTCCCGTGAGTTTTTCTCCAGAAAGGCATGAAGTTCAGATCATTCCATTGCATGCGTACGTGGAAGATGCAGGAGTTAGCATAGCTGGCAATTCCGGTTTTTCCACATTTCTTATTTTCTCCAATCATTCCATCTTTCACTTGTCCTTCTCTTGCTGAACATGTAGTCTTCAGGGAGAATTATTGAAACAGAGCTCTCTCTCTCTCTCTCTCTCTCTCTCTCTCTCTCTCTCGGTTATGGATAAGATAGATGGGTGACTGCCTGTTTATAACTCTTTGGCTAATGCAAAGATGACAGGCTATCGATATGTCTAAGTAACACCTATGTTTGCTTGCTGATTTAAGATGTTAAGTTAAACAATGATGATTGAAGAGATTTGTTACATGCATTGTACTGCCCGTTAGTCCAATCTACAATATTATACACAATAATCTTTTTAACAACCGCTAGTATTTGAATATTTCGGCTCAATTCATCCTCTCATATGCATGCGTACCATCCCGTCTACAGAGATTTGTTGTCGGCTAAACTCTTTTCTCCATGGGATGTAAGAATTCACTTGCAAGGCAAAGTATATGACCCAAAAGTCACCCTAAATGGGAGACATTGTGATCAGAATAAAAGAGCAATCACTTATATGAGTCTTGTTAACGAGTGCCTCCGAGACATTGGTTAACCATAATTATTTTCATTCCAATACATTGATTACACAAAACAAGGGAAACTAATGTGCCAAAAATGACAAATTTTCTTTTATTAAGGTATTCAACTAGTGTCCATGGGGCACTTGTTGATAATAAATACACTCTTACGTGGCTTTTGTTAAATAATTAACAACAAGATGGCAATTTTGTGTGGAAATCTCACCAAAACGACACCACGAGGTCAGGCAAAACTGACTATGGTCGTCCAATGAGTTTGTGAATCGACTTTGGTCAAGATGACACCAGGAGCTCGTGATCTTCATCCCCGGCATGTTACTAATTGTCTGCAACAGCCTCACCATTATCAGCTTCGGGATCGCGCTGAGCGGCGTGTTGTCAAAGGCCCGGACCTCCCTTACAAAGCACTCGACCGGATCTTGGACCCCCTCATGAAGCATCACGCGAGGGACGACTGCAAACAGGAAGGCAATGAAAAGGCTGCTAGCCCAGAAGGAGGCGAAGCTTATAAGGAAATAGAAGAGGAACCCCAAGAGCCCCCCCTGTCGAGGCCCACCACGACCAAAGTATAGGCCGAGAGTGCAAGCGAGAGGTAGACTTAGGGCGGCGGCGCCATGAGGGAGCACAAGAGAGCTCACAGGATGACCTGAATTGGGAATTACTTTCAAAATGTGTGATTGAAAATGAAATTAGGGCTGAAGTTTGTTGAAAGAGGCTAGGGATTTGTGAGAACAGTAATACAAACTAATTTGGGACAAACATCTAATGTAAACGACCCCGTTGGGTTGTATTTTTAAGGGATCAATTTTCTGGCGAGCACGCATCTAGGATCAATTAATGTTAAGTTGGTTCTTCATGTGAAAATTTTGATACTTCTAGTATACTCTTTTTCTGTCAAATGCTTAAATGTACTCATCCAAATCTCTCAGGGATTATGCACGAGAAGTTTATAAAACATTTTCTGATGATAGACGATGTCTTTAAGGGCAAAGCCTATTTCTTGTCCATAAAACAGGGAGTTTCCATTGATTGATGCAGCTTCTACAAATGCGTGTATACGGCACGTGTGAGTCTTTGACATATTAACCTTCTATTTCGTCAATACATTTGGGTGAAAGGGAGCTAGTTCTTCAAAGGATTCTAAAAGAAAAAATAGGTGCTGAGAATAGATCAAATGAAATTGAGGATGGTTCACCAATTTTGTGCGAAGTTAAATAATCCTTGGACCGCTTTTCCTCTTTCTTCTCTAGGGTTTTCTCCTCTCCCTCTCACCACACAACTTTCTTCTTCAACTTCCATGGAGGGGATGGTTTAAGCTAGATCTCACCCTCCCCTCACATTTTTTTTAGCTGATTTGGTTATATGTTCTCCTTTTCTTGCTTTCGTCCCATTTTGCAGAGCTTTTCTCTTACTATCTAGTCTAGATCTGGAAACTGCTCTCCCCCATTTCAAGGAGGTTTCCATCCCGATCTAGTCTAAATTTGGAGATTTTAGCATATATGATCTTGGGGTTCTCTTCCCTCGAGTTTCGTTGCCGTATATGTCCAGTTTTAAAGTAGATCAGATGAGTTTTGTGAAAGTTTAACTCTTATAGGTGTTAAATCTGTATTTGTTTAACCTTATTACTCTGAACGACAATGGTGTTAGGGACGTCAAACCTAAGCGCGCATCGCCAAAAGGCAAGCTGTAGAAACATATGAAGATCTCGGTTTGTACTTATTACTAAAGACCAATTTGGTCATTAGCTATTGATTTTGGTTTGAAAAAGTCATAGATTTGCTTTTTGAGTGGGAGACTCCTGACCTTGTTATGATTATTCATCTATTTGGAGCTTGTTTTGTTTTGAAGTTGTTTGGAATTTGTCTTGGTTTATAGTTGGATTGCGTTGCTTTTCCCTTGTATTTTTGTGGAAATGAATGAAATGTTACTTTGACAAAAAATAATAATAATCCTTGGACCGTATATTTTTTTAGTGCACACCAATTCATTAAAAGTTGTGACACTAACACGAGAGTGGATATTCGTAGGACATACGACATCAAACATACCGAAAGCTGTCTTTTTCTATTTAATTTTCCTTTTTTCCCTTCATCTTCTGTCAAATCTTTTAAGATGTTTTATAAATTTTCCCCAAGAAAAATTTGATGTATAGGATCTTAGCATAGAAAATGATAACCTTCCGTTTCATGCCGCGTCAATCAAGGTTGGAAATAAAATCTCGTATGCGTTCTTAATGGAAACACGCATTAATCTCCGCCGTTGAGGCCTTCAAATTCGGCTAGCCTTCTATCCCCTACACGCTAAGACAAATGCAAAAATGGAAAATGTACCGAGCGAGTCGTAAGACCAACCAGCTCGAATCAACCGAAGGAACTTCTTTATTCACTAGCATTAAAAATTAATTAATCCTCGTCACCAAATCAACATCAAACTTGTTGACTTAATCGCACACCGATGCCTCTCGCTTCCAATGTTGCAAAACGAAAGATGGCTCCACACGGTGGGAATCGCAGGAAAGTTAAGGTGGTTGGGACAAATCTCTTCGACACGACCTAATCTTCGGCATGACGCGGATCGGATTATGAAGCTTCATTAGGATTAACAATGGAGGTTAATCAGTTCTTTGAGCACTCGTGACACTTGCGTCCACCAAGAACAAGCAATATAGAACGACATTATTAAACGGTTACTGCTAGCTGCAAGGGACAAATTTCCTCCAAACTGTTAAGTTTGGAGCCTTTTGCGCGCATTGAGAAATAATTAGGCTATAAACGCTTAGGAAATTACTTATCCTAGGCATGTTTCATTGTACTTAATCTTGGAGAGTCAAATTCGCTATCGATTTCATTTCATCACCGAAATTTAGTTACGATGCGAGTTCAATTCGTCTTTCAGGACATGAGAAATTCCTGGAGTAATATCTGAGTTTACAAATCAACGTCCATTTCATTGAACAGTAGAATAATTTGCGACAAGCATTATCCCGATGAATTAATGTATTGAATTTTTTGACTGGTTGCATTGGTTGATTACATTACATTGATTAAAGTTGGGAAATATAAAAATGGACCCTATGTACACCTTCTCTCACCATATCGTGCATGGAATAGGAAAAACACAGCTAATATCATATCCTTCGATGTATTTCATTAGTCAGATCAGGGTCTCAAACCAAGTCAAAAACAGATCAAGAAACCAAAAAATCAATCAAATACTAGAGAGAGAAAGGAAAAAAAATTGGCAATTTGCCACTTCCCACAAGATTAGAACCATCCAAAAATGTCACGAGGAGTTGCTTGCTCCGCCAACTAAAATCCCTACGGCCACCATATGGACGTACTATACGCACGCGATATTTTAGGTCACCGCTAGGGCAAAAATATTTTCTTCTAAAATAAATATTTTCTGTTTCCATCGACTCAAACGCATGTCCCTCCTTGAAACCCTATAAAAGACCACTTCCCCTAAACTCTCTCTCCATCCCAAAACACTCACATTTCACTAGCTAATTCCAATTCCCCACTCTCAACAACAAACTAGCTAGGGCTTCGAGAAGTTTTCATACTATGGCTTCCAAGAGCTATGCAACAGTCACTCTAGTTCTCTCTCTCAACATCATCTTCGCCTCCTTGGTCACTGCATGGCCACCAAAGCCGACCCCGACCCCTGCGGCTTCTTGCCCTAAAGACACCCTCAAATTAGGCGTCTGCACCGACATATTGGGTAGCTTGCTCAATGTCACCGTCGGTAAGCCTCCGAAGGAGCCATGCTGTGCTCTCATCTCGGGCCTTGTCGACCTAGAAGCCGCTGTTTGCCTTTGCACGGCCATCAAAGCTGACGTTTTGGGCATTCACCTTGACGTTCCGGTCTCTCTAAGTTTACTCCTCAATGTTTGTGGCAAGAAGGTCCCTCCTGGTTTCCAATGCGCTTAAGCGTGAGAGGTCTCAATTAATGTGAATTTGAAGTCGTTTGGATTACGCGAGTGAGGTGTGATCATCAGATGATGTTGTCAAGGTGTGGTTTTTTTTTTTTTTATTGTTATGAGTGTTTTGGGCGGTGTATGTTAAAGGGCTTAGTGCCTAAAGTGCTTGTCGAGTTTATGTTTATGGGACGATGCTTATCAAGTTATGGAACTTCATGCAAAGAAAAAAAGAAAGTTGTCAAAGTTGTGTTATTTCAATCGAAATAAACACCTTCTCTTAAAGACCACGCTTCTTGTCCCCTTTCCAGAGTTGAGACACCATGCATTTTGGTGGGCGGGGATAAAAACCTCGTTGGTCTCTAAACTACCGATCTCAGATGTGTCTACAAAGTTTCCAAATAGAATCAGGATCATAATTAAACGACGTCACCCACAAAATTTTTCATATAAGACAAACTGGTAATTGGTGTTAAGTTGGCATATGCAATACATGCTTACCTCGTTAATATAAAACTTTAAAGTTGGTGGATGAATATTTGATCCAAATTTGTTTAATCTTTCTGCATGCCGATTACCAATAATTATACATGCATGTATTTATTAAATTTTCTTGCAAAGAACATAATGAATTCATTCACCGGCCCCTTCCTCATCCAAAGATCCGATTACGTTGGTGGTGGCTGACGAACTTCACGAGATTGGCAGTTTTTGAGTATTAAGTGAAGAATATCAATCTATCTATAGCTTCTGCAATTTGCAGACTTACCTCCGAACGCCACCATTGTCATCTCGGGTTCCTTCATATCACCAGCAACCACCATAACTTCGCAGTCTAGAAATAGGTGAATATTATGCACGCACGATGTCGGTGGAGGCAATTTGTCGATGACTCGATGTGGAGAGGCTCGCGTGCACTCCATCACAAATGTTCATTCAAGGACATTCGTGATCATACGCTTAAGAGATGTTTTCATTCTAAATCGGACCTCAAATCCATCAAAAATGGGTTTGTGTGGCTTTCTGTCTCATTCCTCTTCTAATACGGTCTGTACGCTAGAGTGCGTAGACAGAAATCAGATCTCATACATGAAATTTTTGAGAAATAAGCTTATGAGGATAATGAGCCGTTATTATCTTTGGACTCTACTAGCTGCCACTGTGGCCACCGTTTCCAGGGTCGTTGCCCTCGATTCCTTGCCCCTATCAATCTGTAGGTCAACTTGCTTTAATCTCTGTCTCCTCTGCATTAAATCTCTTTTACAGTGCCCTCTCTCTCTCTCTCTCTCTCTCTCTCTCTCTCTCTCTCTGTCTCCTCATAAGGTCGATGACTGACACTGTGGCAACCTTCGTTTGAGGTTGCTAACGACCATGGTGACCTCAATTCAAGGTAGCCATGTTGAAGGGAGGTTGGGAGAGAAGGAGAGAGACGTAACGGGGACTTCGGGTATGTCGGAGGCAGAACATAATCGGTGGCGAGCTGCACGAAGACCACGGCGACTTGACGATTTTGCTGCTGCGATGGCGGCGGCAACACAAGACCGTGGCGGCCAAAGACAGGTTAGATAGGATGGCTAGGGTTAAGGTTTTCTGTTGGGGTCTTTTGGATGATTGTCGAACTTAGATTATTGTAAGGATACTTTGGACAGAATAAGGATGATTTGTAAATAAATCTTGAGTATTAACTTGTAGGTGCAATTTCGTCCGTAAAAATTTAAAGTTAGATTGCAAACTCGTGACTTTAGAAATAGAGTAGGCAAAGTGATAAATACTGGTAGAAATTTCTATATTTTTCTTTATTTTCTCTTGTGCTGGGTCCACATTCCCTAAATATATTGCCTATGTGACATAGGAAAGAATTGGGTTGAGCGACTAAACTTTCGAGTGCAATGTCATCTTATCTTATGGTTCCGTTTACTTATGGGTTGACAATTGACATTGCACTTCAATTCACAATCAACTTATAAATAATGTAGGAGATCAGAAGATTCATTTATTAAATGGATCAACTAAATAATTCGACAGATTTTTATTGGGTGTTTAAATCGGCCAACTAACTTAAATAACCACTTATCATTTGCCACTTTATTTGAAAAACTCATTTAGCACTCGAGTCATAGTGGCTCTAGCAGTACTTGTGAACTCGTGATGGCATAAAAGCCATGCTAATGGTTGATACATTTTTCTAGATGACCAATGCACGGTAAGAAATTTTGATATTGTAGCTGTGGTATCCTTTTATTTTAGAAATTGTAACCGCACCAACTTAAACGAATCGTTGGATGGCTTAAGACTCATACAGGACGCATATGATCCAACGGCACATGTCACATGCGCCAGGTATTAGTAATACCGGTTGTCAATAATACCCGCTCCTCTTCGTTCTCCGCATCTCGAATATGCTGAATTCAGTCCCATCTAACCACCATTTTTGCTTCCCGTGAACCATTTTTTGGCGCATTCCAACTTCCTATTAGCTAGCATATACGATTCTCAAATGATATAAATCTATAATAATTGCGCTCCTATATGTAGGAAACAATCAAAGTGCAAGATATAATGGTATTTTTCAATATGTACGAAAGGAGTAATGTTTTGCCCCGGGACCCCGGTCAGGTTGTCCTCGACAGGTATGTGCTGTCATTGAATAATTATAGTTTCGTTTGTAAGTCCTTATTTCTGTGTATGGAATATAAACATCTCATTACCTTATTATGTACATATTGTAAGAAAAAAGTATGCAGTACGTCGCACGTTAATTTATTTTATTTCGCCGATAACATCAACATTCCTCCACATGTTTTCGCAAAAATCCTAAATGCAAATGCTAGAGCTTTGTCACGAGATTTCATAAACACAAAATCTCCTCCAAAGCTCATGCACAATGCTCTAATAAATCTCAGAAAGTGTGCTGTGATCTTCTATTTCCCAGACTCTGTGCAAACTCTCCTATCTTAATTGTTTCTCCAGTGCTCCGTTTGCCAATGTTTGATCTTACTGCTCTATCTTCTTCGTCTTTGCA
The DNA here is from genome assembly GCA_024500025.1 of Syzygium aromaticum. Classification (NCBI taxonomy): domain Eukaryota; kingdom Viridiplantae; phylum Streptophyta; class Magnoliopsida; order Myrtales; family Myrtaceae; genus Syzygium; species Syzygium aromaticum. The sequence continues at coordinate 21,940,793 of CM044888.1, read as the reverse complement.
GATTGAATCCCAACTTACGGGCGAGGAAGTTCGTCCAAATTCAATGAAGAGTTGCAGAACTTCGACTCGTCTCATGTCATCTACCAACAGAAACTTACGTCTATCCTTCACTTTCCGTCTCATGCCAATCGCTGCTCTTCTTTTGGCCCTCGAGGACACACGGTTCCTTTTACCTTAACCAATCTTTATCGACTGAGTAAAATGTCGCTTTGACAGTGGAAGACGGGTGGGTTCGCATATACTAATTCGGAGTAAGGATTCACTCTTATTTCCGAGGTAATGAGCATGTAGCATGGGATCTTTTGGGATCTCTAATCTTTGGGGAAAATAACCAAAAAAATCCTTAACCTATTGCACTTGTGTCAATTCAGTCGACTAAATTAAAACAAGAGATTAGTGACGAATTTTGCGACGAAAAATTTGGCAAAATCCATCGCTAATCGAATTTACGACGAAATTAGCGACGGAAAAAATTCCGTCACTAATACGGCGTCGCAAATTTTTGCAACAGAAAATTTCAATTTCCGTTGCTAAATTGCGACGGAAAAAAATTCGTCGCAGCTAATTCATTGCAAAATTCGTCGCAAATTAGCCACGAACACTATCCGTCGCAAAATTTATCACAAATTAGCCACAAGCTTTATTTGTCACAAAATTCATCAGAAATTTCGTCGGAAATGTTGTCGCAAAATAGCCACGAACTTTATCCGTCGCAAAATTCGTCACAAAATTTGTCGCAAATTAGCCACAAATTTTATTCGTCGCAAAATTAGCCATGAACTTTATTCGTCGCAAAATTCATTCCTCGCAAAATTTTTTCGTCACAAATTAACCACGGACTTTATTCGTCGTTACTTATTCGTCACAAATTAGCTATGAACTGTATTGATTGCAAAATTCATAGTTAAATATTCTTCGCAAATTATACACCATTTGGGCCATCAAATCTTGTCCATAGCAATAGCTACGCATTAATGAACATCATGTAATACATTCAAAATATTCAAAGGACACAAGACAACCATAGATTCTGCTTCAGAAATAGAAAACGAACAAACCAGACACAATGCCATATAATTGAAAAATATAACCAAAGGAAAGATTCTAGTCCGCAAAAAATAATTATATATGCAAAGTTGCAAAGTCTGACATGATGCTATTTAATATCCAATATTATAATAATTCAAAACATTCAAAGGAGGCAGGACAACCATAGATTCTGCTTCAAAAACGAAAAATCAACAAACCAGACACAAGATTGGACAGCTTTGGTATTCAGCAGGACACCAGAAGTAGTCACTCTTGTTGACACCTGTTGAAATGTGGATACATAAATAAAAATATTCAATCAGTCCAGAATAACCAAAAAGAAGCGTTTATGCATAGATGTGGAACTAGGTATATAAAAACAAGTAATAGGGTTAACAAAAAAACGTTTCAGGATGAAAATCAATGTTCTTACATATGAATATGAGTCAACTTTGACACGTAACTACGAAAAATTAGATCCTTCTCCAAACAGCATTCAACAGTTTAATGACTTAAAGAGGTGAATTACCAACACCAATTCCTAGGAAGAGAAGACTCAAAGTCAATTAAGGCATGTATTTCTACAATGTTCAACTATCATGATTTTTTGTAACAAGCATGTCATCCTAGGATTTCCAAATTTTCAGTTTTTCGTTAGCAAAGAACCTAGTTGTAAGAAAGTTGTGCACAAAAAATAATTGTAGGGCAGGAACATATTAGGTGAAATTGCACTTATGGCACAAAAGATTGTGAAGCAAGCTTACCCCCGATTTTGAAAATTTTAACTAGAAAAGACCGAGAAAATCATTATCATCAGCAGCAATCTCAGCATTATTGTGTTGCTCATCATTGTGCCCATCACCTATTGGATTGGCGGGAGGTATAGGAGGAACCTCATCATGATGGAGGTTGAGGTGTCACATAACGATTTGCATTTGTTATTTCAAGTCATTTATTTTTTCGTCCTTTTCTACAAGTACATTTTTTAGTTGGTTCAATTCTTGGGTCATTTGTTGCTCAAGTCGTGTCCTCCTTGAAACAGCCGCATTGGATGATGAAGTTGCAGCATGATTTGTCATGTATACCCTTGATAAGAATCCCATCCCAAATATTTTTCCTTTTTTCATTCCACCCGTTGCCTCCACCCATAATGTCATACTGTCAACTGATGACTCAGACGCAGCAACACCCTTACGACCACTAGCATTGCTCATTAAAAGTTCATCATATTTTTCCTACATTAACAATATAAATGAAAATAAAATAACTTCATATATATAACTACCATAAATATTAAAAGCATTCATGATTTTCATTCTAGTTTCCATAAAGTCCAAAGTATAACCTTACATACCTTAATAGCTTTTACTCGATCGCTAGTCCATGTCTTATCTTTTTTTTTTTAAATGTGCGTTCAAATGTAGTTGCAAATGTCAGTTTTGTCCCCAATTCATGTGCCTACAAAATGTAAACATGAGTAATTGAATTAAATTAACTTATAACTTATTTAACAAACTTACCATTCATTTTCGATACTCCCCAATATTGATAGAGCCCCCAGCATATGTGATAGACCCTTCACTAGAACTAGAAGATCGATTTTTTTTATTCTACTTACTAATTTTCTGATTCTTTTCAGTTTCCCAAATTCTATTAATTTCCATCCAATTGTCAATTGTAATGAAAGCCAGCTTCACTTGTTTGATCTTTGTTCTATTTATCACATTTCGTATGTGATCGCTGACTTTCTTCTTAAAAATTCTTCTCACTCCATTCTCTTCCTCTTCATCCCACCTGAACTTCCACTACAATCAATATAAAAACAGCTGAAAATTATTATAATTGTCACATATCCATTACCATGCATCGGACAATTCGGCGATAGATTTTGTAAAGTTCATCTCAGGGAAAATATCTGGTCTCTTTAGTACCGAAAATTAAAGAGTTGTTCTAGTCCATTTACATCATTCTTAACTATCAATATACTACATCGAACTCAGTTGGTAAGAAAATAGAATATCTAAAACTTACCTTGAACTCATTCCACCACAAATTTTTCACTTTTTGTGGAGTACTACTGTAATTAATATACTTCCATATCCAATAGTTTTTTACTATTTTATTTAGTTCCCTCATAACAAATGTAGCATCCATGAATATGCAAACGGAAAATAATGTGCAACATCGACAATTCAGTTGATATACATATCAAAAATCATAAATATTACATATACTTAAAAAAATGAAGTACTTATGAATCTCCAAATGGGCATATCATGAATTGGTTATCTTCTTCACCTATGTTTGCCTCATTATTTGATTGTTGTGCTGAATAATAAGGTAGAAAGGAAGGAGATGGATCTGAAGGAGATTCAGTTCGCATGTGTCCAAGTCCCCTAACATGTTCTTGAATGTTGGAGGAAGGGCTAATGTGTCCATATTGTCCATCAACATATAGTGGTTGAGGATTAGATGAAAAGGCAGGGGAAGAGGAAAGGGACGGGAATGAGAACGAGGAAGGGGCTGGTCTTCTATGCATATGACCTCCACGTTTATACTGACAAGTAGGAAGATTAGACAAATATGTAAAAAAATATGAACATGTATTACGGACACATAATGACGTACATGACGAAGCTTATCATTTTGTTTCAGAAGCAGAAAATGTATCCTCTTAATTAGCCAATGCCGAGTGTTTATAACATGCAATTTCCTACGAACAAATATGCTATGAATCACACTTATTTTGATATCAAACATCAATATATGATCACGATATGACATGCTAAGCCAACAATAGCCATAATTAACCACACAATCCACTTTCTCGGCCACATGATCTTCGTTCTCGGCCACATGATCATCAATCAACCCACATGATCGGGCTATAGTTAACTAATCAGCCATAATTAAGCAAATCAATCACACAATTAAACTAATTAACCATACGATTGACATTAAACAACTAAGGGTGCAAATGGTAACCATTCTGCTCCAGAAATGAAGTTCTTGCCATAAATTGATTTATGGAATTCTTGCCAGAAATTAATTTCTGAAGGAAAAATCTGTTTGGTAAAACATAATTAATTCTGCTCTAGAAATTGATTTCTTGAATAGAAATCTGTTTTAATTTGTTGATTTTTTTTTCACCTTAAAAAATTTAAATTTTACTCAAAATGGGTAGCCACAGGTATTATAAGCCATTATGTGAAGTTTTGAAATTTTTAATTTTTTTAAATTTTTTTGGGCACCTAAAAAATTTTAAATTTCACTCAAAGTAGGTGACCACAGGTATTCTAAACCATTTTATGAAGTTTAGAAATTTTGTATTTTTTAATTTTTTTTGGGCACCTCAAAAACTTTAAATTTCACTTAAAGTGAGTGGCCACAGGTATTATAAGTCATTCTGTGTAGTTTTACAATTTTTTATTTTTTAAATTTTTTTGGGCACCTAAAATAATTTAAATTTCACTCAAAGTGGATGGCCACAGGTATTTTAAGCCATTTTGTAAAGTTATGGAAATTTTTATTTTTTTTATTATTTTTCTATTTTTTGGGCACCTGAAAAAATTTAAATTTCACTCAAAGTGGGTGACCATAGGTATTTTAAGCCATTTTGTGAAGTTTTGAAATTCTTGATTTTTTTAATTTTTTTTAAAAAAATCACCAAATTTCATATTTTCCCAAAATCTGACTTTTTTTTTTATTTTCTGGAAATTTTTATGAATTTTTCTAGAAATTTTCAATTTTTATGCATTTTCTAAAAAACACTTAATCAATCACACGATTGTCATTCAGTTTCAGAATGCATTCCATGCGCACCTTAATCAACAATACGATCGTCATTGAACGCTTAATCAGCCACAGAATCAACAAATTAACCAGACGAATATCGATCAAAGCCACATGTAATCTTGAAATCGGTTCCTAACTTAGTCAACCAATCCGACATTAAACAATCCCTAAACAAGTCTGATTAATACCCATTATATTAAGTAGGATTTAGGTTTACTTGGTTCAAGGCCAAGAAAAACCAAACAATATAGCAAAATGGCCGATTTGGCCGGTGGCAGACTCGATGCGAGTACAAGCGCAAGTAGCGGCTAGTCAGCCAGGCGCTCGACACGGCGATCGGCCACGGCTGGGCGAGTGGCTTGTTGCGCAAGTGGCGGCTAGTCAGTCAAGCGCTCAGCATGGTGGTCGGCCACGGCTGAGCGAGCGACTGGGCAAGAGGCTAGGCCATGGGCGATGACGGCTCGGTTGTGACGGGCGACGACTCAACGACGACGAGCGAGCAGCCGACGGATTTATGACCAGAACACGGGAACTCAGCGGCGACGGCGAATGACGGTGGAGCTAGTTAGCGACAACGTTAGACGATTGCTGGGCGGCAATGACGACGGCTATTGCTACGAGCTCCGGCGAGGCTGGTCGGCGACGGCGTTAGGCGGCTAGTGGGCGGCGACGGCGTTGGGTGGCAACGGCGTCGAACCACTTCTGGGCAACAACGGTGTCAAGAGGCTGCTGGGCGGCTACGGCTACGAGCTCCGGCGAGGCTGGGCTACAACAGCATCGGGCGGCTACTCGGTAACAACAGCATCGAACTACTTCTAGGTGGTGACGACGTCGGACGGCTACTAGGCGGCGACAGCGATAGCGACAACTATGAGCTCTGGTGGCTGCTAGACGACGACAGCGACGGCTACGAGCTCGAGCGGCTGCTGGGCGGCAACGGCGTCTTGCGTGCGATCCGGCGGCTCAGTTGGGTTAGCGAGAAGGCGATCGTGCGTGCAACTCGGGGGGACTGGCGACGGGCGGTCGCGTGGCTCGGTTTGGTCGGCGACAAGGCGGCGTGCGACAACCGGTCAAGGGGCTTGTAGTGGCTGGGCAATGAGAGGGAGTCGCAGCCGACAGAAGAAGAAGAAGAAGAAGAAGAAGAAGAGAAAAAGGAAGAAAGAGAGGGAAAGGTCTGTAGGGATGAGTTGACGTGACCGGGGGCACGTGCGCGGGCAGGGGGGAGAGAGAGAGGTGCAAAAATTTCAAACGTGCCCGAATTTATTTTTCTGTAGCAAAATCCGTCGCAAATTTGCGACGAAAAAATAAATCCGTTGTAAATTTGCGACGGATTCGATAAATAAAGCCATTTTCCAATCCCTCGCAAATTTTCTACGGATTAAGTTTCCGTGCAAATTTGCGACGGATATGCGACAAAATTCTTTTCCGTCGCAAATTTGGGACAGAAATTTGCGACGGATTTATTTTTCCGTCACAAATTTGCGACGGAATTTATTTTTCCATCGCAAATTTGCGACGGATTTTTTTTTCATGTCGCAAATTTGCTACCGAAAAAGATTTCGGTCGCAAATTTACGACAGATTTATTTTTCTGTCGCAAATTTATGACTAATTTCAAAAGTAAATGGCATTTTCCAATCCGTTGCTCTAGACTTATTTTCCGTCGCAATATCACAAAAGTAAAGGGCATTTTCGAATTTGCGACGGATTCGAAAAATTGCCGCAAATTTCACTTCCATCGCTAATTCTTCGATGAACAGTAGCCACGAATAAGTTTTTCTCGCAAAATCAGCGACGAAATTAGCAACAATCCAGATCCAATGGAAAATAGAATATCGCAAGTGTTATCGCACGAATAATATTTGACTTGTTATCATTTAGCGATAAATTTTCCGACGATCAATTACATTAATAAGAGTAATCAACAACAACAATAATAACAACAACAATAATGATAATAACAACAACAATAATAACAACAACAACAACAATAATAATTATGACAACCAAAATAACACATGTCGCAATAAAAACTACACATCATTAGTATTTTGTCACAAAAATTTTAATCTTCATGTTAGTTTTTGTTTTCATCTTCGCCTTGATCTGCATATTCGTTCTCGTCTTGATCTTCATCGTCTTCATGAGCATCATCTTCATCATCCGTCTCAAAATCAGATTTTGTACCATCTTCTACATTTAATTCACAAATTTCAGTTGGATCCACATCTATCATTGCCCCACATGGATCTCGTAAAGTTGGAATGTTATATTCCTCAGTTTCAACCGTGTGACAAACTTTCTCTTGTTGATAGGCTCTATCTTTCCAATGTTCCTCGATTTTTCTCCGTGTTTTGATTTTACATATAGCCCACCAATCAGTTTTGTCACGTTTCAAACTAGGATATGATGCATAACATACTTGAATTACTTGTTGTGCTAAGACAAATGGTTCATATTTTATATATCTTTTCTTGTGATTTATTTCAATCAAATTAAACTTCATATGCACATTTTTTCCTTTAACGGGGTCAAACCACTTGCATTTAAATAACACAACTCCCATCATTAATGATTTAGGGTACTCTATCTCTATGATTTCATCCAATAAGCCATAAAAATCATCTTTTAAATTGCCACCATTGAATGACCGAACAGACATACCACTATTCATTGTGGCTTTTCCCATTCCATATTCTTGATTGTGAAAATTATATCCATTTATGAAATATGTTGGCCAACTTCGTACTCTTAACTGTGAACCCCATGACAGATGATATAACAATCATTGCTCTTCAAGTTCATCATGATTACTATGAACCTAAGGTTACACATGCAAAGTCAATAATATATATTTGGGTTAATACCACCAAAAACCTTAAACTGGTACAGGTGTAACAAATTTACCCTGAGGTTTTTTTTTTACCACAAAAAACCCCAAACCGGTACACTTGTGACAATTTTACCTCAAACTTTTTTTTTTACTACCAAAAACCCCAAACTGGTATGCATGTGATAATCTTACCCTGAACATACCCTAAAAAACCCCAAATTGGTACACTTATAACAATTTTACCCTGAACATACCACAAAAAACTCCAAACTGATACACTTGTGACAATTTTACCCTGAATTAATAATTTTTTAATATTATTATTTATTTTTTTGAATTTTTTTATTTTTTATTTTCTTTTATTTTCTTTATCTTCAACTTATGGCCAGTCGCTGGACCGGCGACCGGCCAGAGGTGAAAGCCGGCAAGGTCGGCCCCACCGGCACAGGCGAGGACCGCCCTCACCCGACTCAGGCGAGGGCTACCTTCGTCAGATCTGGCAAAGGCGGTCCTCGACGGTGTCAGGCGAGAGCTATCCTTGCCCACCCATGCGAAGGCGTCCCTCCCCCGATGTCGGCAAAGGCGTCCCTCCCCAATGTCGGCGAAGGCAGCCCTCGCCTCTCTCTCACGTCCGTTCATCACATCCCTTTCCCCTTTCTCTCTCAATCTCCGCGGCACCATATAAACCCTAATCCTCTTGTACTCTATCTGGTTCTGGTTATTTAGTGGTTCCTTCCTTTGTTTTTTTTTTTGCTACCATTCCTCTTGAATTTTTGTCGGAGGAGATTGATTTCTTTCCTTTCTCTCTTTTGTTTTTTTTTGTTCGGTTTAGTTTCTCGTTGTTTCGTTTTCCTGCTGCTGGTCTCGGATCGTCTTCCATTTTTGATATTTTTTCCCACGAATCGAAAGATGTCTGGGTTCTCTAGTTCCTCATTTTCCCCCTATCTAATTCCCTAAGTAGCTTGCTTGCTTTTTCATCTACTTTTGAAAAAAAAAATAAAATTAAAAATTAAAAAAATCGAAAAAATAAAAAATAATATTAAAAAATTATTAATTCGGGGTAAAATTGTCACAGGTATACCAGTTTGGGATTTTTTGTGGTATGTCCAAGGTAAAATTGTCACAAGTGTACTAGTTTGGGGTTTTTTAGGGTATGCTCGGGATAAAATTGTCACATGTGTACCGGTTTGGGGTTTTTGGTGGTCAAAAAAAAAGTTCAGGGTAAAATAGTCACACGTGTACCGGTTTGGGATTTTTGGTGGTATTAACCCTATATATTTTAATAAATGATGTATAAAATATTAATAATTTGATTTTGGTCCATAGGCAACTTACATATGTTTTGAACCATGCTGCAAATTATTTATCGCACAAACGGTCAAACTCATTTGGTGATAGTCCATACATTGAAGTTTGGAAAATCCTAGTAAATACCATTTATATATTAGCAAATATTTGACACACAATACATATATTTGCAAATTTACACTTACTCAAAATATGGCTTGACTTTTGGACAGTTCAGTAGAATATATCTATGGGCTGCATGCCATTCTTCGCCTGTTAAGTAACGAAACGTACATGCGCCACTTGATTGACCAAGATAATTGAAAATATAGAAGAATTTGCAATTTAGATTAATTGAGCCCTCATCATTTTTGCCTGCTCTCCGCCTTTTGTAATGCACATGCGGCTCAAAATAGTATGATGCAAATGTTGTCACTTCTTCCACAATATATGCATTACAAATTGAAGTTTCAACACATGTCTTATTCTTCATTTTTTTCTTCAAATGATATAAGAATCTAGTTGCAATAGAAAAAAGCTTATTGGAACATAATATATAATAAAGTAATTTGAACTTTAGTTTAAAAAAAAATTACCTCTCAAATGGATACATCCATCGAAATTGACAGGACCTGCAACTTTGGCTTTATAAGGCAAGTGAACTAAGAGATGCTCCATCGAATCAAAAAACGATAGAGGAAATATCCTTTCTAAGTTGCAAAGAATAATTGGAATATCTCTCTCTAGTTTCTCCATGTGTGATGCTTTTAACACTGTCGAGCAAATATCATGCAGGAAATTACTTAACTCTGTAATGGCGTCCTATACAAAATTCGGTAGAACTTCCTTGAAAGCTATTAGAATTAGTTTTTCCATGAATATATGACAATCATGACTCTTCAAACCTATCAACTTGCATTCATTCAAATCAATATATCTCCCGAGGTTCGAAGCATATCCATCAGGAAACCGCACAGATTTCAACCATTGACAAACAGCTCGTCTCTACTCCTTATCCAATGTATAAACTGCTTTTGGTTTTGGTCCCCTACTGCTTGCATCCACATCTAGTATTGGCCGATCACAAATATCTCTCATATCTTTTTTTGCGTTCAAGTTGTCTTTTGTTTTTCCGGTGACATCCATCACAGTATTTATGACATTGTCGAAAACATTCTTTTCTATGTACATGACGTCAAGATTATAATGAATAATATGGGCATTTCAATATGGTAGATCCCAAAATATACTGCGTTTAGTCCATTTATGTGTATTTCCGTACGCAATAGTCTTGCCGTGAGGGTTCTGAACAACAGTTGAAAAGTCCTGCACCTGCTCCCAAATTTGATCACCGGTCAACCTCAATGGTGCAGGTATTCTTTCAGTCCTATTCTTGATGAACTCTTTTTTATTCCTTCTTAATGTATGATTTATTGGTAAAAATTATCTGTGACAGTTAAAATAACTAGGCTTCTTTCCATGTTTTAATCTAAATGACTTTGATCTCTCCAAATATATCGAACATCCTAAGATCTCAGCTGTACTCCATCTAGATAACATTCCGTAAGCTGGAAAGTGATTTTTCGTCCAAAGAAGAGCATCATTCATTACAAATATTTGATCAGTAGAAATATCATATGTAAGGACATCTTCATCCCATAGCCGTTGCAACTCTTCAATCAATGGTTGCATATAAACATCTATTAACGTTTTCGGATATTGCGGGCCAGTCACAATAAAAAACATATAAAGTATCTTCACGCACATACTAGGTGGAAGATTGTACGGTGTTAAAATAACTGGCCAACATGGATAACTTTTTCCTTATTTTCCAAATGGGGCAAATCCATCAGCACAGAGATCTAACCTGATGTTTCGAAACTCTATCGCAAACTCAGGGTATGTTCTATCAAAATGTTTCCATGCCTCTGCATCTGAAGGATGACACATTAGACACTCTTCTGTTTCATGATTTGCATGCCAAGTCATGTGTTCAGCAGTGATTTGAGACGCATAAAGTTTTTGCAATATGGGGATTAAGGGTAGATAAAACATTTGCTTACATGGTCTACGCTTCTGATTACGACCCTGCTTCCTGTTAATCTTGTACCTAGGTTGGCTACAGAATTTGCAAGATTCTACATTTTCATCATCTTTCCATTATAACATACAACCCCTACTACATACATCAATCCTTACAACCGGAAGACCTAAGTTATCCACTAGCTTGTTCATATCGTAAAAATCATTTGGTATGATATTATCACGAGGCATTGTTTCCCGCATTATTTTAACAAAAGAGTTGAAGCAATCCGCAGACACATTATGCTCTGCCTTGATATTTAACAGTTTTGCTGTCACTAATAACTTAGTGTGGTTGTCACAACCTGCCCATAAAGGTTCATCTGCTGCTTTTAACACTTCCCAGTTCATCTGCTGCCTTAATATTTAACAGTTTTGCTGTCACTAATAATTTAGTGTGGTTGTCACAACCTGCCCATAAAGTTTCATCTTCTGCTTTCAACACTTCTCAGAACTGATTAGATGAAATAGTTCCATTACACACATTCTCATCAAAACCCGTTACTCCTATTTCTTCCAATTGTGATGCATGACTAATATCCACTTGTTCAAATGTAGGAGTAAAACTAGTACTTGCATGGTTTGATTCTGAAACAAAATTCTGACCAGCTGCATCAATCACTATCCTCTCGTATGGGTTCAATTGGTCATAATAGCACCTTTCTTCCCTAACTAAAAATTGATCACTTCTTCCATATCCTTCATCAGATATAAATAGTTCACCATGACAAATCTAATTATAATAATTCGGAGTAAACCCAAATCTACAAAGATATTCTCTAACTTTATCACATACATTAAATTTACCATTACTACACTTTTTACACAGACGTCTTAACTTATTTTCATCCGTGAACTCATATTTACTACTAGCAAAGTCTAAAAATGGTTCCAACCCAGTACGAAACTCATCAGTCAATCATCAACGTCCAGGTAAGTTCTTATTATATATCAAAGTCTTGTCTCTTTGTATTGTGTCTATATAAAAATAAAAATATCTCGTAAAATATTAAAATTTTGAAATCTCGTAAAATTTTGCGAGATAATTAAAACCATAAAATTATGAAAATTAAAATTTTATTTTTGACGCAACAATTACTTTGAAATTAAAAAAAATGAAAAAAATACCATGTAAAGAAGACATACCCAAATATTTGACTGAAATCTTTATAGTAGAAAGTAGTCAATTTGATAAGAATTGCAACCTTCACTTGGATTGCGAAACCTTCAAATTAACATGTACCTAAAAAAAAGAAAAATCACATAAGATTCATTTTTTAATAATTTTTTCAAATTTTTTATTATTATTTTTTCTTTTTTTTCCCTTATTATTTTTCTCTGGTTGCCGGTCCGACGACTGGCAATCGGCTAAGGTCGGCGAATTTGACCTCGCCTAGGTGTGGTGGTCGACCTGGCCGTCGCCCAGATCTGGGCGACAGTGAGGTTGACCGATGGCCACGGCGAGGCCGCTTAGCCTCGCCCAGATCTGAGGGAGGCCGAGCGGCCTTGCCGTGGCCGCCGGTTGACCTCGCCTTCGCCCAAATCTAGGTGACGGCCATGGGGGGAGGCCGAGTGGCCTTGCCGTCCATGGGGTGAAGCCGCTCGGCCACGCCCAGATCTGGGGGAGGTCGAACGGCCTCGCCCAGGTGTGGCGGTCGACCTCGCCGTTGCTCAGATCTGGGCGATGACAAGGTCAACCACCACACCTGGGCAAGGTCGACCGCTATTTTTTGGGCGAGGCCACCGGTCGACCTCACTGGCCATGGGGCAAGGCTGCTCGGCCTCCCCCCATAGTCGACGAAGAAGTTACGAAAAAAAAAATGGTCAATAAAATAAAAAAATTCGAATCCAGCGATGAATAGTTTTGCGACGAACTGTATTCATCGCCAATTTGTCATGAAATTAGCTATGATACTTACCAGTATAAAAGTTTTACCAAGATTGATTTGTGCGCACACGAATAAGTTTATTGAGAGAAACAAAAGAGGGAGAAGGCGGGAGAAAAGCGAGGTGATATGAGAAATCAGTATAGAGAGAAAGAGAAATTGACGGGTGGGGTGGATATCACGAAAGTTATTGTCCGTCAAAAATTACAAATTAGCGACGGATTCGTTTTTGTCGCAAATTAGCGACGAATTTTTTCTCCTTCGCAAATTAGCGACAGTAAAAAAATCCATCGCAAAATGGTAAATTTCATTGGATAAATTAGTGACAGAAAACAAATTCGTTGCTAATGTGCAACGAAATTAGCGATGGATTTGTTTTCTGTCGCTAATTTGCAACGAAATTTTATTTCGTGGCAAATTCCGTCGCAAATTAGCAACGACTAGTTTAATTCCCCGTCGCAAATTTTCGTGGCAAAATCCATATTTTTTTGTAGTGGTCCTAAATTTTTTAATTGTATCAATTTAGTCCATTCCACTAATTTTAGTCGGAATCCGCTAACGCGAACATCTGCCGTCCTACATGGTACGATTGACGCTGACATGGATAAATTTTTTTATAATTTTTTGTTTTCTTTTCTTTTTTCTTTCTTTTTTTTCCTTTTTTCTTCCAAGGTTGGCAAGGTTTGCTAGCCAACCCTCGTTGGTCACAAGCGAGGGCCAGCCGACCCTTGCCGGTCACAAGCGAGGGCCAGTCGACCCTTGCCAGCCACTAGGTGAGGGCTTCATAGCCCTTGCCTAGGGGCCAATGACGTTCACCAACCCTCACCTGGGGTAAGGAAGGGTCGGCCAGCAATCCTCACCAGACTTGGTAGAAAAAGAAAAAGGAAAAGAAATTGTAAAAAATTAAATTTAAAAAAAAATTATAAAGAATTATCCATATCAGCACCGGCTATCTTACGTCATACTACCGGTGTCTACGTCAACGATTTTCAACAAAAATTAGCCAAATTAACTCAATTGGCAAAACATAAAAAGGTTTAGAACTCAATCGGCACAATTGAAAAATTTATGACTAAATTGAGACAAATACAATAGGTTTATGATTTTTTTTATAATTTTCCCCTAATCTTTGGTAAGATGGGTCCCCAAATTAGACATATGTGAATACTAATAAAGAAATTATTATCGCGTTGAGAAAATTGTCGTCATGGGATATTATCTTGTGTTTTTAGCACAGAACTTTAGACGAAACCGCACATGCATTGTGCTAAGAGAGGATTACATCATTGTCATTGTTTTTTTTTTCATGATTAAATCGTAGAATACCACAAAAAATCCTAAATCATGTTTATTATGACACTAATAACTGGAAACTTTTTTGTGTCGCCAAAACGCCCAACCTCGTGTTAGTGTGACAAAGTACCCTCCATCTGTGACCAGAATCCCTAAATTTTGCCAACTGTGATATCAATACCTTAAACTTTTTCTCGTATAATCAATCCCGCGAACTTATACTAGCGTAACAATTAAAGTACCCTCGATCTACCACAAAACCCTAAAGTGCCCACTGTAATACCATCACCCCAAACTTGTTTTAAATTTGTACTAGTGATGAGGGTATTTTTGTCAGAATCCATTGGGAATTTTTTGAGCCTAAATTTTAGAGCTTTGGAGGTAGACGGGATCTATTTTTGTCACACTAGTACAAGTTTGGAAATTTTGACGATATCAAAAAAAATTGGGGAAATTGGTATTTAAGTGGGCATAGCTTAGAGGTTTTTGTAACTTAAAAAAGAGTTTGGATATTAATGTGACCGTGGATATAGTTTTTTGTTTTTTCGTGGTACTCCTAGCTGAATGTGCTTTAACATAATTTACATTGTTATTTTTCGGGCTCTCTTCTTTTTATCACTGCATCATTTCCACCTCCCTACGCAAAAGCAACGAGGTAGTTCATGAGTTTATGGCCGACTATCTGGTCTATATCTTTTTAGTGCAGTCTTTACTGAAAACCTTCATATAAATTCATGAACGCAGACATCACCATACAACAATCCAAATGGCTTTGATCAAGTTGGTGGGGGTGTGACCACCAATCTCTTAAACAATCTGAACAGGAAGCGGCGATGCATGCAGTGATTGTGTTGGACTGGACGCATCTGGAACTGGAATGGACTTCAATGCTGAATTCGCTATCGCACGCGAAGCTCACCCCTCTTTTTGGGCACGCAGCGTTTGCCATGAAGGCCGACATCAGAGAAATTCAATTCAAGAGAGACAGAAATGGATGCAGGAGAGAGATTGCGGCGTAGGGCCTGGTTTTGCATTTGGGGATGGTAAGGTAAGGTTTTAGTGGTCCCATGTCTTCATCTCTTGAAAGCCCAACCACAAAAGAAAGAAAGCCAAAAGAAGAAAAATTTTCATTTCTTTCTTCTTATTGCAATGGAAGTGGTTTAGTAATTATTAATTACCTGAGATTAATGATGAAGCAGTGTCACGCCCCGTACCCTACGAACACGTAACATCCCGCCATGGTGGTTAAGAATGCGACTTTCAGGATTCGTCGCCGACCCGAAACCCTTGAAATAAGAGAATAAACGCAGAAGCCAAACGAACACTCCATTCAACAACATTCAAATGGGATAGTAGAAAGAGAAATTACACAAACTAATAAACCATTTTATAATTTCAACTTCACTTATAGCAGTAACATGAACAAACCTTTCTAAAGGCCATAAACCCATACCACACATGCTCAAAAAGGGATGGGGTGGTCGATCTATTCCATTACTCTATCCACAACAACTCTAAAAAGATGGGGATCCCCGGTCTTATCAAAAACCTCCATGGCATCATGGCGGTGCTCCTGGCGAAGCCGGGTCAGATACATTGCTATAGGAGCCAGGCGGTAAAGGCACCAACTCCGGTTCTAAATCATCGGTCACCATCGGTAAGGGCTCGAGATCAACCACTATTCTGTCAAAGGGATCAATCTCCATAAAATCCCACAAGCCTAAACCATCATCCGGGGGAGTATTAAAACCCCAGAGAGGACCAAATTTCTGAGCTCCATCTCGCATGTACCACGCCATATACCTATGAGCCATGAAGTACTGCTCCCTGTCATCCACCCAAACTGTATACTCATACTTTTCATATACTCTATCCTCACCCGCAGGGTACTCAGTCACCCAATGTTCCATCTCCGTCGGTACCCCGAAACGTAGTGGAGGCTCAGTCATGGTCAAGGTCGAGGGTCTGAAATGTTTAACAATGGGGAATGAGATAAAATCTCAATAAGTAAACTACCTATACCTCAACTAGGGCAATACGTACCTCTGGCACTCTAATCATACAATTCTAACCAATAAGGTGAGTCAATAATGACGAATAATGGTACAACGTATTATGCAAAATTCTCGAATCGCATCACAACCATAGCATACGATCAAATGCGTAACAGCAATAATAATAATCTAGACAATCCAAACATACTCAATCATTCACACGAGTTTTGATTATAAGATGAAATCACTTCGGTTCGTCCCATACCGTCCCTCACGATTTTATCCCATAATCAAGCACAAACATGCCGTATGTACATAGCACTCGAAGTTGTCCAGATTATTAACACCCTACCATAGGTCACACCGAACTTCCATCGATCTTCTGGCGTAACCAGGCATCACCCCACTACTTTGGGCGTAGCAACGTCCATGACCCAACCCCCCCTCCCCCGATAAGTCGGGCACCGGACGGTATTCCATTTAGGAGCATCGATCTGGCCTCTACCTTGATCGGTAATGTCTGGGATCAAACCCCCCCAACAAATCGGGTACCAAACAGCATCCAAGCTTTAGCCGGGCATTGTCTAGAACTCGTCTCAGACAGAACTCGTCATGACCACACACGTAAACAACCACGCATTACCAATTTTAATCTTCTTTAATTAGTCAATACAAGTGCGTATGATGTGCAATTTACTATAATTAAATATGCCATAAATCGCACTCGTTTTTCGTATCAAACATCAATTTCAACATACAATATTCTCTCTAGACTGCGAAATCACCATTCCAACCACACAATCAAGCCATAGTCAACTACTCAGCTATGATTAAATAAATTAACTACTCGATCATATAATTTAACCATGCGATTGGCATTAAACAATCAATTCACCACACGATCGCAATTAAGCCTCTAATCGGCACATAATCAACTAATTAGCCATGCAATTGTCGATCAAAACCACACAATTAACCTCAAGTCCCAAATCAGCCACATGATTAAGGTTTTAACACATCCTAATTTAATCTAAACCGTACGAATAAAACTAGCGCATAATCAAGGTAATTAAGCCCCTAAATTACCATTAATCAATCTAATATCAATGGGGGTCATATAATCAATATCCAAGTCACCCAATTTAGCCCCTAACATATGATTTTTGTAGCCACAAGATTAACCCACGAATTTAATTGAAATAACTATAATTAGCCAAATTAAGCATAATTAACCCCATTAAACATATGCTTAAGCCCAAATTACACAACCTACCTATCTTACCATTTAAATCAGTCCTATAATCATCAAATTAGCCACTAATAATTCCTTAAATCAGCCTCCACCATAACCCCTAAATTAACCCTTAAAATACCCTAAAAACCCCTAAACACTATCCATTGGTAACCTACTAACCTAATCAAGGTTTAAGGAGTCACTTACCACTAATTTAAGCCAAATATTAGGCTTAATCAGCAGTAGCAAGTCCTGGCCGGGCCTAGGATCTTTGGCGAACGGCGGTGGTTCAAACGGCGATTCGGCGGCAGCGACTATTTCGATGTGTTCCGGCATGTTCCGACAGCTATTCCAGTGTGGACGGTGGCTCACAGTGGCCCAAGAGTGGTGGCCTGAGGTGTCACGGTGGTGGACAATGGTGGTGGTGATTCTTGGCCAAAGGGGAAAGAGAGAGAGAGAGAGAGAGAGAGAGAAAGTGAAGAGAGAGAGAGAGAGAGAGCAAGAGAGAAAGTGAGGAGAGAGAGAGTGTGGGCTGATTTAAACTATCCAAATTGAAAGGCCAAGATTGATCATTGATGCCCAAGTATTGATCCAATGGCCATAAATGCTTCTTTGACCAAAACTTCTAGAAGGGTATTATTGAAATTGACTAAAAATGCAAGGGTAAAATGGTCCAAGGGAAATTTCAGTCAAGGGGGAGAGGAAAAATGATCATTATGTCCTTCCACTCAACAATTAAACTCTAAAACATCCAGGGGTAAAATTATCTTTTCCAATTTCCAGGCTAATTTCCATTTTTTTTCGTAAATTTCTAAGCAAACCAATAATAAAGCGAATTTAACGCAGCATCGTTCAAAATAATAATTTTGATATCCTTAAAGTTCGATACCCAAGTTCGGATTCCAATTCGTGGCCAAAATCGATCAAACGCAACTTTCGTGTATCTCAAACTAACGGGCGGCTTTTAGAGTTTACGTGTGTCGATCCGTGGTTGATTTGGTATCAATCCACGTTTAAGTTTACTCGAGCCATGGCAACTTCGATTGTCATGTGATCATGAGGGTCAATTACTAATTCCAACGACACGATCGTTAGAAATTGATTTTGTAACGTTCGAAATGCATACAACGATTAAATGGAATCACCCGTGAATCGATTGTATAACATTGTTAAATCGTTCCATAATCATTCTTGGATCGGCCTATAATGGCCCAAAATATCCCCTCGTCAATCCTTATGGTAGAAATGTCGATCTAGGTTCGAGTTCTTAGGTCGTGCGTAATGAAATCCTAACTAGCTATTCCCTAACGATCAGTATTTCCAAGAATGGCCAATTCCAAGTGAGATATAACAGAAAGTGCATTGATAATAATATCACTTCATAAATCTCGAAAGTGGGTCGAAATTCAGAATGTCACAACTCTTTCCCCCTTGCAAAAATTTCGTTCTCGAAATTTACAACCAAATCCAAACTATTCAAACAAATGGAGGTACTGACGCCTCATGATTTCTTCATTTTCCCACGTGGCTTCTTCTATTCCTTGATGTTGCCAAACTACTTTGACCAACGGGATTATCTTATTCCGTAGAACTTGTTCTTTTCTGTCTTCTATCCGAATAGGCTTTTCCACGTACAACACCTTGTCGTCCACGTCTATTTCTTCATAATTCAGCACATAGGTCAGATATGATTCATACTTCCTTAATATGGACACGTGAAATACATTATGAATCTAAGATAAATTCGGTGGCAAAGCAAGTCGATAGGCTAAAATTCCAATTCTTTCCAATATCTCAAACAGGCCTACGTTCCTCGGGCTTAACTTCCCTTTCTTACCAAACCTAAATGTTCCTCGCATTGGTGATACCTTGAGGAAAACATGATCTATTTCTTGAAATTTCAAAGGTCTACACCGTTTATCAGCATAACTTTTCTGACGACTTTGAGCAGTTTTCAATCTTTCTCGAATGACCTTAACTGTCTTGATTGACTGTTCTACCAATTCTGGACTCGTAATACTTCTTTCACCAACTTCATCCCAACAAATTGGTTTCCTGCATGCTTTGCCATATAACGCCTTAAATGGTGCCATTTTGATACTTTGCTGATAACTGTTATTGTAGGCGAACTCAACTAAATGTAACTGTTCTTCCCATCCACCTCTAAAGTCTATCACACAAGCTCGTAACATGTCCTCAAGTGTCTGAATTGTCCTTTCAGACTGACCATCTGTCTACGGATGATAGGCCATACTATACTGTAACTTCGTCCCCATAGCCGTCTAAAGACTTTTCCAAAAGGTTGCGGTAAACTTAGGGTCTCTGTCCGACGTGATAGTTACCGGTACTCCATGAAGATGGACTATCTGTCGCATATACAGTTCAGCGTACTTATCCATTGTAAAATCTTTTCGTACTGCCAGAAAATGTGCTGATTTAGTCAGCCTGTCGACAATAACCCAAATTGAATCATGGCCTCTCTGGCTTCTTGGTAGACCCATAATGAAGTCCATGATAACATGCTTTCATTTCCACTCTGAAATTTCCAAAGATCTTAGCAATCCACCAGGTTTATAATGTTGTGCCTTCACTTGCTGGCACGTCAAGCACTTTGCCACATGTTTGGCTACATCTACTTTCATTCAGTTCCACTAATAATGCTGACGTAAGTTCTGATACATTTTTATGCTATTCGGATGAATACTGTAATTACTATGATAAGCTTCCACCAAGATTTCCTCCTTAAGCTCTGCATCATTGGGCACACACAAACGTCTGTGAAACTTCAAGATTTTGTCCTTAGACACTTGAAAGTCAGTCTTTCTCTTAGTTTCATCCATTTGCAGAATCTTTTGAATCTCAGAATCCGTAGATTGTAATGCCTTAATTTTGGCTTGAATCTATGGTTCAATCCTTAAAGTGGCCAACAAGTTTGAGAGGTGACTTACTTCAAGCTTAAATTCAGAATCTCGTACTCTTTCGAGTAAAGTCCACTTTTTAATTATCAATTACGCAATGCTCGATTTTCAACTAAGTGCATCCGCTACTTTGTTAGCCTTTCTTGGGTGGTATAAGATGTTGCAGTCGTAATCATTTAGAAGTTCCATCCATCGGCGTTGTCTCATATTCAATTCTTTTTTAGAAAACAAATATTTCAAACTCTGATGATCCATGTAGATTTGAAACTTTTCTCCACATAAATAATGCCTCCAAATTTTAAATGCAAAGATGATGGCCACAAGTTCCAAATCATGTGTCGGGTAGTTCAACTCGTGAGGTCTCAACTGTCGCGATGC
The DNA here is from genome assembly GCA_024500025.1 of Syzygium aromaticum. Lineage (NCBI taxonomy): Eukaryota > Viridiplantae > Streptophyta > Magnoliopsida > Myrtales > Myrtaceae > Syzygium > Syzygium aromaticum. The sequence goes on along the minus strand of CM044888.1, from coordinate 21,920,065 downwards.
GTATGCAACAACTCTTCCATGCTGCATTAAAACACATCCTAATCCCTTCAGCAATGCGTCGCTGTACACCTCGTATCCTCCAGGACCTGAGGGTATTATCAATACCGGTGCAGTAATCAGCTTATGCTTAAGCTCTTGGAAATTTCTCTCGCACTTATCCATTCATTCGAACTTTGTTTCCTTCTTCAATAAGTGAGTCAGAGGAGTGGCTATTGCGGAGAACTTTTCCACGAATCTTCTATAATAGCCAGCTAGTCCTAGGAAACTCCGAACTTCTGTCACTATCGTAGGTCTCGGCCAATTCGTAACCGCCTCAATCTTAGTTGGATCCACTGAGATTTATTCCCTAGAGATTACATGTCCGAGAAATACTACTCGATTCAGCCAGAACTCGCACTTACTAAACTTGGCGTAGAGTGCGTGTTCTCTCAAGGTCCGTAGAACCAATCTTAAATGTTGCTCATGCTCCTCGGGACTTTTCGAGTATATCAATATGTCGTCGATGAATACTATGACAAATAAATCCAAGAATTCCTTGAATACCTGATTCATCAAATCCATAAAAGCGGCTGGGGCATTAGTCAATCCAAACGGCATAACTGTAAACTCGTAATGTCCATATCTTGTACAAAATGCCGTCTTTGGTATATCCTCATTTTTAATCCTTATCTGATAATAGCCTGTTCTTAATTCTATCTTGGAGAATACTGAAGCCCCTTACAGTTGATCGAACAAGTCATCTGTTCTTGGTAATGGATACTTGTTCTTGATGGTCACTTGGTTCAACTGCCAATAGTCGATGCACAAACGCAACGAATCATCTTTCTTTCTGACGAACAACACCGGTGCTTCCAATGGTAACGCACTCGGACGAATAAATCCCTTGTTCAACAGCTCTTGCATCTGAATTTTCAACTTCTTCAATTCTAATAAAGCCATTATGTATGGAGCTCTAGAGATTGGCTCCGTCCCAGGGGTCAACTCAATTGCAAACTCCACTTCCCTTTTAGGTGGTAATCCCGACAATTCTTTGGGAAAGACATCGGGAAAATTACACACATCGGCTATATCTTCTAGCCTTGGCTACTCAGCCAATAAATTAAACACAGTCGCTAGGTAACCTTGACATCCTTCATCCAATAGCTTCGTCACCTCAAGCGACGAAATCCAAGTGATCGAGGTTCCTCATCAGTTTCTTACAAACTCATATTGAGGATGACCAATAGGACTAAATTGGATCACCCTATTACTACAGTCCATCACAGCCCTTTGTTTTACTAGCCAATCCATACCAATAATGACGTCAAAATCAAACATAGTCAATATAGCCAAATCAATTAATTCCTTTCTACCACCAATGATTATTTCATAGTTCGGGCATCCTATTGAGATTAACACTTTATCCTTTAGAGGGGTAGTAACATGTAACATTACTTCTAATGGTTTCGGTTCAATTCTAGTCAATCTAACAAATTGCTCTAACACGAATGAATGTGATGCTCCCGAATCAAACAAGGCAAAAGCAGCATGATCACATAAAGAGACCATACTTGTGACCACATCAGGCGCATCCTCTGCCTCTTTGCGTGCCATAGCATAGATTCTTCCTTGTGCTAAGGGTCGATCCTGATTATTCTGCGGAGCGGTTCCAACCTGATTTCCTATCCAAGGTTGTTACGACTAGAATGGCGACCTAACTTGTCGATCCGAGCAATCCTTCACTTGGTGACCGTGTTGGCCACAACCAAAGCAAGTTCCATTCCTACCAGGGCAAGGGCCATTCCCATGCCTTCTCCCGCAAAATCGACACAGAGTTCCAAAGTAGTAGGTTGACTTTATGATATTCTTTTTGACCGGAGGGACAAATCGTCTATTCCTATTCATAGGTTTCTTTCCAAAGTTACGATTATCCCTAGTCGGTATAAACCGCGATCTAGATGCGGCATTCCTCTCGGTCATATCTCTCTCAATCATTTGAGCTTGATCATACAGTTCGTTGTAATCCCTAAGGTTCAGGGGTATCAGTCGGCTACGCAGTTTCAACTTTAGACCATCTCGAAACCTTCTTGCCTTATCCAAAGGGTTCTCGACCATCCTCGGTGCGAACTTCGATAACCTAGTAAATTCCACCTCATACTGATCTACAGTCATCTGATTCTGGCGGAGCCGTAAGAATTCCGCCATCTTTTGTTCTTGAGCACTCTCAGAAAAGTACTTTCCATTAAAAGCATCAATGAAGGCGGTCCAGTTCGGCACCGTGCCTACCGGGAAAATCCTTTCTCGGGTGGCTTTCCACTAATCATTAGCATTATCTTGAAGTTAATACACAGCCAAAGTCACTTTTTCCTCCTCCGTGCACCCTAGAAGTGCAAAGGTTTTTTCCAATTCCTCAATCCATCAAGTGGCTGCCTCGGGATCACCTTTCCCATCGTACTTTGATGGCTTAAGTTTCAAGAACTATTCTACCAACTTGTGCATATAGCGATTCTCATTTCTATTTCCATTTCCCGGATTATTATGAGCGGCGGCGATAACAGCCTCAGTAGCGGTAACAGCTCGTTCTTGAGTTTGCAAGCCTATCAACTGTCCAATCATCTGTAGAGCTCTTATAACTCCATCAACTCTAGGGTCCTTTGCCGTTCTGGCTTGCGAACTCGATGCACCCCTAATTCCTCTACCCCGGGTGTTCATCATCCCAAAAATCACCCTAAACACCTAAGCCTGCTATAAATTCACCATGGAACTAAAAATTTATACCAATTACTCGACTTAAACAGTTCTAGGCAATGAACCACAGCAAGCAGTTATGTGCAAGCAATTACCACAAACAAGCATCATAAGTACACACTTAGTAAGGTTCTAGATCTTACCTTGGAGCACCTACAACGTTAGTAATAGCACTAAACCACTCAGCACTCATAAGCAAATAACCGTATAATGCAAAATCAAGCCTACCAATCACAAGCACATAGTCTCAAGGCATGCACAAAGCGTCACAAACTTGTGATCAAGGAAAGTCTCTTTAACTAACTACCCAAAAGCTATCGCTCCTTATCACTCCAGGTCTCGACCAAATATGGATCAAGCTGACATTGCTCTGATACCATTTAAATGGGGATGTCACGCCCCGTACCCTACGAACACGTAACATCCTGCCTCGATCGTTAAGAATGCGACTCCCAGGATTCGTCGCCGACCCGAAACTCTCGAAATAAGAGAATAAACGCGGAAGCCAAACGAACACTCCATTTAACAAACATTCAAACGGGATAGTAGAGAGAGAAATTAAACAAACTAACAAACCATTTTATAATTTCAACTTCACTTATAACAGTAACATGTACAAGCATTTCTAAATGCCACAAACCCAGACCACACATGTTCAAAAAGGGATGGGGTGGTCGATCTACTCCATTACTCTATCCACAACAACTCCAAAAAGATGGGGATCCCCGATCCTATCAAAAACCTCCATGGCATCATGGCAATGCTCCTAGTGAAGCCAGGTCAGATACATCGCTATAGGAGCCAGGTAATAAAGGTGCCAACTCCAATTCTAAATCATCGGTCACCATCGGTGTGGGCTTGGGATCAACCACTACTCCATCAAGGAGATCAATCTCCATAAGATCCCACAATCCTAAACTATCATCCGGAGGAATATCAAAACCCCAGAGAGAACCAAATTTCTAAACTCTATCTTGCATGTACCACGCAATATACCTATGAGCCGTCAAGTACTGCTCCTCGTCATCCACCCAAACCGTACACTCATAATTCTCATATACTCTATCATCACCCACAGGGTACTCATAATTAGCCAAATTAAGCATAATTAACCCCATTAAACATATGTTTAAGCCCAAATTACACAACCTACCTATCTTTACATTCAAATCAGTCTTATAATCATCAAATTCAACCACTAATAATTCCTTAAATCAGCCTCCACCATAACCCCTAAATTAACCCATAAAATACCTTAATAACCCCTAAACACTATCCATTGGTAACCTACTAACCGAATCAAGGTTTAGGGAGTCACTTACCACTAATTTAAGCCAAATATGAGGCCTAATCAGCAGCAGCAAGTCCCGACCGAGCCTAGGATCTCTGGCGATCCGGCGGCGGCAACTATTCCGGTGTGTTACGGCGGCTGTTCCAACATGGACGGTGGCTCACAGTGGCCCAAGAGTGGCGGCCTGAGGTGTCACGGTGGTGGACGGCGGTGGTGGTGATTCTCGGCTAAGGGGGAGAGAGAGAGAGAGAGTGTGTGTGTGTGAAGAGAGAGAGAGAGAGTGTGTGTGTGAAGAGAGAGAGAGAGAGAGAGAGAGAGCAAGAGAGAAAGTGAGGAGAGAGTGTGGGATAATCTAAACTATCCAAATTGAAAGGCCAAGATTGATTTTTGATGCCCAAGTATTAATCCAATGGCCATAAATGCTTCTTTGACCAAAGCTTCTAGACGGGTATTATTGAAATTGACTAAAAAGGCAAGGGTAAAATGATCCAAGGGAATTTTCGGTCAATGGGGAGAGAGGAAAAATAACCATTATGTTCTTCCACTCTACAATTAAACTCTAGAACATCCAGGGGTAAAATCGTATTTTCTAATTTCCGGGCCAATTTCCATTTTTTTCGTAAATTTCTGAGCAAACCAATAATAAAGTGAATTTAACGCGGCATCATTCAAAATAATAATTTTAATATCCTTGAAGTTCGATACCCAAGTTCGGATTCCAATTCGTGGCTAAAATCGATTAAACACGACTTTCGTGTATCTCAAACTAATGTGCAGCTTTTAGGATTTACACATGTCGACCCGTGGTTGATTTGGTATCAATCCACATTTAAGTTTGCTCAAGCCATGGTGACTTCGATTGTCATGTGATCACGAGGGTCAATTACTAATTCCAACGACATGATCGTTAGAAATTGATTTTGTAACGTTCGAAATGCATATAACGATTAAACGGAATCACCCGTGAATCAATTGTATAACATTGTTAAATCGTTCCATAATCATTCTTGGATCGGCCTATAATGACCCAAAATATCCCCTCGTCAATCCTTATGGTCGAAATATCGATTTAGGTTCGAGTTCTTAGATCGTGCATAACGAAATCCTAACTAACCATTCCCTAACGGTTAATATTCTCAAGAATGGCCAATTTCGAGTGAGATATAACAGAAAGTGCATTGATAATAATATCACTTCATAAATCTCGAAAGTGAGTCAAAATTCAGAATGTCACAATCAGTTATTGGAACTTTTTACAGTACTGAGGCCAATCAAGAGGACCAGTATACTAAAACAAGAATTTAGAGAGAGAGGGAGAGATAGTGAGACAATTGAGTTCTTGAACCATATTGAGCAGTACAAAAGTCTCTTTACATCTTTTTGGTGTTTGAAAGTTTAATATGAACGTTAATCTTTTTTGCAAGGTAAGGCACCATTTGCAAAATATTTTCTCAAAAATGATCATTTGTATCGCATGAAATAATTAATTAATAAAAAATATTTCCATTATCGATAATAATTCATGTCTAAATATCTTCGTGGATGATGAAAATAATTCTCGATCATTTATTTATGTAAGCAATACGAGCAATTACTTTTGGGGAAATATTTTCCACAGTATTCATTTTTCGCAAAACAAACGGAGCCTAAAATTAATTAAGTGTTTCTTCGCCTCTTTTGGTATTGAAAAATCACGTGATGATGCATCAAATTTCCCGAATTGATTTGGATCGGTCATGTAAATTATGTTCTGTTGATTTGCTCGGTAGGTTATCTGTTTACTCGGCAGTTAGGCTGATCCACTCGTAGTTTTTGCAGATTTCGATAGTATAATTGTGGGCTCAAAGCATCGAAGCGCAATGACTGCATAGTCACTTCATTTATTTTGTTATTGCTAATTAATAATGATGTAGTTTTTAACGATTTTGGGACCACGTACCTTATTTATCGTTATTTAGTGATTATTTGAGGCTATCTAATGTGCTCGATTCAGAGCGTTACAAATAGTATCGGAGCAACACGCCGGCCGGAAGTGTAAGTGCTGCGCAAGACAGATTTCTACACCTTGGAACTGGAAGCCACATCTTGAATCCATTAGGGATACAGCGGATAAAATTGTTATATCCGAAATGTTAAACTCATTTTGGACAAAATGCTACGAGGTGATAGCAACCTCTTAGAACCCATTTGGGGCAGAGTGTAATATCACGGGAGAGGCAAAGTGTTATATCATGGGAGCCACCTCCTGAACTTATGAGCGGTGACTTCTAGAGTCTTACTTGCCCGGTATGGTCGTGGGCTTTGGGCTGACCATTGGCGAACGATCTTTTCAAAGATGGAACACAACAAATAGGAGTTTCGCCCAATTTAGTTGTGACTTGGAAAGTTAGTTTTCGTATTTTTGAAGTTCATAAACAAATTTTGAGATAAACGTAACTTATTTTTTTAGGATTGATTCTTTATCGGCAATTTTTAAGGATCGATACATTGCTGATTTTGGAAAATGATACTGGGAAAAATTTCAAGGACAAAACTTATTTTTAAGGTTGTAGAATGTAGTATCTTGATATTTTATGCGAGGAAAATAATTAGGATTCAATGTGTAGCTACTTAGGTACCGCATGAAAACCATTCTAGTTCTGCCCAGAACTAGTTTTGGACCAGAAACCCGTTTGGTAACGCAATTTCATTTTTCTATTTCCGGGACAAGTTTGCTTCCAAAACTGATTCTGAAACTAGAAATGAGAACCAAAAAAAAGTTGGTTTTTCATTTCTGGAACAAAAGTGAGAACCATTTCTGAGGAATTCATTTTCTTCAACACACATTCATATGAAAGTCACGACCTTTGAGGTGAGAAAAAAAAGCAAAAAATCAAAAATTTCAAAACTAACAGAATGGTTTAGAATTTGTGGCTACCCACTTTCAGTGAAATTTAAATTTTTTTAGGTGCCGAAAAAATTTAAAAAAATAAAAAATAAAAATTTTCAAAATTTCACAAAATGACTTAGAAAACCTATGGCCACCCACTTTGAGCAAAATTAAATTTTTTTAGATGCCAAAAAAAATAAAAAATAATCAAAAAATCTAAAATTTAAAAACTTCACAAAATGTCTTAGAATACATGTGGCCACCCAATTTGAGCAAAATTTTATTTTTTTAGGTGCCAAAAAAAATTAAAAAAAGTAAAAAATAAAAAATTTAAAAACTTCACAGAATGACTTAAAATACCCGTGGCCACCCACTTTGAGCGAAATTTAATTTTTTAAAATGCCAAAAAAAATAAAAATAAGCAAAAAATTAAATATTTCAAAACTTTACAGAATGGCTTAAAATACTTGTGGCCACTCATTTTGAGCGAAATTTTATTTTTTTAGGTGCCGAAAAAAAAAAAATAAAAAATTTCAAAACTTCACAAAATTGCTTAAAATACCTGTGGCCATCCACTTTTGAGCGAAATTTAAATTTTTTTAGGTGCCGAAAAAAATAAAAAAATAAAAAATAAAAAACTTCACATAATTGCTTAGAATACCTATGGCCACCCACTTTGAGTGAAATTTAATTTTTTTAGGTGTCGAAAAAAAAATAAAAATAAGCAAAAAAGAAAAATTTTCAAAACTTTACAGAATGACTTAAATACTTGTGGCCACCCACTTTAAGCAAAATTTTATTTTTTTAGGTGCCGAAAAAAAAAGCAAAAAATCAAAAATTTTTGAAATTTCACTCAAAGTGGATGGCCACATGTATTCTAAGTCATTTTGTGAAGTTTTGAAATTTTTGATTTTTATGTTTTTTTTTTCACCTAAAAAAATTTAAATTTCGCTCAAAGTGGATGGCCACATGTATTCTAAGTCATTCTATAAAATTTTGAAATTTTTGATTTTTTTCTTTTTTTTCACCTCCTAAAATTAAAATTTCACTCAAAGTGGGTGCCCACAGGTATTCTAAGCCATTCTGTGAAGTTTTGAAATTTTTGAGTTTTTGAATTTTTTTGGGCACCTTAAAAAATTTAAATTTCACTCAAAGTGGGTGACCATATGTATTCTAAACTATTTTGTGAAGTTTTGAAATTTTTGATTTTTTGATTTTTTTTTGCACCTAAAAAATTTAAATTTCACTAAAAGTGGGTGGCCACAGGTATTCTAAGCAATTCTGTAAAGTTTTGAAATTTTTGATTTCTTGATTTTTTTTGAAAAAATTCAACAAATTTCCTATTTTCCCAAAATCTGAATTTTTTTTATTTTCTCGACATTTTGATGATTTTTTCTGGAATTTTTCAATTTTTTGGGATTTTCTGAATTTTTTTAAAGATTTTTATGAATTTTTCAGATTTTTTATTATTTTTATTCCATTTCTAAAAAAATGGATTTCTGTTCCTGGAAATAGAATTTTCTATTGTTTATCAAACGAGTTTTTGTTTCAGAAAATAGAAATTTTGTGCTGTTATTAAACGGGTTTCTGTTCTGGAACAGAAATAGAAATTTTTTGTCATTATCAAACGGATTTTTTTTTTCAGAAACTCATCCAGGAACCAGAAATAAAAAAATCTATTTCTGGTTCAGGAACTCATTCCGGAACAGAATGGTTATCATTCGCTACCTTACTATGTACTAAGGAAAGAAGTGTTCATATCCTATTAAAGTTCCATACATGGAAGATAAAAATAACATAATAAAAAGGTTCTTCCTGTAGTGCTTACAAAAGGGTTTTGTAAATTGTTATTTGTTTGGAATTTGATGATAGAGTAGTTATTTGAGCTTCATACAACATTCAAACCAATCAAAATTTGATGAAAGTCGAAATTGTTATGTCGTATATTGGTCATGGCCTCCCCGACTAGCTAGAGTACCAAAACTTTTCTTTCTCATCACCACTTTTCTTTTCTTTTCTTGAACATGTTGTTCGTTGTCCTACCGACAGACCTTGGAAAAAGCAATTGTACGGTTTTGATTCAAGTCTTTCTTGTCAATTTTAAAAGTGATTAAATTTGTAGCGATGAAGTTGTGAAAGATTTAATAATAAAAAGAGGTTTGGATGATAAGATCAAACTATTAGTGAGCTGTTCTTTTTCCTTAATAATGAGAAATTTCCCCCAATCTGAAGTCTGAACGAAGCTGCAGCTAGAAACATAATGTGCAGCCCACAGCATATATAGAAGTTATGATAGTATAATGTGATTTAGTAATGAATTAAGGTTGTCCAATGAGTTCCATCCTGGTCCCACACTAGTTAGCCAAAGAGCAGATATGGTTAATAGTAAGTGTCACGACCGACCTCCCGGTTTTTTTTCGGACATGCAAAAAGCAGAGGTCTTACTTGATATGCGCTAAATCTAAATTCGGGACTTAACTCGGGTTCTCCCAAGCCCATACCATATCGCGACTTAGGGTTTAGATTTTTTAACATGCAAGCAGTTTATAACAAAGAGTCGTCACTAATCGATTTGGGATGAGTCAATTAAAAACCTAAATAGGGTGATAGGAGAATCACCATATTTCTACGAACCAGAGATTGACCGAGTTGGGGGACTTGATTACACTAGTCGAATAACTAATGCCATTTCTGTACCTTTTTACCCTGTTCATTTCTGAAAATATTTGTCAAGCAATTTGGATTGATTTTAGGACTTTTCTCCTAACATGTGAGGTGATCAAACGAGTGCATAATCAAAAGCGATTAGCAGACAAAGTAGATATGCAGCCTAAGGTTTTAGCCCTAACTAAGGCAACCAACATTTAAAATGCGACAAAATCATGCGATTAAAATCTAAATTAAAAACATACATGGCGATAATAATAAAACAGTACACGATCCTATAGGCTTATCTAAATAAAACATGGCGATTTATGCAATTAAATCAACATGCATAATAATACAATAGTTAAAACACTTGAACATATCACATAAAAAAATTTAAAAAAAAAAATAATAATAAGAAAAAGATACGGGAAAAAAATTTAAATTTTAAAAAAATTAATAAAATAAAATAAAATAACGGGGATTGGGTCAACAGATTCGGGTCGGTCAGATCTGACCCGGGTCAACAGATCCAACCCAGGGCGTTGACCCGGGTCAAATCCACTAATCCGGGTAGGTCAAAACCGACCCGGGTCAACGGATCCGACCCAGGGCGTTGACCCGGGTCAGATCAGCTGATTCGGGTCGAGTTTGACCCGCATGTACAGCCCCGCGATAGGGAAAACGCCGGTGGAGCCAAAATTGGCCTTCCGCCGGCCGACCCTGACCAGCACCGCCCCCAAATCAGCCCCTGGGACCATCACCAAGCGTCACCGACTACCTGGGTCGCTGTCCAACCGCCAGTTCGCCGGTCAGCGACCAAATCAAAACCGGCCTCCTTAAAGCATTTTGTCGAACACCTGGCGTGCACAGGAAAATTGGAGGATTTCGAGCTCATCCGGCAACCTGGTCAACTTCGACGACTATGGTTCAATCCCGACGGAGAGTGGGAGCCAGGAACAGAGACGGTATGGGCCGGGATTCGCGCGAAACAGCCGGCGCAAGTCCCAGCCAAACCGAGTACAAAAACAGAGCAAAACAGGGCAGTCACGGATCCGGGGAAGCTCACCAGTCGACGGCGCGTCTAGAGGCCTTCCGATGGGTCTGGAGGCGTCGACGAGACGGCTAGTCTTTCTCCTCGCTCCGGCGTGACCTCGGTACACTCTTTCTCTCTCTTTATTCTCTCGATTGTCCCTCTGTTCTCTCTCTCTCTCTCTCTGATTCTCTCTCAATTGGCCGACCGTGACTCTCTCTCCCTCTCCGGCTTATATATCCGACGATGACGGGCGCCCCTGCTCCATTACGCGTGCTGACGGCGGCCTACACCAGCCTATTCTGGCCCATGACTTTCGTGGCCATTTAGGCCGGTGTAGGGGGGCCGGTGCAAAGGGAGAGTAGAGGAAGAATGGGGGGAAAGGGAGGTCGATTTTTTAGGGAGGACGAGACTGGCTATTAAGGCCAGTCCTGTTAGTGTGCTCCTCCGGCCCTCCTCTGACCTGATGGCGACAGCGTGGAGCTGCTCTGACGTTCGTCATCCTGCGTCAGAAACATAAGAGAACAAGGGAGGAGAAAGGGACAACCACGAGGGGGAAGAAGGAAGGAAGCAGGGCCGGGCCGGGCCGGGCCCAGCCGCGTAGGGGGAAAAGGAAAGAAAAAAAGAAAGCAGGCTAGGCCCGCGCGGGGGGGGGGGGAAAAGAAAAAGAAAAAGGCCAAATCGGTCTAGCCCCGACCCGGCCCAACTCGAAGTTTTTTTTTGAAAATTTTGAATTTTTTGTTTTAGACACTCTAATAGACCCTATTAATACAAATATCCTTAATTTCTATATGCAATGCAATTAATAGAAATATTTTTTGTCTTAGAAATTAAAGAAAATTAATTTCTAAATTTTGTACAATTAATTTTGGGCAAATTAAAAATAGATGTCAATAGTTGCCCCTCTTTGAAGGTGAGCTCGTAGAGGTTACATTCAAAGACATAATGACACCTAAATTTGGTCATGCATGCTCAATAAATGTTATTTTTGGCGAGACTGTGAGTCTCATTTTTTGATGCGATAAGATGATGCGTGCTAAAGCAAATAAAAACATACACGGGGCTACTTACCTTGCCGAAGGGTAGAGTAATTCCAGATAGTTGGTATTAGGTGTCGAGGACTTGAACCTATCTTCAGTCGCCTCGATTGAATTTCCTTCGTCTGGGTCCCGAACCTATCTTCGATCGACTTGACGAGAGAAATTATTTATCTAGAACCCGAACCTTTCTTCGGTCACTTTAACTAGGGAAATCACTTGCCTAGAACCCGAACCTATTTTCGGTCGCCTTGACTGGATTTCGTTTGTCGAGGATCCGAACCTTTCTTCGGTCGCCCTGACTAGGGAAATCGTCTGCCTAGGACCCAAATTTATCTTCGGTCGCCTTGACTGGATTTCATTTGTCTCGGACCCGAACCTACCTTCGGCTACCGTGACTAGAGAGAAATTGCTTACACAGGACCCGAACTTATCTTTAGTCACTAGCTGGATTTCGTTTGTCTAGAACCCAAACCTTTCTTCGGTCTCCTTGACTGTTGGAAATCGCTTGCACAGGACCCGAACTTATCTTCGGTCGCATTGACTAGATTTCATTTGTCGCAGACTCGAACTTACCTTCGGTTGCCGTGACTAGAGAGAAATCGTTTGCACAGGACCTGAACTTATCTTCGGTCGCCAGCTGGATTTCATTTGTCTAGGACCTGAACCTTTCTTTAGTCGCCTTGACTATGGGAAATCGTTTGCACAAGACCCAAGCTTATCTTTGATCACTAGCTGGATTTCATTTTATCAAAGTACTTGCATCTTATAAGGGGTACCTGGGTACGTTCCCACCTCTTGAGGGCATGTCTCCTGTCAGACAAGTTTTGTTGTGCAAAGACATACGCATTCATCGGAGAAATAAACAACTAAGGCTATTCTAGAATATCGTAAGAAATCTCTAGACTGCAAGTCAAGATGCATTTCATTTTCAAAGCAACACCTGATTTATTCTTTAGGTAGTTTGAAAAGAATCCATAATCTTGAAACCGGGCAAGGGTAGAATGTACTTTACCTAGGCACGTTCCTGTACACACATACGTATTCATCAAAGAAATAGACAACTGAGGCTATTCTAGAATATTGTATGAAATATCTTGACCGCAAGTCAAGATGCTCTTTTTTTTCAAAGAAACACCTGATTTACCTTCCGAGTAGTTTGAAAAGAATTCATAATTTTGGAATGGAGGAAGGGTAGAATATACTTACCTAGGTACGTTCCTGTACATACATATGCATTCATCGAAGAAATAGACGACTGAGGCTATTCCAAAACATCATATGAAATATATTGACCGCAACTCAAGATACTTTTCTTTTTCAAAGAAATACCTAGTTTACTTTTCGGATAGTTTGAAAAGAAATCCGAAGAAATACTTAGGGCTTCTTACCCGAAGGTTTGATGCATCATCTGCTGAATAACCGACTTTTTTCGATACATCTCTCTTAGGATGATAATGAGGGCTTCTCCAGCACCTGAATTTTCGTGTTCTATCACTGGGGATTAAAGCTCTGAGCCGTCAAAGACGGTTGGCGCAAACATGCATGCATTCATCAAGGATAGACAGGCTAGGCTATTCCAGAATATTTATTTGAAAATTCATGCAAGATAATTTTGCCATGTTTGCATCACCAAACATCCGCCGAGGGTCAATCAAGACAATTTTCACTCCTAAGGTAGACTTCTCGAGATGTTGAACGAGAGACCTTCAGTCAGAAAGGACTTTCCAATTGCTCTCATTGAAAAGGGATATTTGTCCCATTCATTGAGGTGGGAATAACGAAAACACTCAACCTGACCGTTATCACATCAACAAGGGTCTGAGTTTTTTCGCAAGCGGTACAACGCTGCCAATCTGAGAGGTCTTTTTCAAGGTCGTAATGCTAACTTGGTCAATGGCTTAACAAAGGTGACTGTCCAAGTCAAGGCCATGAAAGAAAATATTCTGCAATCATCTCCAGGTTTACAAGTCAAGAATCCTGCAAAATAAGATAGTAGTCTTGCTCGTACTTCCCCGAGCATTATTTATAAACATTTGAAATTCCACGTTAATCCAAGTGTCCTAGTCAGAAGAAACTTTATGAGGGATGTAACATAGGCTTGGTTCATAGGTTGGAGAACGAAATGATCGTTAGGCTCAAAATGCGTGTAAGGGGTGAAAATTGATGATCATCTTGGCATTATCACCAGTCCTTTATCTACCGTCAGGATCCTTTTGGAAAACTCCCCGAGTAATCCGATGCTTTAGCTTCCAGAATAGCTTTTTCTTGAGGAACTTCTGTGTCAAGCATTTTCCTGGATACCATTCGATTTCTGTCCCAATTGCTTTATCCAGAATAGATTCGTCTTCATCCATCATGACAGATCTTTGTCAAGACAGAGTTCTTAAAGTGGAGATTTGTATCAAAGAAGAACTCAAGTTTAAACCCTTTGGGGTCGTCTATTCTACACCATTTAATAACTTTGAGATATTTGAGAGCACATTTATCACGTTCAGACATCTCCTCGGCTAAAACTTCATTATTTTTCACAGCAGTTATCCAGAAATTAAGGACTCCTTTATCTTCATCTTTTTCATCGTTTTTCTTTTTCTCCTTTTTTTTCTTTATTTTTTATTCATGGGCGTTGGTCTCCCTTTTTTATTTTTTTTTATTTTTTTATGTGTCAGGAAGGTTCTTGGAGTCTCCATCTTCATTCAGTACTTTGGATCATGATGCTCAAACTGTGGTGAATTTTGTCTTGCCCTGGTGTAGGAGATGACCACCAATTGGGTTCGTACGAAATGAAATCGCCAGTTCAATTAGGCTGGCAAGGGATATAAGTGTATAGGATAGAAGAAGAATTGCTCTTCGTCATTCTAGGGCATTGAAATCATCGTGAGAGTTCATCTGTAAAAATAACACTCAAAGATTAATGCAAGTGAGAGCAAGAAAATTTTTCCTTTTGTGTGAGCTGCTGTGACTGATGATCATAGAAAATTTTAGATATTATAAATTCCTCATCATTCTTGTCTTATTCAATTCCTAGGTAAGAACATCACTGTTATCAATGACATGTTAGCATTTTAGACAGGTTTTAATTAGTTTGTTGCTCTTCTCTTGACAAAGCCCTCTTAGCCTCGACTGTCCAACCGTCGATAGTGTGCTTGTCCTGGAGGACCCTGTCGAGGACCGCCAGCTCCGTGAAGGCGACGAGGTCGAAGTCACAAGGGCGGTGATCAAAGGGAAGGGACGTTTTTCTTATTTCCTCTAAGTTTGAATCATTCATGTGACGTTGATTTGTCTCAAACGGCCTTGTGGGATGGTTCCTGACAGGGATAATTTAAAATGAATGTCCAAGTGTGTGGGCTCAAAAATGCTCAAACAAAATATCGATGGTAGTGTATAGGGCAAAGAAATGAATTGTCTCTCATCACTTTGGTTACTGTACCTTATGTAAGAAATCCCTTTACCTTGCAGAAATGAAACTTTTTCGCTCATCTTGCAAGGGTTCGGCACATGAGAATGTGTATAGACTAAGGATTGCTTCTCATCACCCTAACATCTCTCATTCAATACATTGGAATAGTTCAACACCATTCATCGAATTGTCAAGATTTTCATAGGGAATTGATGAATTAACAGGTAAAATTACCGTGCAAAATTCTTTTCAAAAGGTATGTGATGCACTCGAAGGAAGGTTAAGCATTTATTTGTTTTAACATGTTTCCTCCTTCTTTATTTCTGTGTACTCTTATGAGAAAAGTTTGTAGGGAAAGGGATACTTACCTATGCTACATTAGTGATGCAAACCTGCAAGGTAATAAGAAAGACCGTGTTAATGAATGACTCTTTAGGGGATAGAAATTGGAAACGATACAACATTACCCTTCGTGATTCCCTTCAATTGACAACTCCTTGAGTTTTCTCATAAGTCGATAATTCCTTTCTGACAAAACATGAGCTTATGTTAGAAATGATATGATTGAGGGTAAATTGAGAACAATAAAAATTACCCTTCTTCCATTTTGTCTTCAAAGCTAGCAGAGTCTTTTCTCCTCTCATGGTTGGGCACGAAGCTCAAATGAAATCCTCTACGATTAAGGGTGCTTTCGAATGGATGATCCTACTGTCAGCACATGCTGCGTCAACGCGGTCCTGGCATATTGAAGTGTTTCTCGTAAATCCTGCAATTCCTGACTACCCAAGACATACGCATCGCTTGCATGGGAAACTTCGCATCAAAGCTAATCTCTATTTTAAAGGTCTTTGACGGATGTGGGCACGACTACCATCAATAGTTCCGTGGTTGTCAGGATCAGTCTTGACACAATTTTGTCATGTGCGAAATCCTTTCCGGTTAAACTTGCCGCTAGGAGTGTTCTCATCAATAACTTTTCTGTCAATTCCCTTGTTATCAATAGGAGCATAGAAATCATTTCAATGATAGTACTTCTTCACAGCATTAGAGTTGACCAGGTTGGAGAATTAGCATCTATCTATCTCAGTCAAAATCAGAACCCCTACAGGGAGTGTCTTTTTCACGACATAGGGACCTTTGTAGTTTAGAGCAAACTTACTTTCGAGTTCGGGGGATAGTGATAGTACTTTTCTCAGGATAAGATCACCTGCTTTGAAGTGTCTTGAGCATAGCTTTCAATTGAATAATCTGGCTACCCTTTGCTGATAGCATTACCCGTGACAAAGAGCCTTCAACCGCTTTTCATCGATCATATTGAGCTGCTCCAGTCTTTGCTGCTTCCACTCTGCATCAGACAGTTTTACTTGAGATAATACCCATAGTGAAGGGATTTCTACCTCAACAGGCAGGACCGCTTCCATGCCATACACTAAGGAAAAAGGGGTTGCCCCGGTAGATGCCCAAATTAATGTTCGATATGCCATTAATGCAAAAAGCAATTTTTCATGCCAATTTCGGTAGTTCTCAGCAGCTTTGACTAAGATTTTCTTAATGTTTTTGTTAGCAGCTTCAATAGCTCCATTCATTTAAGGACGATAAGGAGATGAATTCAGGTGACGGATTTTGAATTCGCTTAGTAAATCATCAACAAATTTGTTATTCAGATTTGTCTCGTTATTTGTAACGATGGCTTCAGGGACGCCATAACGGGAGATTATATCTCGTTTGATGAATTTCATCACATTCCGTGCAGTGTCATTGGTATATGACGCGGCCTCGATCCACTTGGAAAAATAATAATGGATTGCAACCAAGATGAAGCGATGTCTATTTGATGCTTTCGGATTAATTGGGCCGATCACATCGATGCCCCACATTGAAAATGGCCAAGACTCTGACAATTGGTGTAATTCAATTGGTGGAGCATTTATCTTGTTTCCATGGATCTGATAATGGTAACAATTTCGAACATGTCGGATGCAATCACCTTCTCAGGAAAGCTAGTAATAACCCTATCTTGTTATTTTTCTGGCCAACATATGTCCATTCATGTGTGGACCACACACTCCTTCATGCAATTCCTGCATGATTCATGTTGCTTCCATCGCATCCACATATCTTAGCAAAACAGAGTCATAGGACCTCTTGTACAAGTTCTCATCATCGACAAAGAACTTCGTTGCCATCTTCATTATGTATCTTCTGTCTGCAGAGCTAATCCCTTCGGGGAACCGCTGTTCCTTGATGTAGTTCATGATATCGTAATACCATGGTTTACCATCGAGTTCCTCGGTCACGATCATGCAATGGGTCGGTCTGTTCAGGACTTCAATCTTTAGAGGTTCTATTTCCAAACCATTGGTAACCTGTAACATGGATGATAGTGTAGCCAATGCATCGGTGAATTGGTTATGAGATCTAGATAGGTATTCAAACGAGATCTCATCGAATTCTGAAACCAATTCTTCCAATTAGTCATGATAGGGCACTAGTTTAGTATCCCTAGTCTTCCATTCACCCACAATTTGGAGTATGATTAAGGCAGAATTGCCGAACACCTTTAGTTTGGCTATTTTCATATCAATTGCTGCTTGTAAACCGAGAATACATGCTTTATACTCGGCTATATTATTAGTGCAAGGAAATACCAATTTTGCAGCTACAAGATAATGTTACCAATCTGGGGATATCAAGACTGCCCCAATGCCAGAGCCAGATAAGTTTACTGCTCCATCGAAAAACATGATCCATGTGTGTTCCTCCGTTGATAAAATATGATCATCTGGGAGATGAACCGAGCAATGTAATTCAACCTTCCCAAAAGGCTTTTGACCTCCCTCTTTGTGGACGGGGGTTGCAGTTCACATATTACTTTGACTTTTGAGGAGTCGACCTTGATCCCCTTGCTACTCACAATGAACCTGAGTAATTTACCAGAAGTCGCCCCAAATATGCACTTTGCAGGGTTCAGGCGTAATTTGAACTCGCGCAACCGGCTAAATAGCTTCTTCAAGGCTTCAATGTGGTCTTCTCCGCATCTAGTCTTGGCCATCATGTCATCAACATAGACTTCAATTTCTTTGTGCATCAGGTCATGAAAGAGAGTAACCATAGCACGTTGGTAAGTTGCCCCGGCATTCTTCAAACCAAAAGGCATAACCCTGTAGTGAAAGGTCCCCCATGGAGTGATGAACGCCGTCTTCTCCTTGTCTTCTTCATTCATCTTTATTTGGTTGTATCCGGATAATCCATCCATGAAAGAAAATAATTCGAATCCAGCAATGCTATCCATAAGGATCTATGTGGGGGAGTGGAAAGCCGTCTTTTGGACTGGCCTTATTCAAGTCGCAGTAATCAACACAAACTCGAATTCAACCATCCTTTTTCTTCATCGGCACGATATTTGCTACCCAGTCAGGGTATTGCGAAACCTCGATGAACTCTACTTTCAACAATTTCATCACTTCTTCTTCGATCTTTTTCAACAGCTCAGGTTTGGTCCTTTATAACCTTTGCTTCTTAGGAGGCATGTCGGTATTAATAGGCAAACTGTGCTCAACAATCCGAGGGTCTAATCCCGACATATCAGAATAAGACCATGCGAAAATGTCTTGATAATCCTTGAGAAGAGCAACCAGACATATGGCTTTCTCTTCGGGAAGGTTGGCTCCAATCTTCACTTTTTTTGGATCTTGAGTACTGCTTAAATTGATGGTAACAGTATATTCGGTTGTAAGGAGCTTGAATTGTTCATATTGCTCCCAATTTCTTCGGATTTCAACGGGGTCATCACTTAAATCGTCAGAATCGCTACTGTTAGTAACATCATCGAGTTGGACCGCACAAACTCCCTCACAAGTTGTAAGATTATGCATGGAACACAGAGTAAATCGATCAGAAAAATAAATGGGGGGATAAAGATTTTCATTGTCCTTTTCCTCTCAAAACATTTTTTGAAGAAATAGTAAAAATGTCTTTGATTTTCAAAAACTTTTAGAGACAAAGAAGCATTAGATAGCCCGAATCTCAAAAGACCTTCTTTTTCATGGCTGGATATCATCAATGGGGCAGTTTGGGATACTACCTCATGCTCTCAAAATATTATTTATTTACAACACGTGGATTTACAATCTCAAAAGAGGGAGAGTTCAAAAAGACATTTCTTTTAATAGAAATGACGACAAAAAACAAAATACAAGGATAATTCCTTTTCTAGGGATTCATGCAAAAGAGAGGAGAGGAATTTTACTCAAGCTGGCTTGCGCCCATTCCCTCCACTGGTCCTTCATCTATTGCGCCGATGAAGAAATCTTCGAAAGTATCGTTCCAAGAATCCAGCTCATCGGTTCCTCTCTTTAGTGGTGTCAGCTTTTCCATGTCGTCCCATCCGCTAGGAGTGCTATTCTGTTGGTCTTCATAAAAACTTGATGGCATTTGGTAGTCAACGTAATAGTCAAACTTACTACTGGGCTGGCCCAGGGTATCCATAATTGCCTTTTCCTTGCGCACCTTATCAAAAAGCTGAGGAGCAGGGGCATGAAGGTTAGGTATCACCAGGAAATCATCCTCACCATGACACAGCCATGGGGCACGAAAAATGAATGCTCTGGCATCCAGTAAGTCTTGAACACTATTCTTCAAAGTATCGCAATCATCCAGCGAGTGCCCAATCTCTCCCTAATGATAGTCACAAGATTTTGAGGGATCATAGTTGATGAAACACTCAGGAGTGGAGTATTTTAGCTTCCTTGTGATTAACCCCTTCCGTAAAAGGATAAGGAATATCGCATCCATGGATTTAGGAACCGGTGAGTATCATTGTACATTGCCCTGCCACTACAAGAGTTGGACATCTCGCCAAATCATGTCAAGAAGAACTCCTGATGGTGGATTTCCTCCCGAACCATTTTCTTGGGTCACCTGCTCCTGATCGGGCGACGGTGATGACATGTCTGAGATTTGGCGAATGGTATCCATTAAAGATGTCAGTAAATCATGTAACTCGCCTAATTGATGCTACAAACGTGTAAACAAATCAAGCAGGTAAGTACTCGTTTCTGAGGTCGAGTCTTTGTGTATGGCCCCTATAAATACGTCGTCAGATGGGGTGACCACACTACCCAGCGTTTCTTCTCGTCCACAATCTTCTTCAACCGACAGCTTGTCTGGGTTCCAATGTTGGTCAACAGCAACATTTACAGGAAGAGTCGAGGAGCTCGGGCGACTTGAACATTGAGCCAGTTGTTTGAACCCCTCACCGGATTCTCCTGAGAGGTTAAGATAAATTTCTTCATCCTGCAGCAATTTAGCGAGTTACGGGAAAGTCTCCCGAATATAGGAAAGTAACAAACCATATTGACCCTTTGCGTGCCCCTTGTTAACCTGTGGGTTTCCTTCATAATACCCTAAGCTAGCTGTACGATGATTCCTGGCAGCCTGAATAAGCTCTCGGATGCCCCGACCTCCTCTGCCCAATCTTTGACTTAGGGTGAAGCCATTTCCAACCATAACCTTCCCTACCATGATTGAGGCTTTTGACATATCAGGGACAAGAGGAGAAATCCCTCGATGTCCATGCACGGCTGATATGAGCTCGATGGACTGATAACTAGATTCCTACCTGCCACTTGGTTCAACGTACGGCATGGCAGTTTCTTGGTAAATTCGATGGTCATCTTCTCCCGGGACAGTAATCAGTTTCCCTTGGGTAACAAACTTCACACTTTGGTGAAGGCTTGAAGATACAGCTTCAGCAGAGTGAATCCAAGGATGGCTCAATAGAAAGCTAAACACAGTGGGTATGTTCATTACTTGGAACTGAATACTGAATACAGTCGGGCCAATCTGGACATCAAGGTCGATTTCGCCAACAGTATCTTCCTTCATCCCGTCAAACGCCTGGACGGATGTTTTGGAAATACGGAGCTTAGACGTATCTACATTGAGACGGTGTAAGGTTGCCAGCGGGCATATATTCAAAGCTGACCCGTTGTCTATCAAAACTCGAGTTACGTGGGAGTTTCTACATTTAATAGAGATATAGAGACCTTTGGTATGTTCCATTCCTTCAGCGGGAAATTCATCTTCTGATAACATTATCTGATCCTTCAAAAGGATGGACCCCACAAATGCTTCGAGCTTGTGATGATCAATTGTCTCTAGGACGTTTACTTCGCTGAGTACTTTCATCGAGGACTTCTGATGCTTCATAGACGTTTGGAGTAGTTTCAACAAAGAAATCTGGACGGGCAATTTGCGTAGCTGATCTACCACATTGTATTCGCTGGCTTTGACAATGGCCAGGAATTCTTTGGCTTCTTCGTCAGTGATAGGCTTTAGAGGCTGCGCGTCGGTTTGAACATACATTCATTCGGACTTGGAAACTAGGTCGACATCCAGCTCATAGGACCATGGGACTGCTTTGTCATTCTCGTACCAATAAAGCTAAGGTATCTCAATTACTATATGCTCCTCGGTTAGGGGTACCTCAATCATCAACTCCTTCTCTCCGTCCAGGCTATCAAACAAAGATTTGTTCACAAGTGTGGGGATGGATTCACTTGTTTCGGCATTCAATGCTGAGAGTTCTTTGTCCCAGTCGATGATAACCTCAAAGATGGTGGCCATTATACCGATACAGTCGGCATACACAATCAAACCTGCTTTCGCCATACTGGCAACCTTTTCTTTCATTATGGACAGAGGCAGTACTTCACCAGTAGGATAATACCCCGCTTTCACTAGGGCATTATAGACGACAACAGTGTATACCCTCTCACTCTTGATTCGACCAGTGTTGAAAGTAGATATGGCATTAATTCTGCTTTCGTGTTCGGGTAGCGGGTTATTTTGAACATTTGGTTTAGATGTTTGGAACGAAAAGGCTTTAGTGTCGAGCAAGTTTTGGATTCGGTGTTTCAGGGTGTAGTAGTCGTCTGTCAAATGTTCTATCTCACCCATGCGATAGTCATACTTCTTAGACGGATCGTAATTCGAAAAAGTTTTCTAAGTTGGGACGTTTTGGCTCTGTAGAAAGCAGGTTTTTCTTTCGGAATATGGCCAGGACTTAAGAGAGGGATCCAGGCAATGGGCTGAATTGCCTTTTTTTATATCATTTCAAAGACTGGCGACTTGAGGTCGGCTACTGCTCACTACTCACCTGGACTGTCCGAGGAGGATGAATAGTCTGGGTGTATGCAATGTTCGCATCCGTCAGGGATTCCTTCTCTTTTCTCGTGTTGAGTCTCTTGCTTGTAGAAGCGGGGTCTGTGAACCATTCGTCACGCAATCCCATTTCAATTCATTCGCCCACAGGAATAAAGCGATTAAGAGATTCAGCAGTGGCACCAACCAAGCAGTGTCTGTATTCATACGAAAGGAATTTAATAAACAACTTCACTTGTTCATGATCAGTGAGTTGCGGGATAACTTGGGCAGCCAGGTTTCTCTATCTGGTGGCATACTCTTTGAAGGATTCACTCTTCTTCTTTTCAGTGCGTTCCAGATCGTCCCGAGTAAAGGTGACGTCAAGATTGAATTGATATTGCTTGAGGAATGTATCAGCGGCGTCATCCCAAGATTTGAAAGCATTCACGTCTTTTGACATATACCATGTCAAAGCTAGTCCCGTCAGACTTGCCTGAAATGTCTGAATCATGAAGGGTTCATTATCCACGTATTGAGTCATCCGCACATGATATATGTGCAAATGGTGTCTGGGGCATGAAATGCCATCATACTTCTCGAACTCTGGCATCTTGAACTTTTCTGGTACTTTGACCTGTTTGTATATAGACAAGTCAAGTGGGATAGCATGCTGTTGACCTTGTAGCTGTTTCAGCATCTCCTCAACTTTTGCAAAGCATTTGTCATGTTTTGTCATTGGTGCACCTTCAAGTTCAGCCTTCCTGACAGCCAGGGGAAGCGGATCGTTCTCTAGCAGGAGCATTTTACTGTTACTGGCAGAGGCTGTTTTTCCATTAGACAATGGTGGTAACATCACCTCAATTGCTGCAGACGTAGGGGTGAGCTTACCATTGATGGATTCTATTTGCTTGGTGAGGTTTTCCAGCACATTGAAAATCATTTTCATTTCATTTTCCATATTATTAAGGCGGGCGTTTTCTTCAGCCATTTTTTGTAACTACCTGTGAAAACGTTGAAATGAATGAGTATAATACCTAATAAAGAATCACTTCATGACCTAATCATAACATTATTACATATTTTCTTTATTTGCAAAGAAAAAACGAAAAAAAAGGGTTTTTATTAATATTAACATTACAGGAGGCATCCCCGGGGTTCAAACCCCGGTCGCCTCGGACCGTTTTCGCTTCACCCCGGATACCACTGAGCCGAAGGCCATGGTGGTGTCATTAAAGCGCAAAAAATATATATATAGAATAAAAGGCAGTCCGAACTACATTAACATTAGTACAACCTATAAACACCTTTAAAGAAGAAAATCAAAACCCCTAAACATAAATACTAAGAAAATATAAAGTACATGGGCTTTTAACAAAAAGGACACCCTTCCCGGATGCTCATTCTATAAACGATGGGGAAGCTACAGTCTCCCAGAATCGCTTATTTTCTCGAACAAGTTCCGCAATAAGCGTATTCTTCGTCCCCACAGTCCTTTCGAGATGATCAATCTGTGCCTGGTGACTAGGCCTGTTGGTTACATTCGGGACCTTTAGCTGCAGATCTACCGGGATTTGATGATGTAAAATGTAGAATAGAGAGGCATGGTGGACATTTTCCTGCCCCTTCAATAGCCTAGGCACCAGAATGTTCTCAGGCTAACATTCAGCCCACACCCCCTAGGTGGCATGAATTTTGCCAGCGTAGTTATAGTTCGAGCGGATGAATCGAACTTAAAACCGATCTATCTTGAGGGGCGACGAGATTTCCTAAAGGGCCCTGTACTGGCGGGCTACTCGGTAGGGATAGTACGAAGTGATGCCTGATAAATCGAGCAGCGGAACGGGGTTGTGGAACTGGTGGGCATAACGAGCCTAACTCTCATTGAACCATTTAGTATGCCATAAGAATACCTTGGGATTTGGCTCTTTCAAAAAGTTTATCCAGGTGGCGTAATCCTTATCAAGGGAATGACTTTTTAGAACCTCAAATCTTTGTATCGGGTGCATAAGATCATCGATTTCAAAAAGCTGCATGAGGTGTCCAAATCCTCTCAAATGGGATAAAAACTAGATTTGCAAAATTTATGGGCCGGCCCGCATGATTTTATCATCATTTTGTTTGAAACGGTTTAAAGACAAAAATGTTTTTGCCAAAACCGAATTAACATAACTCAAGCTGGTGCAAAATTTGTTTGGCCACATACGCAATCGAGGGGTTTATTGAATTTTTGCAATGGGGGAAAATGACACATCCAATAAAAGCAAGGATGAACATCTTGGCTTTTTGGCTCATAGGTTGACTTTCAAAATATTCATTTAAGAAAAACCATGGGCATGCATTACAATGAGCTTTAACGATTCTCTTCACAGGATCGTTCTTGGTTCGCAAAAATTGGGATAATTCGGGCAGAGGAGACACGCCTAAAAGTGGTTTGATGAGCTCAAATCCTAAAGGTTTGCCAATGACTACACTATACTCTTACAGAATCGGGGTCATCTCAAACTTACCAAATATGAAAGTGAATATCTGTAGGCACCAGAAATGTGCTAATGCTTGCATCATGCCAAAATGGATGTTGATTTTGAGCAGTGAAAGTAGGCGACCAATTCTTGCTTTGACATACTGTTGGCCATTTTGATCGAGTTGATCCCATCAAACCAGAAATTCTTTCTTAGGGGTGGGGACGAATTGGACATCAGCTTTTCCCATCGAATATAGAATGCAATCAACGGGTGGCCTAACAGTAATAAATTAAATAAGTAAGTAGACTGCATAATAAAATGAGAAGGGATATAATATATACCTTTCCTTGAACTATGTCAATCACAACGACATACACATGATGAGTGATGTTCGACTTCTATTTTAGATTGGTTCAACAAAATGAAATTAAAAGGGTGCTTGATCGTCGCAGTCTCGCGTTAGTGTCAAGTCCTTTTAACCTCGGCCAAATCGAAAGGAATATCTTATAGTCACGTGAATAGCAGCTAAAGATATTTCTTTACGATTTTTTAGAAATAAATTTTGGGGAAAAGAAAGGTAACATCTACATCGCAGGCTCACGTTCGAAGTCGTATCTTTCTTAACACTATCCTAAAATGCCCTATCGCGGCCCAGGTCCGGCAGCGTGGTTATGTGTGTAGCAGTGTAGTGCTAAATCATTAAAGCATACACAAAAATTTAAAATCAACCAATTTGAACCTGCAAGAACAAACAACACCTTAATGTTAGGATCATACCTGGAGTCCTCGCTACCAAACAAAGATATTTTGAACATGACAAAAATTTTGGCTTAAGGCCACCTTTTTTTTTTTATAAAAAAGGTCCCCAGCGGAGTCGATGGTTTATCTCGATCGACCTCCCGATTTTTTTTTTTTTTGCATGCAAAAAAGGGAGGTCTCGCTTGGTACACGCTAAGTCTAAATTCAGGACTTAACTCGGGCCCTCCCAAGCCCATACCATATTGCAACTTAGGGTTTAGATTTTTTAACATGCAAGCGATTTATAACAATGAGTCATCACTAATCGATTTGGAGCGGGTTGATTAGAAACCCAAAAAGGGTGATGGGAAAATCACCTTATTCCTACGAACCAGAGATTAACCAAGTTCGGAGACTTGGTTACACTAGTCGGATAACTAATGCCCTTTCAGTACCTTTTTACCATGTTCATTTCTGAAAATATTTATTAGGCAATTTGAATTGATTTTAGGACCTTTCTCCTAACAAGTCAGGTGATCAAACGAGTGTATAATCAAAAGCGATTAGCAGATAAAGTAGATATGCAGCTTAAGGTTTTAACCCTAACTAAGGCAACCAACATTTAAAATGCGACAAAATCATGCAATTAAAATCTAAATTAAAAACATGCATGGCGATAATAATAAAACAATACACGAACCTATAAGCTTATATAAATAAAACATGGCGATTTATGCAATTAAATCAACATGCATAATAATACAACAACAAGTTAAAACACTTAAACATATCACATAAAAAAATGTTTTTTAAAAAAAATTAAAAATAATAATAATAAGAAATAGATACGGGAAAAAAAATTTAAAAAATTTGTTTAATAAAATAAAATAACGGGTCGCATCAACGGATTTGGGTCGATCGGATCCGACCCAAGGCGTGAACCTGGGTCGGATCAGCTGATCCAAGTCAATCGGAATCGACCCGGGTCAACGGATCCGACCCAAGGCGTTGACCTGGGTTGGATCAACTAATCCAAGTCAGTTGGAACCGACCCGAGTCAACGGATCCGACCTAGGGCGTTGACCCGAGTTGGATCAGCTAATTCAGGTCGAATCTGACCCGCATGTATAGCCCCGCAGGGGGGAAAATGCCAACGGAGCCAAAATTGGCCTTCCGCCAGCCAACCCAGACCGGCGCCGCCCCCAAATCAGCTCTTGGGACTGCCACGAAGCATCACCAACTACCTAGGTCGTCATCCGACCGCCAGTTCGTAGGCCAGCAACCAAATCAAAACCGGCCTCCTTGAAGCATTTTGCCAAACACCTGGCATGCACGGGAAAATTGGAGGATTTCGACCTCCTCCAGTGACCTGGTCGATGCCGACGGTTATGGTTCAATCCCGACAGAGAGTGGGAGCCAGGAATAGGGACGGTATCAGCCGAGATTCGCGCGAAACGGCCGGCGCGAGTCCTGGCCAAACCGAATACAAAAACAGAGCAAAAAAGGGCAGTCGAGGATCCGGGGAAGCTCACCGGTCGACGGCGCGTCTGGGGGCCTTCTGGCGGATCTGGAGGCATCGACGAGACAACTGGTCTTCCTCCTCGCTCCAGCGTGACCTTGGTACACTCTTTCTCTCTCTCTATTCTCTCAGTTGTCTCTCTATTCTCTCTCTCTCTGATTCTCTCTCAATTGGCCGACCGTGACTCTCTCTCCCTCTCCAGCTTATATAGCCGACGACGACGGGTCCCCCTGCTCCATTACGCGTGCTAACAGCAACCTGCACCGGCCTACTCTGGCCCATGACTTTCGTGGCCATTTAGGCCGGTGCAGAGGGAGAGTAAAGGAAGAAGGGGGTGAAGGGGAGGCCGATTTTTCAGGGAGGATGAGACTGGCCATTAGGGCCAGTCCTGTTGGTGTGCTCCTCCGGCCCTCTTCTGACCTGATGGCGATGGCGTGGAGCTGCTCCGGCGTTCGTCATCCTGCGTCAGAAACAGAGGAGAACAAGGGAGGAGAAAGGGACAATCACAGGGGGGAAGAAGGAAGGAAGTTGGGCCGAGCCGGGCCCAGTTGCGTGGGGGGAAAAGAAAAGAAAAAAAGAAAGTGGGCAGGGCCCGGGCTGAAGGGGTGAAAAAAAGAAAAAGAAAAGGGCCGGCCCTGACCAGGCCCGACTCGAATTTTTTTAAAAAAAAAATTTTGAATTTTTTTTTACACTCTAATAGACCATATTAATACAAATGTACTTAATTTCTATATGCAATGCATTTAATAGAAATATTTTTTGTCTTAGGAATTAAAGAAAATTAATTCCTAAATTTTGGGCAATTAATTTTGGGTAAATTAAAAATAGGTGTCAACAGTAAGCTTTGGGCTTAATTTATGGAGCTGTAAATGGTTAATTAATAAATCCAAGAGTGGGTGGGATTAGAAATTTACTAATCATTTGCCAAGGTAGTGAAGCAAAGTTATTAGTTCGATTTACACATCAAAGCAGATGATGTAAACTTGGAAATGTCGAATTATATATAAGATGCGATCCATATTGATATCATAATATAGAAAAAGGTAACTCAAATATTATTGGAAAACACTGATTTTCTTTTCCAAGTGCGCAATGTATATGCTGCTTATTTTGCCAAATTTATTTTCCATAATCCTTTAAGATGCTAAATTTCTCCATAATTCGATTGGATGACTATTTACCTCGAAGCTCGTTTCCATATTGAATAACAATCCTAGTCTACGATGAACTTTTGTTTGATGCATGGCCTTTATAAAAACCAATTCGCGCAATCTGTCTCGGATTGGTAACATGTAGCATCTTAAATCGCTCTATAAAATCCAAAAAGACACGTTGTGCATCTAACATGGCATGTATGAATCGGATTGGTAACATGTAGCATCTTAAATCGCTCTATAAAATCCAAAAAGACACGTTGTGCATCTAACATGGCATGTATGAACTCTTTTCTCTTTCGCGCGGAGTTGCAGACCGCGTATCATATATAAAACCGCATGAAATCTCCCTAAAACAAATGAGGCTATATGATAAAGAAGATAATGAGGACATTGAATATAGGAAGATGAGTTTCCTTCTATTTTATGACTTATAAGAAAGACATCAACATAAGTTGCATGCTTATTCTGTTTCTCGATCTCTCCACCCTGTGACATACACGTAATTTAGTACATTTCTTGGAACAACAAAACCAACACCTCATGAATAATGTAAACACTCACAAACCCCAAATTCTAACAACAAATACAAACCATCTTCATCAGATCAAGAACCCCATAGAGAGATGTAGAGCACATCCCTCATGCATGTGACCTAGCTTAGACACATTGGAACCCAGAAGGCACCTTCTTGCCACAGTAGTTCAAGAGCAAGCTGAGCGAGACTGGGACGTTCAAGTTGATGCCCAACACGTTGGCCTTGATGGCGGTGCAGAGGCAGGCCGCGGCTTCGAGATCGACCAAGCCACCGATGAGGCTGCAGCATGGGGTCTTTGGTGGGGTCCCCACCACGAGGTGCAGCAGGCTCTTCAATACGTTGGCACACACCCCAAGCTTGAGGGTGTCCTTGGGGCACGTGGCCTTTGCTGGCGGTTTGGGGTGGTGCTTGTGCGGCGGCGGCGGGCAGTAGGTGGAGCTCACCGTGGTGAAGAAAAAGAGGTTGAGAGAGAGGAGGAGGGCGGTGGTGGCTAGAGTCCTTGATGCCATTTTCTGTCACTCTCTCTCTCAACGAAGACACTCAAAAAGAGCAAGAGAATAGATTTGTAGTGTTGTTGGAGGGAGAGAGAGGGATGTGCGAATGGTGATGAAGTGGGTCGAGGCATTTATAGTGGAGATTTGGGTGGGGAAGATAATTTTGATAGATTCAATAAGTCAGGAGAAGGGTGGATCCAGAGGGGATCACTGCCTAAAATTTCTCTTATTCATGTCATTCCAAAGAGAAAGAAGTGATTATATGGCAATTGAGATATTTAAATATGAGTGCACCATTGTTTACATCAAAAGCTTAAGTTGTTAGCAAACAACTCGAAGGATGGATTCTTTTGAAGTTCTATCTTAAAGTTTACTTTATTTTTTTTATAAAAGATTATCCCTAAATTAGATATTCTCGATTTGACAATTGAGAGATGATTTTTAAAATAGACCACAGATAAAAATAAACACCACTAGCTTTATTTATGTCGGCATAAAAAGATTAAATCGATGGCTGTACGTCATTGTGAGTGAGATGACATTTCACGTCGTTTATTATTTCATGAATCTGATCAAATGAAATTCCATCTTTAACACTTCACGCTTTGGTTTTATAATTAAATTATGGTCTTCAAATGAGATTTTCTCTCTCAATCTGATTTGGGAGTATTTTATTGTTTATATCTAATTTTTTCTTTGCTCGACACCGGTGCTCTTCTCTATTCACTAGGTGGATATTTCGCTTCCATTGTTAAGAATCAACCCTCCACTTTAGATCCTCCAAATCAAGAAGTCCAACAAGATTGAGGAGGAATATAGTGAATTTATATTGCCTTGGAAGCGATTATAAGACTTCTCCAAGTTTTAAAAGCTCTTATCTCCCAATCTAGATCTAGATCTAGATCTAGGAGCTCTTCTCTCATGATCTTCATTTAGATCTTTGAGTTCCTTAGAGGCGTTTCTGTCCTCGTTTAATCTGGATAAGTTTGGAAGCCTATTCAACCTGTTTGTTGTATCTCTGTATGGTGATGATATTGAGAACATTGAGCAAATCGTAGTTATTAGAGAAGGAGATCATATCACTTGATGCGAGTCGATGATCAGCCGTTGTTCATTTTGCTTTGATATCGAGATAGATATGTTTTTGTAGGATGAGAGTGCATATATCACAGTAATTTGTATCATATTGTTCTACTTTACTGTTTGAGATTTGCTTTGTTTTAAATGGTCCCGAGATATGAAAAATATTTTTACTTTCGACAAAAAAAATACCTATGATAATGGAGTTAAATTGGATATAAATGCCAGATCACGAGCATAAAAACCCTAATAAATCAGTTCCAACTTGACCCGTTTTTTAAAATCCCTCGAAATTAGAATCACAGGTCCTCAGAAGAACATTTGACAGTGACGCGCACACATGTGGGCTCAAATTCCAGCACAACGCGGTGGTGCAATTGGGGCTGATAAAGGAAGACGACAGGTCTTTCTCTGGGTCTTGGATTTTTGGAGGTTTGTGTAATGTTTAGTTGTCCAAATCCGGTTGCTCTTCGAGCAGTCGAGGGGTCATTCTGTTTTGTTGCGGCTGCAAGAGAATATTGCTCCGCGCAGTATCCGCAATTTGGGCGACTTTTTGATCTTTGATTTTGAGAGGGTTCACGGTCTCCAGAATTCCTCGCCCTCCGTCCGCAAAATGCGTTCACGCGCCTGTTGAATCGACACCCACAACCACCCCCCCCCAAGACAAAGACTTATGGCCGACATGATCTTGGGGACGGAGTCACGTCACAAGAAAGAAAGAGTGAAATGTACAGAAAGTCCTAAAATTTATTATAAAAATATGATTAAATCTTAAATTTTCAAAAATTACAATTTAATCATAAAATTTGTCAATTTAATGCAATCAAATTTTAAAACTTATTACTATTTTTCGTTTGCCATGTTGGACAAAATTAATAGAAGGACTTAATCACATCAGCTTGACAACTTTTAACACTTGATTATACTTTTTGCAAGTTTTAAGATTTCATTGCACTTTTGTGACGAGTTTTAGAACTTCTGGAAGATTTATCCTAAAAAGAAATTAATAAAAAGGAAAAATACCATCAAAAATCCAAAACTATGTCACTTGTGACAAATTTATTCTGAACATTTTTTTATGACACGAAAAACCCCAAACTATATCACTTGTGACATATTTACCCCACAATACTTTGGCCCATGGGCATTTTCATCTTTTTCCTTTTCCGTTTTTTTTCTCATTTTTTTTCTTCTCACTTCCCTCCGTTGGCCATGGCTGAGTGAAGCCAGTGAGGGCCCCCGCCGGCACTGGGCGAGGGCTACCCTCACCTGCCTAGGCAAGAGTTGCCCTCGCTCACCCAGGCAAGGGCGGCCCTCACCAGATCCAGCGAAGGCAGCCCTCGCACAACGCTGACGAGGACAGCCCTTGCCTGAGTCAAAGTCGAGTGCCTCAAGCAAGGGCCACCCTCACCGGATCTAGTGAGGGCGACTCTCGCCTGCCCAAGCGAGGGTGACTCTCGCTCAACGTCGGCAAGGGCCCTCGCCAGCTTCCCTCTACCATAGTCGATGGAGGAAAGAGAGAAGGAAAAAAAAATAGAAAAAGGAAAAAGACAAAAATGCTCATGAGCCAAAGTATTATTAGGTAAATGTATCACAAGTAGCATAATTTAGGGCTTTTCATATCACAAAAAAAAAAATTCATAGTAAATTTATAACAAGTGACATAGTTTTGGGTTTTTTGTTGTATTTTTCCTTTAAAAAATAGGTTAAAATAGAACGGCTCATCAACTAATCCATTAATGGTAATCAAAATGAATCACCGAATTTTCAGAAAATGCATTTGGAAAATGTGTTTTTTGATCGATGGGAGTTTGGATGATACTAGCTAGTTACGAAGGTGCGATTAGCTTGATTCGATGGGATTTGCATAGGGAAAGTCTGTGTTGCTGACGTAACAAAGCATGAAAGTTAAATGGAAAAAAGAATTGACATTTCGGAACAAATCTTTCTGATAATTAGCAAACGTGTGGATTTATTACCTAAGTTTTAGGTGTAAAGTTATTGTAGCATGCATGTGATTACTGATTGAGACATCCATCAATCTCTGTCTCTCTTTTCCTTTTCTTCTTCTTTTGAGAAAAAAATTGGTATCATGTCGAATAAAGTTAACTGCTCTTTCAGCACGGGCTGTGAAGGGTGGCCTCGTGCACTTTCTTTCACAAATTGCTTCAATGAATACCTCTTTTATTTTTTGGACCTACTCACGTTCTTAAAAGGATTCATTTCTGTTCTCTTCAGAATTTAGAATCATTAAGATGTAAAACTTCTAGAAAATATTCCTTCTCTTTAAGGAAGATGAAGATACAGGGAGAATTATAAGTAAACGAGGCATGCGAGCACCAGCACGTTAAAATAAAGAACGCATCCATATGAGCTTGCCCCATAGGATACGGACAGTTTGTTCATAGAAGCAAAAACTCTTTTTCTTCGGTGAGATTATTCATTGACCAAACACTAAGGATCCAAGGGAAACTTAAAGTTAAGCAAATTACGGAATAAAATGGGCAAGCAAGAGCACCAAACAAAGTACAATTATCAACACTCTGAGTACGAACTTTTTGATTTTATAAATGCTCAATACAATCGACTAGCCACTAATCAAGTCTGAAAATAAAAACCGTAATTGGTGTACCTTGATAACGATGCAATTAACCCCCTAAATTTTGAGCAATGCTATGTGTATTAAGAAATATTATTAATAGGTTTTTACAGAATGATATCGCAATTTCTCATTGGATATTTCAATGCATTGGTACCACTTATTTTAATGTCCAATTAAAACTTAACGCGGCACGTAACAAGTAATTAAGCTCTTTCGAAATATCCAATATTGGTTTCGAAAACATTTATAACCTAGTAGACAAACGTACGATATGGACATGTGACCTTCTGGTTGTGAATTTTTGTCGCTTTGCGGGAGACTGAACTGCTAAACTGTGAGATGATTGATGATTATTCACGGAATTGGAACGAATAAAACACATTGATTGCTGTCGCATCGAGACAGAAATGCACATGGAATCAGTCCTACTCTATACCCAAGTGGTCTTCACTTAGCAAAAGACTATTCTCCACCATCAATAATAATAATTTGTAGACTAAGTTTTGCACAGTAATGATGTGGGTTCATGCGATATCTTATGCCCTAAATCTACTGGTCTTGCAGATCTACAGATAATCCCTGTACGGCCCCCTCAATATTGACTCGGCCATAATATAATAGCAGCTTCCTGGGCGCAAATCATGATCAGAACCAGACAGATAGAGCAGGAATATACCCAAGGAGGACATTATTGATGAGATTAATGCAGATTGCAGAGCACGGGAGTACTGTACCCGAAGAAGAAAGTAAAATTAAAGAGGAGCATGTGGGTTTTGGACCATAGAATATTTATTAACAAGATGGTGCATGGAGAAATTTCGCGGCGAAACTAGCTAGGATTAGAATTGAGATGAGTTCTTTGACGCGATTGAGTAAAATAGGCATTATCTAACTTAGTAGATATGCATAAATATGGCACACATATATACGAGCCAGCTATAATTGGGCTGTTTCGGAGCCCCCATGAACTCGCGGTTAGATCTTGGGTGGAAACGAATGACTATAAAATGATCTGGAGGAGGACAAAAAGGAGCAATGAGCCGCAGCCATCGGGGCCTACTACAGTTCGATTTGACTTTCGAAGTTTTAAGAATCGCTCTTGATCTAGCCTTGAACCGCTCCACAGTAACTCAATCAACTACTTTTAAACGCTGGATTATATTCTTCGCTGAGGATAAAAAATACAACATGGTCACTGATTTAGTGACAGATTCTGCAAGGAACTCACGCGGTTTAATGGCCGGGGGGCATTAAGCTCGCGTAATTCTCGTAAACACATCCTCTTTTTACGCAAGACCCGCCATCGCTTTTGACCACTTTCATTTTTGTCTTTCCGTATGAAAAAGTATCTTATAAGGTACATATGTAGTCCCTTGTGTCCGATGGTCCCATACATAATTTGTACGGTTGTCCTAAAGGCGCATCTTCAAGGTGCTTGGTGTGCTTGTACTATTTCTATATTACCCTTGGCACTGCCAATGTAATGATTACTTCAGCAAGAAGTTGAATAAGATCAGAGTTTGAAAAAATCCTAAAGTTCATATACACTCTATGGCTTTCTTAACACCTTTCCCTCTTCCTCAAAGTTTAATGTCATTAGAAGCTTAGAATTACACTGGTAATTCGGTACGATGAGTTGGCTCCATAAATATGATCTCCACTTGCAACTCTATGAATTTTGTGAATCAGAATACTTCTGAGACTTGAGAGACAAAAAAGCAGTCTCTTGTAAACGCCTAGAAGAAGGCCATGTGTTACTCTCTCGAATTACTATTTTATCATCCTTTGATTACTTAGTGAAATTTTCTTGAATCCTCTTTTTGGGAATTAATCATGCATATCAAGGAAACTTTGAATTTTCCTTCTTCCTTTCTCATTCCTGTGATATACCAAAGTTTATTTTTCAATCGGGAATAACCATTCAATTTCATTTTGAGGGAGAATTTATGTAATTCCATAAATTTTTCTACTTTAAAATGCATCGACATGATACATGGGGCTGGGAAGAGCTCCAAATCTCCCGAGTATTTCCGTAATTTTTATTTCTGATCAATCAATGTGTTGACAAAAAAAACTGTTCAAAGCTATTTAGCACTCCAATCTTTCTTGAAGAGCGATTAGGAAGATAATCGCGGTGGAGATTAGGTTAATTAAACATGCATCCAGCTGGTGGTAAACCCCCGTCGGACTAAATAGAATCCGATGCGATTGTGTAGCTGATCAACTGCTCTCATGTCTGCTGTCAATTATAAGCCAAAACACAGCATTTCTTTTCTGTTTTCTAGCACCAAAGCTTGAAAGGGTTAATTTGTTGAACCGGCAGGTGACATTCAAAGCTCAGCTCTAACTACTCATCTCTTCAAAGCTTGTGCTAAAAAAACTTCTGTTAAGCACCGTTAAGTGTGACATTAACGCGAGTATACCCTTGCAGAATTCATGAAGGAATAGGATTTATGAGTGGTCAATGCGCTTAGAACGTAATATTCTCGAGTTAGCTGCATGGTTGGCCTTTCTCATGTGTTCATAAATCAGAAGTGATCTGAGGCTTAGGCTTGCCCAACCAGGAACAACCCTAAACGCAAAGGGCCCTCATATGGTATCTCTTTTGGTTATGATGTCACGAAATAACAGGAGAATTTTGCGAACGTGACGTCAGAAAGTTACAAAATATAGAATGAGCAAGTCATTTGATGTGTTGCTGAGGGATATAGATTGGCGAGGATAACTCAGCTGTTGCGTACTCCAACCAGAATGAGAAGTACTTGATCATGCAAGAAAAGAGTACGTTTTATTGTTGAATGAAGGAAAAACAGCAACCAACCGCAGTAATTCAACTTAAAACCGGAAAAAGGAAAGAGGAAAGCAATGTAGCCAGAAGTGAATTACAACATCATGCAAAATGAAAGAGCCCTCATGCACATTGGAAGCCATAAGGCACACTCTTCCTACAGTAATTCAGCAGCAAGCTCAGCGAGACCGGGACATTGAGGTTGATCCCGAGGATGCTCGCTTTGATGGCAGTGCAGAGGCAGACGGCAGCCTCGAGGTCGGCAAGGCCAGCGAGGAGGCTGCAGCATGGGGTCTTCGGAGGTGTGCCCACGACGACGTGGACCAAGTCATTCAACAAGTTGGCGCACACGCCCAGTTTCAGGGCATCCCTGGGGCAAGAGGGCTTCGCTGGCTCTGAGTGCGGGTGCGGCTTTGATGGTGAAGGTGGGCATGGCACAGCAGTGGAGCTGACTAATGTGAAGAAAAGGAGGTTGAGGATCAAAAAGAATGCAGTTGATGCAAGAGCCTTTGAAGCCATTGCTGTATCTCGAAGAGAAAGGTACGACTATACAGAATGACCAAGGCCGACGTGATGAAAATGGTGAAGAAGAGGAAGGGTTTATATATAGGGTTGGGATTTCCCTGTGGTGACCTATCCTACTAAGATCGATTAATATGTAATTTGATAGCTATCAGGTTTCGAGAAACGAGTTTTTCGAGAGACCGTAGAACGAAACACCCGAAAAATGAAAAAGTGTTTGGAGCGAAATGTCAAGAGTGTGGGGATCAAGTGGGCATCATGTTGATTGGAGCGAAAGGTGCGACACAACCTGGCAATGCAACTAGAGGAGATAAGATTGAGAGGATCATGAGGCTGGGAGTTCAGTGAGTTTGATCAAATCTGTCGATCTATCTCTCTATCACTCGAGCAAGGAACTATGGCCCTCTCCTGTATTTTGGTTTTTTTCTTTCAATTTTTCTTCTTTTGGGGGTGAGCAAAATAGTCTTGACTGGTCTTGAATAATGAACACTTCATTAACAGCGAATCGTCTAATTTTGTAGCAGGTGCTTCAGATATGTGCTTGTCATCATGAATCTATCGCTCCCCCGTCGCCCTTGGCAGGAACAAGAGAGGAAGTACCCCTGTGAAGTGTGTCACAGGCCGATGGACCAAAGGCCCGCGAGAGTGGCCCAGAACCTTTTTATGGGCCGATCGGGCAGGGTGATTAAGCAATCTTACTGGGCCTAGTTAGCTGGACAGCGTGGGCTAGCTTGCGGAGATCGTGTCGACTAATAGAAAATATTCAGCGGTCGTAAATAGCCACGTCAACAATTGACGCGGAATAAAAAAATCATGTCCAATAATATGTTGACATATGACCGCCTAGTTGAAATTAAAAAAAAATCATTTTTTTACCTCTTCTTCCTCCTCCACGGTTTCACCCTCGTTTCTCTCCTGACCGTCTTCCATGGCCATTGGCACAGCCTTCAAGCTTTGTCCTGGCCGGCTCTTCAAATCTTGCGGTCCATGGCCATTGGCACCGCCTTTAAGCTTCCATGGCGGCCGTCACAGAGCAAGCGATCGTCACTTGCGGTCATGTCGCCAAACTAGCCTTCGTCATGGGCAGCTCCTTCACCCACGTTTCTCTCCAAATTTGGGTCTTCCATGGCCATCGGTCCACGTTCAAGCGTCTTCTTGGCCACTCTTCAGATCTGACCGTCCATGGCCACCGGCGCCGAAGGGGCCGAGCTGTCGTCACTCGTGGCCATGGCTTGACCCAATTTTCGTTTCTCACGAACTCCTCCATGAGCAGCCCGGAGCTTGCACTTGGTTAGGGGTGTGACGGTCGGGCCTCGCAGCAGCCTCCAGCCCCTTCTACTTTTGCTGCTTCCAGTCGAGGGGCGAAGGTTGCACCGCTGACTTAAACTACTTCTTATTATCGAAGCCGTGCTGCTTGCTGTCGCCACCATGGCCACGACCGATGACGGCTTGCTCGATGGCAGCGGCCTTGGACGGCCAGATTTGATGAGCCGACCAAGACGAAGCTTGAAGGCGGTGCCAATGGCCGTGCAAGACAACTAGGAGAGAAACGAGGGCGAAGGTAGAAGAAGAGAAAAAAAATCATTGCCTTTTTTTAATCCAACTGACACGTGTCAACATTTTATTGGATGTGAGTAAAAAAAGTTCAATGCTTTGCAATCACTAAATATTTCCTCATCGGGTAGGGGTGTCAACAGTTCAAATTGGGTTGAGATTCTAGACCAGATTGAGCTGAATCGAACTCCTTGGGTGTGCATTAGCTTTGAACCGAACTTTGACTCAAATCGAATATAACCCGCACCGAAAACCCGATTTGGTTTGGGTCGATTTTTTGGTTTTCTTCTTTGTAATATTACAAAGTGGTTTAGCGAAAAATGAGAAAGATTGTGTAAATTATAATATTAAGAAAATGGACGATTTTCAATTCGGTTTGGTTAGCCAAACCAAACCAAAACTATCTGAACTACAATAAAGACAATTATTTTTCTCATTATCCAATCCAAAAATGCACAAAATTTCAGTTTGATTTTCTAGTTTGCTTCTAACACCCCAAGTATCGGCCCAATGGGATGGCATGGGATGTGTCGTTTGGGGTGCTCCGGAGTATGGGAAAATCGAAGAACAAATTAGGTCAATCGAACTAAACCAGACTGAACCGAGCCAACCCAAACCTTAATTTGGGTATGGACCATCCTCTCGAGTTTGGCTTCTCAGCTCGATTGCCTCTGGTTGGACCACGGCACGGAAACCACACAAAAGAAATATGGACTTTGGTTAGTACAAAATTCTAGTACTATATTATACTTTTCCTTGCATGAACTTAATTAACTAATTGTCAAGGGGCTTTTTCTTCTAATGTAACGTGACATCGTAGTAATTTTGCAATTAGGAGATTAGCCACTACTTTTGCCTCCATCATGATGGTCCCCCTAGCGACCAACCATCAAAATGTAAGCATCCATCCCCACTCGCCATGACTCCCTTTGACATAACAACAACTGCTAAGGAAGAGAGGGCATAAAAATAAAGCAATTTTTTTCTAGGATACTCGATAATTAAAAATCTTAGTCACATATCCAGTACATAAAAATGCACAGATTTTGTCTGTTATTATACATTCTCCAAGAAAATACAAAACAATAAAAACCGAGGCTTCCATTACGTACGGTAATCTCATATGAGGACAAATAGATGTGAGGAAACTAAACAGAGGAGCAATAATCAGGAAAAAAACATGCAAGATCTTAGTCACATATCCAGTGCATGAAAATGCACAGATTTTGTCTGTTATTATACATTCTCCAAGAAAATACAAAACAATAAAAACCGAGACTTCCATTACGTATGGTAATCTCATATGAGGACATATAGATGTGAGGAAACTAAAAAGAGGAACATTAATCAGGAAAACAAACAAACAAAGAAACAAAGCAGCATGTGTTATAGTCGTTAAACTATGTGGTCGACTCGTCCTTCAAATACCCAATTGACTTTGAAGCTCCAGTAGGGTCTCACCGGAGGCTCTCAGCCTCTGTACCTCCACATCCGTCATGTGCACATTGGTCACGCCCACGACGCCGGCGCGGCTGAGCTGCACCGGCAGGCTCAGGAACACGTCCCCGCCGTCGATGCCGTAGAACCCCTTCGCGAGGACTGAGACAGGGTGGATCCTGCGCTGGTCACGGAGGATGGTCCGGGCCAGGTTGGCTACAGAGTAGCCGATCGCCCAGGACGTGTAGCCTTTGAGACTTATGACTTCATAGGCGCCGTCAACCACGGTCTTACGGATGTTCTCCAGCATCTCCTCCTCGTACGGGATCTGTTGCCGCTCCAGGAAGCTCAGGATCGGGACTCCCCCGACACTTATGCTCGACCACAGCGCAACCGAGCTGTCACCGTGTTCTCCGACGACGTAGGCCTGTATGATCACAGTCATTTGAGACACACGTAAGTTACATCACGTTATCTTCCTAAAAAAATAAGGAAGCTGCACTTTCCAGAGGTTTTACCTTTCATAAACCAATCGTTGAATCAATCCAAAATACAATTCTCTACATCACTTCTGGAATTGTCAAAATCCCAAGTCAATGACGAGAAAGTATTTGGCGAGTCTCGTATATGTACTAAAATGTATATCTACAGTTAGATTTGGTGTGTTCTACCATTTCTACATGTGAGATTCCACGTTATCTAATGTTCATTCTTGTACCTGCACGTCCTGAGCGTTGACTTGAAGATGATCCGCGAGCAAGAACCGAAACCTGGACGAGTCCAAGTTCGTGCCCGACCCAATGACCCGGTTGGCAGGGAACCCGGACATCTTCCACGCCACATACGTCAAAATGTCGACCGGGTTCGAGACGACCATGAGGATGGCGTCGGGAGAGTGCTTGGCAACCTCCGGAATGATTTTCCTGAAGAGGGCCACGTTCCTCTGCAGTAGGTTCAGCCTCGACTCGCCAGGAATCTGCCGGGCACCAGCGGTGACAACAATGAGGTCCGACCCGGAGGTGACAGTGTAGTCAGAGGAGGAGGCGAGGATGGTGGTGCGCGGGAGGAAGGCGGCAGCATGCTGGAGGTCAAGCATCTCGCCTCGGAGCTTGTCGGGCATGGCATCGACGAGGGCGATCTCGTCAACAAGGTCCTGGGTGAGGACGGTCTGCGCAATGGCCATGCCGACATTGCCAGCCCCAACGACGGTGATCTTGGTGTGGCGGTTGGTCGGGGAGGGCGGGGCAGTGTTGTGGATGGGCCTGAAGAAGGCCTGCGATAGGTCGAGGCCGCCCGGGCCGAGGGATGAGGCTGAGTGTGTCTTGTGCATGGTGTTTATGGTGGGATGGCGGCGGCAGTGGCAGTAGCAACGGCGGGTTTAAGGGTAGAGGTTTTGGTGTGGTGGTGGTTGGTGGTGGTTGTTTGGTTTCCGGTATGGAGATAAATGGTTAGGGGTTTTGTGGAGTTTTATAGGAGATCGAGAGGGGAAAGAGGAAGGAAAGTTCTTTGGAGAAGAAGTCTTCCTAATAATACGTCTAAGTGACAGAAAAACATAATTTCCGATACGATAAAGATCAATATACCGACCCAATACACGAAGTAACACGGAGAAGTTTTATAGGAGCTTTAATACTAACCGTTCATTTAACAGCACATTATAACTTGTCACATCATTTAACGTATCAACTCGGTGGCACTATCTATTTCAATATCACTTAAGAAAGGCATAAAATCTCATGTATCTTTCTTATTTATACACAAGAATAATTTAATATGATACGTTATATGTTTTCTGAATGGTTATCATGGCCATTGTCGATGTGAGTATAGAACTTCTCGAGTAGGTAAATGATTCTTGCAGGCACGATGTTCTGTTGCGAAAGCGCCCAAAAATTTGTCATCATGAACGTTAAATCGAATGTATAGCTTTCATGGAGAGTGTTTCCCAATTAAACAAATGCATGGAGACTTTTTTTCCATGTTTGCCTACTGCTTGCTGGCGCCTAAGCATCAAGCACTTGCATTCAACCTTCTTTAACAGCTCTAGCCCTCGTTAGATGGGGGGATTGGACTTTCTAGATCATTATGTCAATCTGGTCAACTTTGAAAAATAAAAACCAAAAGATGCAACGGATTTTCTATTACGCACGCTGTTTATTATGGTGCGATCGCAATCCAATGTAATAAGTAAAAGCACAAATCAACCCCATTCTAAAAAAACAGTACAATTCATGCACATCCCATCCAGCCTAAGAAAGCATGTTTCGCACGTGTTTGCGACGCCATGCGATGCCGATACCCGATCGTAGAATTAGATCGGGCGGTATCTTCTCTGCTTCTATCCCGAACACCAACATAAAATGTTATGAAACAATGTTACAGTTTAATTTGTGAAAAGCTAAAGGGAGAAAAAAGGGGGAAGAGGGGCGCGGGTGTTCAAAGTTCAAAGTGCTTGGAGGGCACTCCAAAGCCAAGTTTCGTGGACGGCAGCAAGAGCGGCACGATTCATTTTTTCCTTGGTGGACAATCCAATTCCGTGGGCTGAAGGAGAGAAGCTTCTTATATAATGAGGGCTCTTCTTTTCCCCCGAATTGACTGGACAAACCTCAATTTCGAAGTCTTCTCAGGAGGCCCGACGGCAGAAATAACGCGCAGGCAATCATATTCTCCGTTGGACGAATCAGACCCGACTGATAACGAGAGTTGAGACGTCGGAATCAATTATCAATGCAAAATGGGGAATTGTCTTTCCGCAAGTGACGATATGACATTTGCTATTTTTGAACACGTATACGAGGAATATTCTGACCAAATAAAAAAAAACGTGGAATATACCTGTCGGCTGCGTAGATCCCGACCCCATTTCGACGAAAACCTCTCCTTGAAGTATTTACTCATTTCATTTGCTCCCCAACTTTGTCATTTGTTGTCAGAACGTTCAGTCTAAAACCTTAAAAGTCTACAGGTAGAGAGATACCATATGATAGCTTTCATTCCAACTACCATGTTAGAATGTCCAAGCCATACAAGTGATATAAATTAGGGCAAAAGCCCTACTCCAATATCATGCTCAAAAGTCCAATTCAAAAATTTAGATTCATAAGTGAGGAGAGACCTCATGTCTATGAAAAAATGTGTAAATCCGATAAACGAATAATGCAGGATGCTTTAATATATGTAATGTCTCTCCCGACGCACTAAAGAGTGAATACATATGCCGACAAGTTCCCATCAATCCTCCGTCTAAATTCTTTTCATTGTACTTAACACGTGTATAGATGCTGCTCCTCCTGTTAGCGTAACAGCGTTGTTATCACGCCTTGAACTCGAAAGGAACGAGACCTAGCGGCTTCCATGAAAGCTCCCCCCTTTGACAAATCCTCTGGTCGAGAAAAAAAACTGATCGATTTGACTCTGCGGAGAAGAAACCGTGGAAGAGCAGCCCACGGATTTGGACCTCTAAAACGGCTCCCACCGACTCCCTTCCAAAGGGGAAACATGGCGTGAGTTGAACAGCAGCAGCACGACCGAGTTTTGACTTTCAAGAAAAGGAAAAGTGTGCAATGGAGAAAGCGCAGATGTCTCCCATCATTCCCTCCACGCCTCTCGCTTCCACCGATTCCCTCGCCTTTTGTCTCCTGAAACAGCCGTTCGCCAGCGCCATAGCCCGCTGTCTTCCCAAAAAATCCAAGTGCTTCAAAGTCAAATTCGAGCGGGTGTTTCGATTGTTCCAACCAATTGGAGCCACCATGCAAGTTTTTCCAAGCATGTGGTAGGGCGTTTTTCTCCTCTTATCAACTTTTCAAAGAGGAAAGGCTATCGTATAAGGGGGGTTAGACACCTTTTTTACTGCAATGGTTTAGGGATGATTGGGACCGGCCTAAAGTGGTTCGGAGGGGTCTTTCGAGACTCCTCGATCGCTCGCCAACAGGTTTATTTGCGCAAGATGTTCCTGTGGATGAGGTACATCCTGACCAGGAGAAAATGGATACATGCGCGTAATTCGATTTGAACCGTTGCTGTTACTCAAGACATCGCCGACGATGGTCGAGTGGTCGGCATCTCTGTACGGCAAAAAAAGAACGTTTTGCAAGGGCATAAGTATTGAGTGTCCCTTTTCTAATCTGGACAAGTCCATGCAAACCATCCGGATCGTGTTGCGAGCATGTTCTCGAAAGGATTGCATTTAATTTGCCCTGGATTTGGGACAATTACCAAATCTATTCTATCTGTGCCAATTTAGTTCTAATCTTTCAATTGTGTCAATTTAATCCTAAACATTTTCATATTTTGTCAATTAAGTTTTTTCGATCAATTTTTACGGGAAATTGTTGATGTGGAGGTCAACTGTCGTATGTGGCACAGCCACCGCAAACATTGATATTTTTTAATAATATT
The DNA here is from genome assembly GCA_024500025.1 of Syzygium aromaticum. Taxonomy (NCBI): domain Eukaryota; kingdom Viridiplantae; phylum Streptophyta; class Magnoliopsida; order Myrtales; family Myrtaceae; genus Syzygium; species Syzygium aromaticum. The sequence goes on along the minus strand of CM044888.1, from coordinate 21,876,630 downwards.
TTTGAATCTTTTCCTTTTTTTTCTTTTCTTTTCTTTTCTTTTTGGACTAAGAGTTGCCGGCTAACCCTCGCCAGCACTCAACGAGGGCATAGCAGCCCTTGCAGACGATGCCCTCACCGGCCAAAGCAAAGGTGCACAGCCCCTCGCCTTGAGCTAATGAGGCCGCGACGCCCAAACAAGGTGAGGGCCGCCACGCCCTCACCTATGACAGGCAACCCTTGCTGACTCTCTGTTCAAAAAAAATAAAGAAAAAAATCAAAAAACATTATAAAAAATTTAAAATATCATTAAAAATGCTAACGTCAACGCTGATCACATCCACCCAGTGATTTTTTGCCACAATTAGCAAAATGAAATTAATTATCAAAACATGAAAATGTTGATGATTAAATTGGTATAATTGAAAGGTTTATAACTGAATTAACATGAACATACGAGGTCGAGGACTTTTTTGGTGGTTCTTCCCGAGATTTAATGCACGCACCCTTCTTGAAACGCAGCCAACCCGCTTCGGCACAAGTGCAATACGGAGTTCTTGATACCATATTTATCAAATAGTCATGTCCAAGCAGATATTGCGGTGGCCCCGGTGGATGATACGACATAAATATGAGTCAATTCTGGTGAAAAATTGAAATCCGTCGGTGGGAGGACGCTCTTTTCCCCAACCACCTCGATCGGATTTTGGGCTTCAATCAAGAGGCTGTCTTCGAGAAAATAGTATTGTTGAAACTCTGTCTCCCATTGGACATCCCAAGAGAGATTTGTTCTCCTAAAACAGTCATTGCCATAGCCCACAGGCTTCTGATATATCCAAGTTCTCTGTTCAATATGAGTGGCGGTGGTTCGTTCAATTCAACCTTTTAAAGCCACCCTCCAATTTTTCCTTTCTTCCCTCTTCAGTTTTTCGGCAGAATGAAAAGCTATCATATAAGGGCCACTCTTGACCCTTTTTATCATATTATCATTTCTGTTGATGTTATATCATCAGGGTCATTATAAATCAACCCGCAAAATGTTTCCGATCAATGGATGAGGTACATCCTAGCCAGGAAAAATGGGATACACAAGCATGATTCAAATTTAAAAGGGAAAATGACACAAATAGTTTCTGAATTTTGGCTCGATGTGCAATTTGATCCCTGAACTTTTAATTCGTTCAATGTAATCTCGAAACTCTAGGCTTCATATTTTCATATAGTTCGGGGGCTGAATAAACATATACCAAAAGTTCAAAGATGATATTGAATAAATTAAAAATTTAGGGACTGAATTGAACATGTAACAAAAGTTCAGGGATGACATTAAACAAATTAAAAAGTTCAGGAATCATATTAAATATTAACCTAAAGTTTGAAAACTATATTAAACAAATTAAAAGGTCATGAGCTAAATTGTATATTGAGCCAAAATTCATTGACTATTTGTGTCATTATCCCAATTTAAAGCACTGCCAAAATTCCGAGAAGCTGACAATAGTTGAGTGATCTACATCTCTATAAAGCAAAACTGAACATTATGCGAGGGCGTAAATATCTAGTCTCGCTTTTCGATCTGGACAAGTTCATGCAAATCAACCATACCGAGATTGTGCTGCGAGCCCAATCTCAAAAGGATCAAAATTAAGCAGACCCGAATTTAAAGTAAGCACTATTCTCCAGACGGCACAGATACCATTCAGTTATCAAATGGCCATGCCCAAGGAGATGTCGCCAAGGGTGATAAAACATGAATAGAGTCAATTTGGCGAAAAATTGAAATCCATCAAGCGTTACCCTTGTGGGAGGACGCCCTTTTCCCCAACACATCGATCAGCTTTTCGGCTACAATCGCAAGGACTTCTTCGAAAAATTAGATTGTTTGAGTTTTTTCTTCCATTGGACATGAGCATCACATTCACTTATCATACAATACATTCTCCTTCAGCACCTCTGTTGGAAAAATCCCTCAGGCACAGCAAACCACTCTCCAGACGGTCCTTCCAAGAATGTGAAGCACTATTCTAATCAGAATTTGCATAGTAGTGCTTGTTCAGCTCTTTCCAAAGCTCATAAAATCACAAGATATCGAACTCCATCTATAAAGATACGCCAGCATCGAAAGCACCAGAGTGGGAACTTTTCTCATTAAACTGATAGTTGGAGCTTATATACGAGCTGTACATAATACGATTTGCAAATGAAATTCTTCATAAACCATGCACTGAACTGTCAAAGTAAATAGCACCTGACAACTAGAGGAAATAGGCCACCTGCTAAGATAGCTATCGAAATCTAACACCCAAGCCCGAATGTGTTTTCTCCGCTGTAAGTGACGTAGAGAAACCCATCTTCATCCTTCTTCTCTTCATATATAGCAGACATGATTGCCCCTGCAAGAATAAATTAGAACGGAACGTCTTTCTTTAAGTCCATTCCAAGCTACAGTGCAAGAAGCATATATAAGTAGACGAAACTGAAAAACTTCCTGAACGAAGAGCAAGAATCACCTGTTGGTGGGAGAACATTGTCCACAAAGATGAAGATTGCCTTCTCTGCACTCAACTTAATCCTTTTGCGAATGACGTATACAAATTGTCCAACTGTTAGGTCAGCAGGAACAAGATACCTAGCATGCACATCAAGGGCAAGAATTAATCGGTCAAGACAGATGATTACTTCTCATATCTGCGCACAGTGATACTTTCGACACCAAAAGACAATCTATATAACCCCGGATGCACGATAGCCACGAGAAGAAGGGGTGCAAAAGTAGTTGCATGACGAGTACAGCAACTACGAGTCCACCAAATACTATATATCATGTGGACACATGACCTATTGAAGGACAAAATGGGCTCTCGGTTTTCCCATCCTTTTTTGAAGAACATATCATGGATAAGGGAAGAAAAGTCAAGATGAATAAATGATTTGTTGCCCATTCAACTGATCAATTGAACAAGCTGAATAAATTATAAGAGACGTCACACAAGTTGAGGGCCACAAATAATGAATAAAGGTTCAGACACACAACTTAGGCAACCATTGAGCAGTCTTTCCATCAATAACCAGATAATCTCCTCCAACTCCTTTCTGTTTAGCTGAGAATCTAATTTTAAACAAACAGAAAGCAGGTGATTGACAAAAGCTCAATTCTTACTTCTTCTTGTCAATGTTCGGGATATCACTTCTCTCAGCCTTCTCCACAATCACCTTAAGCAAAGACAAAGGTCAAGACATGTCAGCTTATTAACCCAACATGATGAAATGCACATGGATTTGTCTTTAAAGAAAATACTAGTAAGATCAAGAGGGGAAGGAAACTGAACCAACAAAAGCTCTTGAATCGTGGTAATGGTGGACCACCACACCACCACACCCAGCCAGTCCGTAATACATATGGACCTTCATAGCCTAAATCTTTGAAGTCTAAGTTCTCACTACCATAACAACTGAGCTTTTCCAGACCAGCAGTAGCACTTTTCAACTCAAATTATCTCAATATTTGCTACCTTTTAAAGAAAAGGCACACCTTTTCCTTCTCCATGACCTTGTAATGTCACCCTAAAGATAAAGTACAAAAATTAGAGGAAAGAATTGAGATTACAGGCTATTTTTCACATATCCAGTGCCCAAAGGATCTGGACATCGATATGAACGACTTCCGCCAAACAGATCAAAAAACCACTGCGGTCCATACGAAACCTTGTACATCATATGCAAAATGCTTGTAACAATCTTTAATATAGACGATACTCTGCTGAGTCGATATTCAGTCTATCCATCAAAATTTCTTTGCATGTGAAAAGATCAATCAACATAATGTAAAATTGACCTGTTTTGGCGACAAAGAGCAGAAGCGATGACAGAAAACTAAGAAATACTGGCCTGAACACATTTGCATAGGCAAAAAGAGGAGCCCTATAATTATGCGCGACAATATCCTAAATCTTAAAAGGCTGGAAGAAAATAAAAGGCCCGGTTAATGAGTAAGAGAGCTCGAGCAGGCGATACCCGTTCTCAATTCAAGAGTATAAAAGGGCCTCATAAACCACTTAATTTCCCATATTGTTAGACTAAACTTCTAAAATGCTGGATAAAGTAATGCTTTGGACTTGACTTTCCACTACGCAAGTCCTAGAGGGTATGAGAGATGAAGCACACGAACAATCAAGTACCCAATAAGTAACCCAAGTATAACTAGAAACCTAAGTTCCCAAAGAAACAAACTCAAGTCTACAGTTTCCAAAGATAAGATTTTTTTTTGGTCGAACCAAAGATAAGTTCATCAGCACGAATCATTACAAGTTTCATCCAACTTTCATTCTCACCGGAATTCTATCTGGGTACTTCTCCCTTATCCTGGCAGCCTCCGCGCGCCTCTTCTCTGGGTTTTAAAAAAAAAAATGCAGGACAGGTTTATTAATTGACAGTTTCACAATTGAAGCTTTAGCACCAAAATTACCACGAAAGCAAATTGCTACCAAAGGAATAGAAATACACACCAAGATCATGCTCTTGCTTGAAGTAACTCTTAGCCATTCCACCTGCTACTGTAGCCCCAAAAACATAAGCCAACCGGTACAATCGAACATAACAAAAAGAGATAATAGTAACAGCAACACAGCCCTTCAATTCATCACCCACTCCCTCAAACCCATATCTAAAAGGTAGTTCAATTTAGCAGCACAGTCAAATTTAGGAGGTGAAGCCAGTTTCCTAAGCCAAAAGGAAGAGCAAAAAATAAAAAAGATCAAAACTTTATCTCCTTCTCACATCCCTGAGCACAGAATTTAGTATTGACCGACGATAAGACATATAAAGAACTTTAAAAAAAAAATAAAAAGGGAAAAGCAACCCAGGATTTTGCAAATTCAAGCACGAGCACTGTCCAAGCCAAGCACCCAGATGAACAGCGACTGATTCTCAAACAAAAAACTCGAAATTTAACGACCTCCGACCTATTTTTTTGGCTAATCGAACCGTGAAGAGAAGCGCGAGTTCACAAGCGGATGACCCAATCGAGAGGCAAGCTCGGAGCTGATGATCGTACCTTGTTTGGTGATGACGGGAAAAGGGGTTGGTCGCGAGAGAGAGAAAGAGAGAAAGATAGCTTCTTTTGGGGAGAGAAATCTTGTGAAACCCGTGGGATCAGCTGGAGAAGATAACGAGTATACTGGGGTGGAGGGGCAGCTTTTTCGGGCTTTGTATTTCAAGTGATTTGCAACTACTCCATTTGTCAATGCTCATCTTTAATGTTAACCCCCTCTTTTTTTTAAATTAAGTGATGCATAAAATTGAAAAGAAAAAAGAAGGAGAAAACATAAGTGATGGTGATAATTAATTCGCTCCTCTACAATAGTCACATCGTGTTGCTTTTTCTGAGAAGGTTGAGGAAGAATAGGAAGCTCCGTCTTATTTCGAATTGTTTTCTATTCTTATTTCGAATTGTTTTCTATTCAAGCCTTGAAATAGATTTCGAAACAAGTTTTTCCTTATTCAAATCGAATCGGTATCGCATTTTTCATGACCTATCAAATTTTTAGCAAGATTTCACTCAAAGGGTATCGAACATATAATACGTTTTTCGACATATTAAAATCTCAATCAATACTTATCCCATCTCATGAATGGATACGCCGTGAGAAAATTAGGAAAACAACATTTGATCGTCGAAAAGAAAAACAAATGGGTAAGAAAATTTGTCATGGTCAAGTCAAGTGAACAATCTGGCCAACGAATGAAAATTCCCACCATTTTATGCCGAGCAAAAAGTTGCTGGTCGAACTAAAATGAGAAAATCTGACCCAAAAAAATAAAGAACTAAAATGAGAAAAATAATAAATTTCGAGTTCTGATTGGCCTCATCGGTCTTGGCACCTATGCATGCCATAAGAAAAACAATAGTGTAACATCTTTGAAGCAGGGAAACTGAGACTTGGACCATCCATCGTTTGCGCCATTATACAGTCACTCGAGCATTTGAGACAGAATCATGTTCCTCATCCTTGGAATGTAAGGAGCTGGTCATGGGTCGAATGGTCTAAACCAAGCTTGGCAATGATGTAGATTGACATGATTACTTAAAGTCTTTATGCACAACAAGACTAAATTAAACTGGTAAAACTGCGAAATGCTGGGTCAAAAATGAGAATATCCTTAGATTCTCAAAGCCCTTTTGGAGACAGAGAAGGCCCACCACTCTACACTATTTTGTCTGTGAGGAAATGATGCAAAACTATTCTACAGTGGCCAAGATGGTCTCATTTGGCTTAAAAATAGATCAAGTTGAGTCGGCATAATAAAGATGGGAACTGATTACATGCCCATCGTCAACACGGACTTGATATATAATCTTATGGTGCTTCAGTGACGAAGTGTGAAAGTTGTGCTCTGTTTGATCTTCAGTCTCTTGATTTTTGTTAGCTCTTTGGAAGTTGCAGATTGAGGTCCGATCGCCTGGAAATTAGCTAATGAATTGAGCTAGAGTTTGGCTCTCGTTTGTGGTTGGAAGAATGATCTGTTTTGCACCACAGTTTTGCAGCCCTCAGTTCTCATGGCAAGGCAATAGGGACAAACATATGGCAAGATCAGGAGCTTAGGATCATCAACATTTTATGAGACAAACTTTGAAGCAGGGTTTATAAGTGTGGTTTCTGTCGGCCTGAGATCTCCATCACGATGAGCAATTCCGAATCCTTTGCAAAACATAAAGGTTCTTCTGAAGAGACCACCCTCGTGGTTTCGCTGTTTCATTGGCTGGTTCAGCATGTAGGTTGTAGGATGGATGTCAGTTTCTGATCCTGATACTGAAGATAGGGTAATGCTAATGCCTTCTGTTATTTTGGGTGCAAAAGAGATCTGCCATTTGATGTTAATCACAACATCGTATTCGAGAGGTCATGATATTCCTCTCTCGGTAATGTCAATACTATACATCAGCAGGAGATATGTCTCGAGTACATTCGATAACTCTTTTCGCAAGGTTCATAGTTACAAGTAGTAAGCGTTTCTCGACCGTTGTTAATATCATTGCCAGGACGAAAATAGAAGCATGTAAAAACTCCTAGGCCAGTTCGAGCTTCCCTCCTAGACTTGTGAATACTGAATAGACAAGTACTGATCTCCAGGACTGAGAGAAGACATCTCGCTCTCATCTGTGAATGACTTTGCCAATAAGGCCTTCCTCAGGTCGCCCAAGGCGCGCCACTCATCAATGCTCGCCAATTGGTTGGGGTCCAGACATGGAAGCTCTCTTTGATTTATGATTTTCATCACTTTCCCTGTTTTTCCGAGAAGAAGAGCGGCGGACTGCACGCACTCTTTCCGTTCCTCAATGCCACTGCGAGAACACTCGGCACGTATGACCTGTTCTAAGTTGGTGAGGCAGGCCGCAATAATATCAGAGATCATCCTCGATAGCTTCTCAAAGATTCCGTTGCTTATATCGCAGTCGCTACTCTTGCAATCGAGCAGCAGGGTCTCGCTTATTCGGTACATGGAATACGCGGCCTGTACTTTGCCAGGCCACGCTGAAGGGGATTCCCTTAAACATCCGTGGCTTGGCATGGCTTTGAATTTGACAAAAACGTTCTTTGCGGCGCGTGCAAGTGCTTCAAGCACATCCTTTGTGGTGTTTCCCTGGAGGGAAATTTGGCGGAGATCTACATCGAGCCATTTGTGGTAGAGATCGACTTCCAGGAACACAATGCTCGCCGCCTTTTGCATGTTCATCAATTCTTGTTTTGCACACAGCTTTTCTTCTACTAAGTTGACATACCTCAGGCCCTCATGAACGCCACGCAGCAATCGTTTTCTGGCAGATGGGTCGATGTTTGGAATAGCGAGCCCGAGGCTTGTTAAGGTCACGATCGCCAGTGCCCAATTGTTCGGAGGTTCTGCAGAATCCAGTGGAGGAACTGCATCGCTGTCAAAACTCATGACCCCTTCAAACGAGCGAGACGGCATCTCTTCCAGGAGTTGTATGAGATGTTTGGGCTGATTTTTCTTTCCCATCTTAATCCAACACTCGGTGGCGCTGCAGTTGTTCCGCACCATGATATGGACTAATTCTTCCTCGCCCTCAAGATGCAAAACATAAAGGCTGAGGTCTGGCTTGAAGACCGAGGCTTCTGGGCGCAAACTGGAGTCCGAGTCCTTCGTTGAAACGCTGGTGTTCAATTTGAACTTGTTCCTCAACTCGCAGCACAAATCGCAGAACAAGAAGATCCGGCTCACGAACAGAATTGAGATCATCCTCACGACCTTGCTTCCCAACACGATCCCCACTTGTATTCCGGTAACCATCTCCAAAACCACCCTCTTTGCGTCGTGGAGGAGCTTCCGACACTGCCGGCTTCGTATATGTAAACTGAACGGACGCTTCTTGATCTCTATGAAACACTCTATCCAATGTCTTTCGAGCTTGAATTCATCCTTGTAGCTCTTGTTCCCCCGCTTCGGGCACTTGAATTTGATTGCAAGGAACCATCGGACCACTGGGGCAATCGTGCCGACCCCAACCGCAATATTCTGCGCTACGAGAATCACCATGCTTGACCACTTATAGTCCGACTCGCCATCGCAGAACTTGAACCTCCCGGGCATCAGGTAAGACCGAAGCATCGCCTGCGCCAGAGTCACTGCGCTCAGGAGGCAGAGCGCCCCGGAAGCAGCGCACGTCACGGACCGCCCAACGACGAATTGTGGGTTGCAGGTATGAGCCATCATCCCATATTTCATCAGGTCTTCCTTGAGCTTATCGAAGACTGTCTCGCAGCTACGGCTCGAGCTCTCCTTCCTGGCCAGCTCGTACTTCTTGCGATACTTCTTCTCTAAGTAGTACTTCATCGTCGGGACAGTCGCGGCCGAGAAGCTCAGCATCACCAGCAAGAGCAGCATAAGGAACATCGCGAAGGCATGTTCCCTCCTGTACGTGTAGATCACCCCAGTGCCCAATTGCATACATATGTTCACAATTGATGTGATAACAAGAATTGCAAGAGCAATCATGTTGGACAAGAGCTCCTTGTTCTCCATCGCCCCAAGAGAAGGCATCGAATTGGCCATCACAGTGCAGATCAGGACCGAGCTGCTGAGCTTGGCGAGCTGGTCGTGCCGACGCGGCATCGGCGTGTTGAGGTCGACGGACAGCTTGACGGCGACCGCGATGACGCTCAGCGACATGGCGTTGAGGGCGAAGTAGCGGCTCGGGAACCAGTGCCTCCGGTAGCGGAATCCGACCGCGGCGTCCGCGGCCATCGCGACCGCGCAGGCTAAGGAAGCTGCTGCGATGTAGATGCCGATCCAGGGCATGGGCTTGCTGAACTCGGCGTCATCGAGGCTTCCATTGATGCCGCAACCAAACATGATGGTGCCCTCTTGTTTCTTGGTGTCGATTCCTCTGTTTCCTTTGAATCCGTTATGCTGCTTTCTTGGCCGTCCGAAGCTCTGGGACTGTGCCTTTGTGCTTGGCTGGGGGAAGAAGTTCTTGATAAGAGAGACTCCTGAGGTTCTTCTCGATGAGAGAGACTCCTGAGGATGGTCAGCAAGTTCAACTTCCCAGGTACATGAACTGGACCTCTTCCAGCAAGCCCGATTACAATTAAATACCATTTCAAGAGAGGCTGCTTCTTCCTTGAATTTCGTGGGGTTGTTGGGACATTACCATTTTTTGGCCATCACACGCTTTTTGTTCATTGGCTCTATAGTTTAAATAGGAATGATAACGACATAAATGGCTCATGAATTTTGCCTCTATATATAATGTGATCCATGAATTTTATCTTAATATTTAATATGACCTCTAAACTTTTCGTATCTATTCAATTCAGTCTCGGCACTTTATATTATCCGGGGACTTTATATAATGGAAGAACTATTTTTATATAATTCAGGGACTAAAATGAATATGTACCGAAAGTTCAGAGATCACATTACATATTACGGTAAAGTTCAGGGTCCATATTAAATAAATTAAAAGTTCATAGATTACGTTGCATATTAAGCCAAAATTTATAAATTATTTGTGTCGGAGTCGATATTTCTTGGAGAAGTTTATGATATTGCAGAAAGTGGCGAGGACTGTGATATCCCACCCGACATCCATAAGCTTAGTGGGCATATCTTCCTTCTTCTTTTTCCAAATAAATTAGGAGGGTGGGTGGAGACTGAGAGAGAAATGGTTAAAGATTATAATGGGAAACAAAACACAATCTAAGTCGTGCGAAAACCAGCACCGCGGTCCAACTCTCTTGTCTTAGACTTGCTGCAGTCGATTGGCGAAAACCACAAAAGTAACAACGTAAGGCAATCGCGTTTGGATTTTTTAAGGGTGACCAAATCAAAATTTTGTCGTTATTATTTGTCATTATTTGGACCATTTTTATTCAAGGAGGGGGACGGGACGGACCTGACACGGAGATTGATAGATTTGACGTGCAAAACTCACTAAAGCCAACACATATGCACGGTGATAGATTTGAATCGAGGGATGCCGGCTTTGGATGTTTCTGTGAGACGAAAATTCGTTCGGCACAGATATGTCGTGGGTACCGACTCGCGATTTTTTTATGAAACAACGAATCGGTTTGAGGTTGAACGTATCACCAGGTACCGGTTGGGGATTGTTTGAGCGAGATGAAAATTGGTTCATAGTATATGTGTTAGCGCGGTATCAGTTTTGGATTTTTAATCGTATTAGCCATCGATTATCCGATCGAATGCTTCTACTTTCACGAACTTTCTAATGGAGCTCTTCCGACACCAAATTCGACTAAATCCAGCCGACATGGCCGTTAGAAGACACCAAAGTACGATGCGGATAGGAATATACGGATACCCACATGGACATGGCAGGAAAAGTGTAGCCAATGTAGACGACGAAACCCACGAGAATGTCCTTACTGAAAAAATAGTATCCACGTCGCACTATTGCATTTGCTCGATAGGCACGCCAAATCGATTTCGGAGGATTTGGTATCGGAACGACCTAATCTCAAAATTTGTGAAAGTGGAAAGATTTATCGGAAATATTAAAAGTACATAGACTTAATTAGGAAAAGAAAAACGCAAAAGTATGTAAACGGAAAGGAAATATTTTTGTTACGATATAGGATACTTTTTTTCAAAAGGAAAAAAGAAGTGACAAAGAAGCAACTTAGTCCGGGCCGGGCCGCGCCGAGATTCCTGCTGGATTCGGGTTGCCGCTTGATCCGATTGCTATTCTCCCTTCTTCCTCTTCTTCTCCTTCGTCCTCCGCCTCTGCCAACCAGAAAAAGCCAAGGAAAGCTCTGCTCCGGTGGCCGGAATCTGGTTCCGCTCGCCGGCGGGCATCCTGAGCAGCCGCTACAGAGAGACTTGGTAGAGAGAGAATGGGGACGAGGACCAATTTCTACAAGAATCCTTCATCCGCTTACAACAGAGACTTCGATCTCTCCTCCGCTCTTCGAAACCTCAAAGGTAAACCCTCCCTCTCTTCGCTTTCGCCGCTCGATATGACGAGCTACTTCTTGCATTGCTTCTGCGGAATCGATCGGAACTTTTTTACTTTTCCTCGGCTGCGTACGCGAGCTGATCACGTCGCCGCGTCGTGTATTTGTTTTCGATTCTTCTCATTGCGTTCGTTGCGCGCGCGTGTCCTGGGTTCGCTCGGTCTGCTTGATTCTGAACCGGGTATAGCTTACAACATCGTCACCGGAAGCGCCTCGTTGACCGACGGAGAACCTTCGAGCGACGAGAAAGCCGAACGCCGTAAGCGTCGCCGCCGAGGCTCTGAAGCCCCGTGCGGTGGGAGGAGCCGCAGCCGCGGCGCCGCCGTGGAGGACGATCGGCCCATGTCTCACGAGGAATACGTGGAAAAGAAGAGGCAATTGTTGGATTTTCTTCCGCGCTGCTTATTCAAGACGCGAACTTTATAGCATCTCTGTCCTTACCGTGTCGAATTGATTGAGCAGGAGAGAAACGGGTGCGGCTCAGGTTTATCAGGAATTGACTCCTGATGTTCTGGTAATTTGCTCCCCTTGCAGTTTGGCGCCGAGATTGTTTTTCTTAATTACCGACTATCTGGGTTGCTTTCCTTTTGTAGGGGGCTTCGAGTTCGGGTTTGAACTTAGTTGAGTATGGAAGTAAGTCCTGTTTGGGATTTGTGGTTGATAGGGATAAACATGTTTCCGAAGCATTTATAGGTCGTTGCTCATGGAAGAACTTTATGCCTCTTTCTATACGCCCATGCAAGGTTGCGCATGGGAATATGATTTGATTCAGTTTGCCTTTGGTGTTCTAAGAATTACGTTTCAGTATTAATATTATCCCAACACAGATATTGATCACGGTGTCTCGTCGTGAATGTTAATCTTGTATTATTGCCATTCTTGCAGGTGATGGAAGCACTTCTGAAAAAGATGAAGAGAAGGAGACTGAAATTTGTGGTTTGTCTCAAAATCTGTTCTTCTTTCTCCTACACTCTGGTGACTTGCCAAGAAAATGGAATTTGGCACATAAATCTGAAGTTTCTCATAGGGTTTTTCTTGCTTTTGGGTGATTGAAATAACTTGAGACCTGTTTACTGTTAGGTCCATTCCGTAATTGATTTAGCTGTTTCATTAGCTGTGTCATCTACGGGTTCAGGCAATATACAATACACTTTTGACTTGGTATCTCTTCCGAACATTCACCTGATGTGCATTTTGTAGTTAATATTGTTGAAGGTGACCAAACCAACACGGAAAGCAATCTAGTTAAGATTAGAAGTGGGCAAAGATTTCCCCTGCCTGGAGAACCGGTTTGCCTGGTGTGTGGCAAATACGGAGAATATATTTGCGATGAGGTGAAATTTTGTAAACTGGAGTCCTGAGAAGTTTCTTATCATTGACATCTGGCTAGATGACATTAAGATGGTGTTTGTTTGTGTTGATAGACTGATGATGATATCTGCAGCTTGGAGTGCAAAGCGGTGCTTTTACGAACTCTTAAATTTAAAGAGGTCATTTTGCTGTTGCCTTTTTTTATAAATGATGTTCAAGAAGAAGGCGTCTATGGTTCCAAATTTTGACATTTTGATTTTTGTAATGTTGAATTCCAGGATCCGTTGATCAACCAAAGTCCAGTCACAGCTTCAGCTGAGTTTGTTTCTGGATCAGCTGTGCCTGAAGAAGAAAAAGATGCTTGGGATTATGATCGTCACCGGTGGTCCGATAGGAAATCCAGTCTCTCCACTTATCTCTGGTAAAGTTTGCTAGACCTGCTTGTCATTGTTCTTCTCAGTCTGATCCTGGATAAAGAAGAACGCATTTTAAATGTTCCATGCTATGAGAACGGATGCATCTTGTTTAACTCATTATCTTTTCTAGTACTTATTTTCTTTTTGGACCTGCGTACTCCCTGTGGTTTTCAATAAGCAGAGAGAGAAAAGATTTCCTGGATCTTACCTTACCAAAAAAAAAAAAAAAAAGATTTCCTGGATCTTCTTTTTCATGACATGGCCACATTATATTCCTATCTGTGCTATGTTACTCTCTAAATCTTTGTTGATTGTAGTACTACCTGTCAGAGACCTGGGCACCTTGCGGAAGATTGCTTGGTGAGTGCCGTATAACCTTGCCTTTCTTGGTTTGATAATCTGTTTTTCAACTTCTTTATTCCTCGTGTGCAATAGCACAATGTGAAAAAGTCCTTGTCATGCAGGTTGCAGCTGGACAAAACAAATCAACTAACATACCCAAAGATCTTCTGGGACTTTATAGAAGGTTTTGAGAATTCTGAATCTGTCTCGTCCTGTTTTCCCGTTATTATAGTTCTCCTGTTCTTCCCGCCCTCAGTGTATATTAAGGATCACGCAAATTTGTTTCTACTAGTATTCGAGACACTTTTCTTGAAGATTGGCCAAATTATATGTCAACTGCTGTTGAAACACTCAATTCCTCTCTTCTTTTTCTTTTGCTTTATGTTCATTCCAGATGCCAGCAGATAGGGAAAAGCTCATCCGCAGCAAGGTGCAATGAATGTCAAACCTCATTTGGTTTGGCGACTTGCCTTGATTGTAGTAGACTAATATGTGATGGGTAAGTGCATGTTTTTTGGTTAAATTACAGTAGCATCATAGGTTGCCTTAGTTGCTCGAGTCATCAGTTTGCTTGTTCAATGAGTTTCTGGCTGGTACATTATTTGTTTCTCTTTAGGGGATATGTTTTGTCTCCTTAATGTTACATTTCTTTTATTGTTTTTGCTCTTGATATTACTTTAAAACGGTGTTTTAGAGGTTGGGGAGCTATTAATTCCATTTTCACTTATTATTACTCCGCTTTGGGACATTTGACGGGGATCTGGTTGGTACTGAGCCTATTGGCAGTAATATCATCAACAACTTCTGTTGATTTCTATAAGGGGAAGTTTGTAGCTTGGGTAGCATATGGCAGGATAAGGATGCTCATGGGGACAATGGTCATGTTATGCTAGTGCACTTCGTTTCAAATAAAATATTGTTGAAAGTGGTGACTGAAGTAACAGAACTCCCAGTAATTTAGGAGATTGATTCATTCTGAAGCCCCATAGAGTGTATTGACATTCAGTTTTTTTCTCAAGTATTTTATGCGCTCACATGGAGTATTTCTCAGTGCAGGTCATTTGGATGAGCACATTAGAATGAATTCCTCTCACCGGCAGTATTATTCTCACAAGCTCAAGCGTCTGGTTAGGATTTACTTGCTCCTTCATCTAGTCTAGTTGCAACGATTTCTCAATCCGTCAGTTAGTGATTTACACATGCTGTAGTTATATTTATAAGTTAACTAGTTGGAAGATATCCTAGATTCTCCCAAAAGAGTGGCTCCCAGCTTATAAATAAATTAATGACGTCAACGATGTGCCTGCTTCATTGACAAGTAGTCTGAGATAAGTCACCTTCAGATTATAATGCTTCACACTGCACAAAAATTATTAAAAGAATGTGCTGCTTCATTAAACAGGTAGTCCTGACATAAGCCGCCATATTTCTCTGCATTGCACAAATCCATGAGGAAGCTTTGGGATTTTAGTGTGTATCTCCAGTCTCTCAGATTACTTCTTTTCCTTTGTGCAGGTGAAATGCAGTAAAGCAACATGCAAAGTGACAGATATATCTGATCTTTTGGCTTGCCATTACTGTTTTGACAAAGCATTCGACAAATTTTATGACATGTGTACTGCAAGTTGGTACGTGGCCCGTGTTTTTTTTTATTTTTTGCGTCAGATAATTACTTTGACTAGTATAAATTGCTGGGGATATTCTACGAGATGGGTCGGCCAAGTTGGGATTGGTCGGGGGGTTTGTACAGTGACAGGTGATAATTTCCCACTAGGGTATTCTATATTACGCGAGAAGTTCTTCAGTAGCCAGGTCCATTTAGCATGCCTTCTGATCAAAGATATCGAATGTCCAATTAATGCTCTGTCCAATCCAGGAAAGGAGCAGGACTTGCAATTATACAAGGGTCTATTAGTTGCGAAGATCATTTTTCATGGTGAGACCAGTAGCGCTTGATTTTTCTTCCTGGAAAGTTTATGTAAAATCCGATTGATTAATTTAGGACCTGTCAACAAAACCAGGCACAGAATGAATTGTCCAAATGCTGGTGCAGAAGATAGTGCATATATTGTCAGTAGGCATCCTCAAAGGGGAAAGCATGTTCAGATCAGCGAATTCATTTTCTGAACCTTGGCGCGGGAAGAAACCTGGTATTGTTTGATTGCCTGGTCCTGGTGCAGCTATTTATCGGTGCGACTTCAAGGTCCTGGGTTTGCAAGTCCGGAAGAGGCGTTGTCGATGGAAGAATGATCTGACCGTTGATCAGCTAGAATCAGAATCTCCGACTTGTATAGTTGTTTTCATCTATCCCTATTGGTTTGTGGAGGACGCGGCATGTAGGGGGCTTCATGTTTTCCAGTTGATTAAATCCGTCAGCATTCTTCTTCTTCTTCTGAATGTTGATGTAGTGTGCAACACCTAAAAGAGAAAACAACTTGCTGTGAATTCCATGGCTCATGGTTATAGTGACTGCTTTACATTGATCACTGTATTCATCTCTGCGAAGTTGTTTTTGGCAACGCCTCAAGGCTTTCTAATCTGCTTATCTGTGCAATTCTTTCCACATCTTTCATTGGCAATTAATTCTGTTATTATACCGAACAATGAAGAATCTACTAAGCTCGTCGGAGCACAGTACGAGTTGTCAATCCTCGCTTGACGTCCGATGAGTGTCACCATTCTTCATTCGTGCTGGCACTCCTCCCCTTCTCCTTCCTCTCTCTCTCTCTCTCTCTTTCATGTAATTTTATTTTCTTCCTTTTCGTATGTCGATGCATGTCACGCCACATTAATACATCGGCGCGGTCGATAAGATTTTGCCGCTTTCAAAAAGCAAATTGAAAAAATGGTTGGCAAGTAACTTAAAGATCAAGAAAATTAAAGGAACCGAGTTCATCAATAAATTGGTTTAAGGAACTTAACTGAGGGGGGAAAGTACGGCCCAACTGCACAAACCCAACACTAATGGATTACATGAATTAACATTACATCAACATAATTTAGTTTCCAAGTAAAAAATAAAGAACATAAATTTTTGCCCCTAAAGAAAAATAGGAGAAATGAAATACAAAAAACAAATGAAAATAAATAAATAAAGGGATAATGACACAAACAATCCATGAATTTTGACCCAATGTGCAATTTGATTCCTAAACTTTTAATTTGTTCAATTTAGTTCCAAAATTTTAGTATAATGTTCAATGTGGTTGCTGAACTTTTGGTACATGTTCCATTTAATCCCTAAACTATATAAAAATATTCAATGTAGTCTTTTTATTAATTTAAATTCAGGGGTCACATTAAACATTTTCATCCAGTTCATGAACTAAATTAAATAAGTACCAAAGTCTAAAGATCACATTAAATAAATTAAAAATTCAGAAATTATATTGAATATTTAGAATAAATTTAGAGATTATATTGAATAAATTAAAATTTCATAGATAAAATTCAAGAAGATTCGTTGTATCATTTTTCCATAAATAAAAAGTCCGCCTTAGGGGTCTGTCTGTTCTTTCGGATCGCTGCGTCGGCGTCTGAATACTACCGAAATCGCTTCGTTTCCTTTCCTTTCCTTTCCGTGCAGCGCAAAGAGAGAGATCAAAAAGACTCCGCCTTTGTCGCGGAAGGCTCGATCCCGTCGACCTCCATCCTCGGTGGAAGAAGCCCTGAAACGAAGAAGTCTTCTCCCGCCTCTCTTCTCACTCCGGTCTCGCGCCTCTCTTCCGCACCTCTCGGCTCGCGGAGCGACAAGGTAATCGCTCTTCCCCACCTCTCTCGGTTGCGCGGTCGTTTCAGTTGGTTCTCTGCTTTGTCGTCGGAGTACTCGGCTGAATTAGTTTGTGCTTTGGGCTCTTCTTGTCCATTGGGGATGTGGGTATGGCTGATGAATAGCTGAGGAGGGTTGGGTTTTCTTTTGTTTCCTTATCTTTCGAATCGTTTGTTTACCTGTTGACGTGGCTCTTTCCACCTCTCAGTAGCGCGTCGTTTGTGTTGATTCTCTGCTTTTTCGTCGGAATAATCGGCTGATTTAGCGCGTGTTTCGGGCTCTTCTTGTCTATTGGGGATGTGGGTGGGGCTGATGAATAGCTGAGGAGGGTTTTTCTTTCTGTCTTTCGAATTGTTGTTACATGTTAACGTGGTGCTTCGCCAGCCCAGAATCGGATTTCATCAGAAAGGAAAGCCTTTTGCTTCCGACTTTAGATGTGGCTAATCCTATGGCCTCTCCGTCTGATTGCTTGATCCTTGGTTAAACTAGCGTGCGTTGGCATGCAATTGGTGCTAGATTCTATTGCCCACGAAGTTGCCAGGAGTTTGCTATTGGAATTTACTGATTCCTCGCGCCACTCAGTCTTGTTATTCGCGCGTCCTCACCAGGAGATGCTTTTTATCTTCCCCGCGCTTAGCTGTTTGTGGATTTGCCCGACGGCAAGAATATTTGCCCGCTTTTCTTCATATTTAGGAGTGTCGTCCGTTCATGCATTCCATTCCTTCCTGTTGAATAAGCCCGGTTTTGTGACGTTTTTAGGTTTTTCCATTATTCTTGTGCATTTATTAGCGAGATTTAAGTGCATTCTCGTTCATTGATGGCCGTGGCTCCAATGGAAATTAACTTGTTATGGGGCTGCTTGTGTGATGCTTCATAAATTTTGCCTAACCGTAAGATAGTTTTTTGGATGTGGTCTTTGAAATGCACTAAATTCTATCGTGCATGATAATCTCTAGGTAGCACGGCAACATGGGCGGTCATGGTGGTTTGAACATCCTTCCCCAGAAACGTTGGAATGTGTACAATTATGACAACAGAGAGAAGGTCCGGCAAGATGAAGAGGCTGCTGCAAAAGAAGAGCAGCTTAAGCAAGAGCAAGTGAGGAAGCGTGATGCTGAGTTTCGTCTCGAGCGGCTTCGTGCTGCCCGTGGCTTGGCTTCTGCCAGTCAGCCTGCGGAGGCTCCTGCTAGTCAGCCTGCGGAGGCTCCTGCTGTTCAGCCTGTTGAGCCAGCTGAGACTGAGAAGAAGTCTGGCCATATCAATCTCTTTGAGGGAATTAAGATTTTCGACCCAGTAGAAGCACCAAAAACTGGGGCAGGAGATGAAAGGGATGGATTCAAGAGGAAGAAGATGAAGAAAGAGGAGGCGCCAAAGGTGGTAACCGCAGAGGATGAGAAATATAGGCTGGGATATGGGCTTGCTGGAAAAGGAGTTAAATTGCCGTGGTATCTTGAGAAGCGGGGTGATCAAGATGACGGAGAGAAATTTAGGGATGAAGAGTCGCCAAGGGATGCAAAGGAGCAGAGAAAGAAAAGTGGGAAGAAGACGTCGGAGGAGTTGAGGGAGGAACGGTTAAAGAGAGAGAAGCAGGAGAGAGAAAGGGTAAGGAAATTGATACTAGAGAAGAACCAAAAGGATGGAGCTCTGTCGAAAGCCAAGGGTTTTCGGAGGAGGTGACGCTGCAAATTTTGGTCAGTTTAGACTTTTGTTCGTACTTATATGTTGTGGAGACCTTGCTTTATGGCTGATTGGGAGAGCCTGGACTGCTATTGGTTTGGCAAGATTTGGATTCCAAGTCCTGTTTTGAGAGGTTCCCGCTCCCCTTGTGCAGTTCGCCAATCTACATATGCCTTGCGACATTGCTCCTGTAGACACGTGAATGCTTCACTTCAAATCCTCTTCGAGAAAGAACGGGCTGTGTTTCGCCTGTGCTTTTCAAATCCTGGAGATGATCATTGGATAATCTGCTGTCACTGTCAGCATCAAAGCCTGTGAATGTCTATTCCTTTCAGTTTGGCTTTCTTGTTCATTATGGCATTAAGTTGGAATGATATCACTTTGATCCTTCTGCAAGTTATTCGGTTTTTGTCACTGTCCATGACTTCATATCGACTTGTGAATTCCTTGGTCCAAGTGGGGAAAAGGGTTGTTGAGCTGTCACCGGCCCTTGAATATTTTTTTGCTGGTTTAATGCTAATTCTCGACTTCGTCATCATCTTACTAAACACATTTCACAAATAGATTTGTCAATAACGTTGCAGAGTTCCGATTCCTATTTCATCATGTAACTCCCAGAATTCTCGACTGAATTGGGTCTTAAGAAACTGATCCACTGGTCTGGAAAAGTCGTGGCTGAGATTTACTCGGTTAATGGTCCCAACGGCTTCTGAAACTCCTTGGAAACTATAAGTTTTGGTTTGCACTTTTATGATGCAGAAGCTAATATAATAATTCTTGTAGTTATGTCTTAATAAGAAAGGGACGAAGGAAGCTGTTTCAGATAACATCCTAAGAAAACATGAATCTCTAGAGTCGCAAACAGCATGCGAGGGACGTGGGCGTCGTTCTTGGTGGCTGCGGCGATCCCCAATTGGCGCAAAAGGAGCCACAGCTCTCTTTTCTATGGCAGGCTTAGCTCACGCAAGAGGTTGTTAGAAGTGAAGAAGACCGAGTCTGCAACAACTCACTGTTTAACGAATATTTAACAAGAGATGAACCATGCCATGACGATCTCTTGATAGCTGACTATGCCTAAGCTGAATAAATTAATCCCTTCTCTTCGAGTCAGACATGGGCTTCTTATTGTTTAAATGGAGTCGAGGATAATAGTGGGCAGAAATGAAATGGGTCATTTGCGTGTTCTAGGCAGGAACGACAACATTGTTGAGTATAAATGGTATGCTACCGCGAAAAAGAGTTGTTTCTTCCATAGGAGGGATGAAGAGTTGAAGAAACAGGGCAGGGAATGGGTGAAGCAGAGCATGGGATTGCCGTTTAAGAGTCGAATGAAGAAACTCCCGCGGCAATGTCTACTGAGTTACGAGAACTTGACGCTTCCTCCGGTAGGTGACCGTCCGAAGATCAGGCCGTTTATTTGGTTGTTAACATGTTCTTTTTACCTTTTGTTCTTTGCGGTTTTCATTTTATTCGTCATTGACGATCCTTTTTCAATTTTCTTGTTTTTACTTTTCAGGTTTGTTAAGTCCCATGGAATCCATGGGATTTCCTAGTACCCATTAATTCATCTTGGCTTTGATAATCTGATTTCTCTGTGCCCGCAATAGCATTGCATGAAGTAAACTATTATAATCAGATTGAAGGATTGATTTCAGCAAATACCTTTGCTTAGTTTCAGGTAGTAGTGATGACAGCCAGCATCGGATGCGCTCGTTGTCAGGACAGAGTCTCGCAAGTCATTTCAAAGATGGACGGTGAGATGGCTGTACGCAGTTTCATCGCTTCATTTTACCGTAGAAGCGAACAATCATCGAAAGATAATCATGAATGAGAAAACTCCTCTTAACACAGGCGTTCGTACGAATGGACTCATCGCATGAATGCTCGCGAATAGGTGCCTCTGGTGAGGAGAAGTATAGAAAAGATTGAGCTCAACAGATTTGCATTGTCTCATCGCATGAATGCTCGCGGATAGGTGCCTCTGATGAGGAAAAGTATAGAAAAGATTGAGCTCCACAGATTTACATTTTACAATTCTGTTTAGTTGAATGAGCGATGCCCCCGCCCATTGAGCAGTCATAGTATATAGCTGCGTCTGATGTTGAGAGCGGAAGTTTTTTAAGGAGCTCGCGTTGTGATTTGCAGGAGTGCATGATTATACAGTAGACATTCGAAATGAACAAGTGATTGTAAAGGGGGATTTCAAGGTCGAAAGGAAGGCGCAAATCGAGAAAGATGGTCATCAACTCCGTCTCTTCTTCAGATACTTCAGAATCAGTTGCTTGAGCAAGCACCTTGGCCATCGAACGTAATTTTCATTCGTGCACATTGTATGGTAGCAAATCCAATTTAGTCGCCGTCACAGTTCGTATGTCCAATGAAACACAGTGTCAATCGACGCTTCCCTCAAAACAGAGCAATGCACATGCACATTCTAGGTTGCAAATGCCAAAGATCACCGCAATTTATGCGTGGAAATTTCAAATTCAAGATCAGACCTTTCTAATTCGCAATGCAAAGCATTTCCAGTTCGAACCAGGACCCGCGTACAATTCACTCAAAATTACGACTCCGCAAAGAGAAAAGCAGAACAAATGCCACGGTTGACCCGCTCTAAACCTCCCTGCTTGACTGGAAATACCATCTTTGCTCTTCCCAGAGCACATTCCAAGATCCATTGCAAACGACCATCGGTAATATAGGACCAACTCGGCATGGAAAGCACGCAAAAGGCGACTCACTCGGTTAGTCAAATTCCTCCGATTTTCATTGAAGAAACATATCATCTGTCAAGGCTTTACAAAAAGACAGGACTCGATACTCATCAAGAACCCAAGCAAGCGGAAGAACACGCATCATCTTGCTTCTCTATCTATTATTTTCTAAAGAGTCTTCACTCGAAACACCAGACAGAACTTCACTGCTAGAGAAAAAAGGAAAAATGGCACCTTCACCCTCAAGAGGAATCCCTGTGTTTGAATTTCTCAGCATTTCACTCAATCTTGACCTGGAAAACATCCTTCCTCTCTTCTTCCTTCGCCTTGGGGACCGCCACCTTCAACACACCGTTCTTCATCTCCGCCTTGATCTCCCCGAGCTTGTACAGGTTCGGCGGCAGGTCCAGCCTGCTCGAGTACCGCCTCCCGCTCTCCTCCTCCTCGGACTCCTTCTCGCCCTCGCCCTTGATCGTCAGGGTGTTCTGCTCCACGGAGACCTTCACATCCTCCCTGCTAAGGCCCGGCATGTCCATCCGGAGGTAGAGGGCGTCGTCATCCTCCTTCACGTCCCAGCCCCTCCTCGATCCGGCCGCTCCCACGCCCCGCGATGCGGCGAGGAACGGGTTCTCCATGAACTGGTCCATCAGGTTCAGCACCTGGCTCAGGCTCCGAGTCGTCGAGAACGGATCGAATACATCTGTTGAACAAATCGGCACTACCATAGACATGAGGACGCTTCACTAAGCAGAAGTACATCGAACAGAAAGCGACCTCATAAAACGATCCATGCTCGATCAGGTCCGACGCACTAATTAACCAGGATTATATATCTAAGAGAAGCAGCGAGGATCCATTGTAAACAAGCTGTCCTCAAATGTCGATCATTGCGCACGTAAACGCTACTAGGATAGCGCAGAAATGTCACTTGCAGTGAGATGGACCTATATCAT
The DNA here is from genome assembly GCA_024500025.1 of Syzygium aromaticum. Lineage (NCBI taxonomy): Eukaryota > Viridiplantae > Streptophyta > Magnoliopsida > Myrtales > Myrtaceae > Syzygium > Syzygium aromaticum. Next base: position 21,853,978 of record CM044888.1, on the reverse strand, counting down.
AGCCAAAACTCCTAATCAACCGAAATGGAACCGTCATATTCAGGTTCGGAACCGACGTCCACTCATCCGCAGGACCATAACAAAGGAAACAGAGTCACAATCAACCAGCTGACGACCTCATCATCGCGACACGCAGCTATCGCAAACATCAGCAAAACGAGAGAGACGGCACACTACCTGAGAACAGACCGGGCTGGCGGCGGCGGGAGACGGAACGATCGGAGCGGCGCTCGCCGACGTCGTTGTCGTCGTCGTCGTAGCGCCTCATCTGAGAGCTGGTGTTGAAGGACCGGGCCACGCCAGGGGCGACGGAGGCCGAGCGGAGCGGGTTGGCCAGCCTGGAGAAGACGCTCGAGGCGGCGGCGGCGGCGGCCCCTCTCCGGAGAGCGAGCGAAGACGCCATTTCCCGACGATAGCTCGGCAGCTCTTTTGCAGGGTCGTCCGAGACGCAGATACGGAGAGGATTCGCTACGGTGTTAGTCGTGATTCCATCGGAAGGCGGTGGGGGGGGGTGTTTAAATAGCAGAGGGGATGGCGATGCTTGGGGAAGGGGGAAAGACAGATAGAGAGAAGAAGAAGAAGAAGAAGAGTGGAGAAGGTTCGGGAAGGGAGTGGAAGGTAGAGGAGCTTCCGGAGAGAGAGAGACAGAGAGAGAATATTGTTGGCGGTAATCTAAGGCCCTAAAGAGCCATGTCCGCCACGGCCCACCGGGCACCGGTAATATATGCTTGGAGCGCGCTAATCTGAAGCAGAAATTTTGCTATAAAGTAGATTTCGGAATAAAAATGTATTTGTTAAAAAATTTCTAGAATGTATTCTGAAATAATTTTTACACTCTGGAATAAAAATGCGTTTATTAAAAATATTTGATTCCATAATGCATTCTTGATTCCAGAATGAGTTTTGGGCAAGAAAAAGATGAGCTACTTTTTGTAACTTATCTCTTCCAGAATGCATTCTCCCTATTTTCTTTCTTTTTCTCACTAATTTTTTTTTTCAGAAAATGCATAAATATTGAAAATTTCCAAAAAAAATTCATAAAAATTTCTAGAAAATAAAAAAAAAAAAAGTTAGATTTCGGGAAAATAGGAGATTTAGTGAATTTTTTTCAAAAAATATAAAAAAATTAAAAATTTCAAAACTTTACAAAACGGCTTAGAATACCTTTAAACACTCACTTTAAGTGAAATTTAATTTTTTGAGGTGCCAAAAAAAATCAAAAAAATTAAAACTTCACAAAATGACTTAGAATATCTTTGGGCACCCACTTTCAGTGAAATTTAATTTTTTTGAGTTGCCCAAAAAAATCAAAATTTTCAAAACTTCACAAAATGGCTTAGAATACCTTTGAGCACCCACTTTGAACGAAATTTAATTTTTTTTTGAAGTGTTCAAAAAATCAAAAATTTCAAAACTTCACAGAATGGCTTAGAATACATTTAGGCACTCACTTTGACTGAAATTTATTTTTTTTGAGGTACCCAAAAAAATAGAAATAGATTTTTGTTCCAGAAATCAATTTCTGGAGCATAATTAGTCATATTTCACCAAACAGATTCTCCTCTAGAAATCAATTTCTAACAAGAATTTGATTTCTGGAGTAGAATGGTTATCATTCGCACCCTTAACAACTTTCTTCATATTTTGAGTTCTTTTGGAGATTCGAATGACTCTATTAAAGATCCGAGGCAATTAATGTAACTTGATTTCGTCGGTCGAATTACTAGTAATGTTTGGAACTTCACCTATTTGGTTGAAAAATTTACTGCTTCATGTAAAAGCCGTTGAAATAGCGATATGTGAAAGTTACTCGAATGTATACATCAATTTATTGAACATTATAGGGTGCACAGTATAGGACACATGACACAACCAAACTAGCCCACCCATCGGCCCGATACACACACGAGGCCACAGCTATTAGGGGTGAGCATGGTTCGAGTGAGTGGTTCCCATCCTAGAACTAGAAACCGCCCACTAAGAACCAGTTCCGAAAAATTAGAATTAGAAACCGTCCGTTGGTTCTATGGTTTCACTCAAAAACTGGACTGCTGATCCCACTAGCCAAGGATGGAGACGGAAAAATGGAAACGGAGAGTTGGAGACGGTAAGGTAAGCATCGACCGAAAAGAGTAAAAGAGTGAGAGTAAGTGTGAAACAAAAGCAAAAGAGATGTTTCTCGGCTCAACGTGAGACTATAAGCGTCAAGCAATTTAAGTTTAATTTAGGAATTTAGGATTTTTCTTTTTTAAAAAAAATTAAAAATTAAATAAATATATTATATTCTATATTATATTTATTATCATATTATCGATCCGGTCTGGGTGGGCGGATGAATAATTCCACACTTAGAACTGAAAACCGAACTGGTATCCACCGGTTCTCAAAAATTGAAATCAAGAACCGGACCGATTCCCTTAGGAATCACCGGTTCCGATCCAGACCCGGGTAGTTCCGGGCGATTTTCGATTCTTTTGTACACCCCTAGTAGCTATACAGCTTTCTCTCTCTACTTTTGGACGTGCTCAAAGTTTTTAGCTTTGCCAATATGCTAGTATTTGGCCAAAGAGATCCCAAAAGTGTTTGCCAAACACTCAGAATTTTTGTGACGGTCTTTGGAGGCCGAAGGCATTTCTTAGCGTGTGGAGAAGACCATCTATCAGTACCTGGTGGAGGTGACACCAACGTGTGGAATGGCTAGGAAACCTTCAAAAGTCCATCCCCGTAGAAGCTGAGAAGGTCGTGGAGACTTTGGACAAGACCGAAGAGACATTGGACAAAGACCCCAAAGTCCAAGTCACCACCCCGAGTGTTCCCTATTTTATTCCCCTCCTTCCGTGTCAACTCTCTGTTTCTTCTGCGTGTTTCCTTTTAAGTTCCTCCTCGTACCTTATTCAGGTCGGTTGATTTGTGGGTAGTTTTGTCTGTCGCCATCTGGTAATTGCTGTGTGGGGTTTTCTATGATGATTGTTGTCAATACCCCCAGCTCATCAGACCTAAACCTTAGAAGTCCAGGACTACCCATCTGAGACCTAATCATTGCTGATTTGGGGTCTGAAACTTAATTGAATTCCTTAGGGTAGGTAACAAGTTCAAGAGCAGTTTAGCACTGTATGTTCTCCAACCTTCCCCCTGAAGAAAGAGAGGAGGAAAATGTTCCCCGTGATGTTTTTAGCGTGTGAATTATGCATGGTAGGACTGTGCCATGATTCTTTTGTTGAATGCTGAGGGAACGTCTCTCTCTCCTCTTCTCTCCTCCCCGCTTCTCTTCTCTTCTCTGGGTTTCTCCAACATTTTGTCTCTGGCTTCTTTTAGCTTTCAGTTTCCATTTTAGTTTCATTCATCCACTCCTAGTACTTAGAATGCACCGGGAATACACTTTAATGGCAAGTTTCAGTCATCAAAGCAGAGCAAGTCATCAGAGACCTAAAACCTTAAGAGGTCCAGGAAAAAATTTAGCTGTTACAGACACCAATCTGAGACCTAATTATTCAATGCTGGTTTGGGGTCTGTAACTGAATTGAATTCCTTCGGGCAGAGAATTTCGGAGAAGAGTGAGAGGAGGAAAATGTTCCCCCTGCTGTTTGTGTTTGTGAATCCATGCATGCATGCATGCTAATGTATAAATGACTCTACCATGATTCTTTCCTTACATGCTGCGGGAACCTCTCTTCTCTGGGTTTCTCAAACATTGTCTTGGATTCTTTTTACCTCGTGAAGGTTAAGGAATTTTGTCCGCAGAAATGAGATTTCAATACAGTTTTTAGCATATCTTACAGAAAAGAATGTCATCCCCGTTCTGACTGTATCTGCAAAATTTACAAATTTCCTCCACCACAGCTTCAACACTTACTTACATAGAAAAAGCTTAGAAAACAGCCCCATCTCTCATTTTCAAACGTTTGACCATCCTCCACGCTTCTCTGACCCATTTGCCACCGTGGACCACACGTGGGTCCACTTCACGCTCGAAAGAAGAAAAGATCCAAAAGATCTTCGAGCCGAGACGGAAGAAGTCAAGTCAACCCCAAGCGCACGTCAGCCCCGCCGGAGGCTGTCCCACATCGACGCGCACTGCCTCCGGGCGAACCCCACGCGCCTCCTCTCCAAGTCATAAACCACCTCAAACCCCTGCTGCTGGTAGTTCCCCAGCGTCGCCCCGGGCCCGCCCCCCATCTCCGTCGCGTCCCCGCCGTCCATCATCATCAGGCACCCCACCCGCCTCCCCTTATCCCCGCCGTCCGCGAACTCGTAGAAGTAGTTCCCCCTGGGCATCGCCACACCCGATCCGCCCCCGAAGCGGAACGCCACGTCGGGCACCCCGACCCCGGCGTCCACGTAGTAGCACGGGCTCAGCCCGGTCTTGTCCTCGACCTCCCTCGCTCGCCGCGAGTTGACTCGCCCCAGCTGGCGGCCGAATTCGGCCGCCACCGAGCTGAACAGCCCCGACGGCAGTATCGTGAACGTCGTCCCCGAGTCCACCACCACCCCTCCGTCGCCCCTCCCGTCGATCCTCCGCAGATTTTCCGGCGCCGGGATGAACCTCTTCCCGACGGAGATTCCCTCCAGCCCGACGGAGTAGAAGTACGGGCTGCTCGGGCTGTCCAGCATAGGCGTGTACGCGAAGTCGCTCCCGCCTTTTCCCTCCGAGCTCTTCTGCTTCACATCGTAGCGACCGAGGATGAGCGGGCTCGGGCGGCGGACTCGGTCGGCGTCGAACGAGTGCGAGACGAGGCAATACGAGAACTGAGCGCCGAGCTGGGGTGACGACGCGGCGAGCTGGGCCGGAAGCGAGAGTGGGCCGCGGCCGAAGCCGGCGACGCCGACGGGCTCGGCAAGGGCGGTGTGGGCGCAGCCGAAGGTGAAGTTCTGGAGGACGAGAGGCGGCGACGAGGTGGGTATGGTGACGACGCCTTTCTTTAGGCGGCCAACGAGGCTGCCGTCGCCGTAGGCGTAGTAGAACTGCGGGCAGGAGAAGGCGGCGCAGTCGGAGATTTCGATATCTTCGAGGGGACAACGAGCCATAGCGCAGAGGTCGGAGGAGGAGGAGAGAGGAGAGTGGACGGCCCTGCATGCGGAGGCTTTGCAGGTGACGTCGGGGGTGGAGGAGGAGTTGACGGCGACAGGGGTGGGCTTGGGCTTGCCGTCGCAGAGGATGCAGGTGAAGGGCGAGCAGGGGACCCAGACGAGGTCGCTGCCGGTGTCCATGTAGAGAGAGACGGGCTGCGAATGGACGGTGAGGGAGAGGGTGTAGTCGCTGCCCGGAGAGAGCGGGAGGGAGGCTTGCTGGGGGAGGCGGCGGTGGCGGCGGAAGCGCGCGGCGGAGCGGGCGGAGGTGGCGCGGAGGAGTTGGTGGGTGGAGTTGAACTGAGAGCCGGCGCGGGAGAGAGAGTGGGTTAAGGGCAGTAAAACGGTCTCTGACAGAGAAACAGAGACGAAGCAGAGGAAGGCGATTACGCTAACCAGCAGGGACGAAGCCATGAATGAGCTTTGGAATTGAATGACAAGCGCTCCGGTTTGAATTGAATTGTGGAGAGAGAGAGAGAGAGAGAGAGGAAGACAGATGAATATATAGTTGCAGATAGATAGATAGTGGGAGAGACAGAGTGGAGTGGAAGAAAGGGAAAAAGGAGTGGAAGGGACGAGGAGAGGAAGCTTCTGGTTATGGCGGATTTGATATTGACGGGTGTATTTGGGAAAAGGAGAAAGGTTTATTTGAGGAAGGGAAGTTTGCAAAATTGAAAAGCGTAAATTTACGAATTGAAGAAAAGTTGCATGCTGATGCTTAGGAGCCAAGAAATTCTTTTGATATTTGCATGGTTTTGGCATATATACGATTAATGGGCAAGGAGGAGACAGGTCATAGGTATAAACTCCGGGGGAGGGGGGTGCCCTCTTTAGGTAAGGAGCTAAAATCAAACGCAGCTGATTAATTGCTTGAAACCCGGTTCTCCCATATTCCAAGTTATCAGTCGAGTTTACCGGCACTTTCGGATCGATCACCCTTTTTTCACTCCGTTCACAAAAATGACATTTCTCGCTGAAATTCATCTTTCCTTGATTTTTATATCCTCAAACTCACCGAAAACACTCAAAATCAACTAAAAATTAAATTATCCAGGAACTCGGGGGATAAACAAACTGATCTTGTCAGACCGGGTTCCTGTTTAGATGTGCGCGGACGGTATGCCCAGAAAAAGAGACGCAAGTTGTTATCGGAGTGAATTGATATATTTTTTTTTTTTTGGGTTGTTTTCTGTCCAGAATAGAATGGGGGGGGGGGGGTCCACTGGCGCTGAGCTGGCACCCCAAGTCAAACAGGGGAAGACCGCCAAGTGTGACCAGGCAACCTCAAGGGGTCAACAGCTGGAACCGTTGACTTTCCCCCCAGAAGCAGAACAGCCGTTCGACTCGAACCCCTCTCATTTCAGGCTTCATTCGGGGGGGAGTGAAACTGCAAACTTTAAAACTATTATTATCGTTATTAATCTTTTAAGATTTAGACACCGAGCAAAGCGACAACACTTTTTATCCTTTATCCATTCCGAGATAAACGTGAACATGAGCAGCTCTTTTATAATAATCTTTTTGTGGAGAGCCAGCGAGGCATTGAACGTAATCTGATTTTGTGGGTGCATTGAACAAGACATGACTTTGGAAAATTGAGCCCTTAGAAGTTGAAGTAATCGGAAGAGAAGAGACCGAAAATCAAAAGAATGTTTTCTAATGGTCCACTCTAAATCTGGAGGAGCTCCATGTAATAATTGTATAAGATTACACTTTCTAAAAGGAAATGATCAATCGGAGCCCAAGTATGTCTAATTCAACTAGAAAATACTTTCAAAATACCCATAGATTCTATATCAGCCTCGCGTAGCTCACAAACCTATCGAGCTGAGAACTAGCAAGCTCGAGCTTGACTCAAAAAGATACCCGAGTAGTTCGATCTCGAAATCAAACGAGATGATTTCGATTGATCATCGAACTGGAACCGAGCTACCCGCCAGTAGCATAACTCGATTTTCACCCTTACCCTGTTTCGCCTATCCTCGCCTTTCAACTATGACTATTATGATCACCATGAGACGATGGCTCGAGAGGAACACTTTTGCATTGTAAAATTAAGGGGCAAGTGGGGAAAAATGAACTCGATTAACGATGATAAAGCTCCGTTTGTTTCGCGGAAAATATTTTCCTCATTTTCTGGCATTTGGATCATCGCTTAGGAAAATGAATCCACCAAAAAGGTTTTCCTAGTCAATGAAAAATGTTTATCTATCAAAGCTTAAATTTAGGAAAATAACTTCCTATTTAAAAAATCAAAAATCATTTTCCAAAATATAATTAGGTATCGACGCTTCGACATAGAAACCTTAATACTCGTGCCCAAGCCCTTAGCAGCGGAGAAAGGACCGCGGCTCCTAGGCCCGAGACCTCGGCACCTTGGCCCAAGTCCATCTAGGATGCGCCCAAGACCCCAGCCGCCGAGCCTAGGCCCATTGAGGCCAAGCCTGGGTGCTCAATGCCCGTGCTCGAGTCCATCGAAGCTAGGCCCTAGACCCCAAAACCCATGCCTAAATCCTCGACTTTTGAGCTCGGATCCATCAAGATCAGGATCTAAGTGCAGGCTTCGAGGCCCGACCTCAATAGGCTAAGGCACAAGCTTCGATCCCAGAGTCCCGAGTCCAGCCTCGATTGACCAGGCACGAGCGTTGGGGACTTGGGCCCAGCCTCTATAGACCAGGGCCGGGGCGCTAAGGAATTGAGTATGGCCACCAAGTTCTCGGGCTCGATTTTGGTGGATCTAAGATCAGTGCCCATGCTCGTGCCCGGGAGTTGGGGATCATGACTTGAGACCTTGGTACCAGTACTAGGTTTCTTGGCTGCTCATATGCAAGGCATTAACAACCAAATAGCGTATGTTTATATGGAAAAATGAAGATTTTCCTCATCAAATAATTATAAATATTTTTCAGGTTTTAGCCAAACACCGGATAATATATTCATTTTCCCGTTAAATGACTTCCCGAAAAATAATTTTCAGAAATTTCATATTTTTCGTGAAACAAACAAGACCTTCCTCATCGACATTATCAGCGATTAAGAAACCAAGAAAAGCGAACACAAACATAAGGCAAAATAAAAGTTCAAAGAAAAAGCTTACGGAGGAAACTATCTTCTCCTTCTGGAGATAGTTGTCAAGACATCAAAAGTCAAAAGCTGATTTTAATAGCTCGACAGCAACTCAAGCATCACGAGACGAGATACGTAACCTCTACTTTAAATACGTGATTACTTGACGTGATTAATTAATTAAAAGAAGTTTGCGAAATTCGTTTCCTACAACCACATATGATTGCATGCTTTGAAAGTTGAAAGAGACTCTCTCTCTCTCTCTCTCTCTCGCTTAATGAAATGATACGACAAAAATTAACAAGAAAAATAAATGTGTGTGTGTATATATATTTATCAACAACTTTACAATAAGATATATTTTTCTTTTAAGGTATATCCACCGACCCAATTCCACCAAATGTCAAATGCTAAGTATTATAATTCACATAATTTTCTCTTTTTCCAGTAGGAGGATTTTGTCTTTACATTTTCGTCCAAGGAACTATTTTCTGGTCAACCGAACACCAAACCCTTTCTGGACTTCAATGTTAGCTCGGACCTCATTAATTTTGCCACCAAATTCGTTTGCATTTTATTTTTAGGTGGTATTACCTAATTCTGTGGGGTACAGTCTGTTTCCTTTTTTTCTAGACCAGGATCTTGCTTATTGCTTTTTAAGAAAGATATAATATAATTAAGCTCTAGTACCTGCATATATATAGCTAATTAAGCAGCATTGTTGTGACCTATGCTTAGCTCAATTATTTTAACCTATGCGACTTATTAGTTGGAAGGTTGGTCCAAAATCGAGTCTATGGTGATGTGACAACAAGGTTCTTCGTGAATAAATTGACGTGTGCAATTTATTAGTTGGGAGACGGGTTCGATTTGATGTCCCATATTGAGCATGCACGGGAGAAGATCGGTTCTCATTAGTGAAAGCCTGTCTAAAATTTTATTTTTGATGTGTTGAGTTTTGCATCTACTTTTATCTTCGTCCTTTGTTAATTTAACTACAATATTTCTTCTTCTTTTTTTTGCGTAATTGATTAAATTACATAGATTTGGTAGCACTATTGCTTTCCATTCTAACGTTTAATTTTTCCGTTCTCTATTTCGTTTTCCGAGAGAAAAACCGTGCTCGACCAAATCAATCATATTTCGGGGAGATCAAGGCAAGAATAGAGGAGTCCAAGGGGAGTCGATGATTTATGTGGACCATGTCTGAAGTTGTAGTTCCGCTTGACTTTGTATGCTTTCAATTAGCATTCATGATTTTGCCACCCAATTCAATTATTGAAAATAGGTACCACCAAACTCTTGTACATAAAACGTGACACCTCAAACCGATGTGCCTCTTAGAAAAAAAATGTTGTATCCAAAAGCATGGTAGAGATCAAATGGGGGAATAATCGTTTTGTTTGCTCTCAAAAGATGAAAAGATTATTTCGGCGACACCCAATATTGGGATGAGATCACTCACATCTTATGTTTACCCTGCTTTTTTTCTATTCAAAATGAACTTGTCGGTCATAGATAAATTATTTTTCACATCCAAGTTTATTTGGTTGCTACGCAACTCTTAATTAGTGGGTGTCAACACCAAAAAAAATAATAACCACCTAGCGAAATGAGTCAATGACCGCAGAGTTTGGTCGAAGCCGAACTTAGCAATCGACAACTTGCCAATGAAGTCATCGACAACACCCGCCGTGAGTAGTTATTGACGGGAGCCTTCATCAAGACTTAAGAGAAGTTGATCGACAAAGCCATGGAGGACAAATGATCCCTGATTTTGGCTAAGCGTTTTTCGTTTTTGTTTTGTTCGAAAATAGCGAGTCACAACCATCAATCGGAACAAAGTGTTTTCACGTTTGAACAGAGGATATCTCCAAAGGTTCGCGGGGGCTTAGACCAACCAATTTGAACGATGGGCTTTCTTCCAATGGGCCTTAACAACCCAAGTCCACCGGCCGGTTGGGCCTCGTGGGGACGATGGGCTATACGGACGGGCTTGTAATGGGCTTTGATGAGCGCCGGTAACATGGCTGTGCAGTGATAAGCTATCGGTCGGGTTTAAATTTGAGACTCCGTTCGTTTGGCGGAAAATATTGTGTTTTTGGAAAATATTTTTCCGAAAGACATTTTCTTGGAAAATGTTTTCCCGAAACAGAATTTTCCGATATTTGGCAATCAATATGAAAAAGTTTCGGAAAATATTTTTTGTCGACGGTGGCGGTGGCGGCCGGTGACCGGCATCGACGGCGGACGAGTAGCGACTGGCGGCGATCGGTGGCCGGCGACTAGCAGTGGCTGGCGGCGGCGGGAGACCGGCGATCGACGGCGGCCTCGAGCGACCAGTGGCGGCGGACGACCGGCTACTGGTGACTGGTGGCAGGCAGCGACCAACGACGGCGGTGATGGGCGACGATTAGCGGCGGTGGTGGTGGCGGCGGTGGCGGGGGCAGGCTGCAACCGACGGCGGCGGCAGTCGGCGACCGGCGGCGGCAGCGGCCGACGACCGGAGGGGGGAAGGAGGAGTTTTGCGGAAAATGATTTCCGCTTTTCAGAAACGGAAGTCATTTTCCATAGACTTAGGCTATTTTGTGAGGGGGGAAGGAAAATGTTTTCCCACGGAAAACGTTTTCCGCCCCCCGAACACCGAAAAACCCGAAAAATATTTTCTAGAAGAATATTTTCCGTCAAATGAACGGAGCCTGAATGTGCACATCAGTTCGAGTCTAAAAGCGTCGAGATAGTGCAATTAATGAGCAAACGCCTGCCAACATGTCGATTGAAGACGAGAATAATGGATCGACATGAGCACAAAAATGCCAAATGACTGAAAAATAGGAGATTGTGTTTGTTGTTTGAAATCTACGTAGCCACACATAGCCATCTGCATCCATGTCCAAAATCAACAAATGACTCTTCATAGCCTTTATATCGATCCATCCGTAATCTAAAAGGCATTTCATTATCAATATCGGTGAAACGGTAGGTCATTCACACGCTTCGACTCACGTAGACAATTTGAACCCACACAGTAAGACCCATCTCCCGTCCTTCGATCTCCAACCGTCTCTCTCTCTCTCCCCATCACCGGCGAATCTCGAAGCGGCATCGACCTGCTCCTTGTGATAGAGCTCAACATCGCGTGGGCTCCATCCGATCAACTGACAAAGTCACGGCTTTGGGCCGTGAATAGAGCTGAAAGTCGGGACAGCTCCTCGTCATGCAGTCACGAGGAGCTCAAAGGAGGGAGGGAGAGAGAGAGATATGCTTGCGGTGGCCTCGTGCATGGTGGTGCCGATGTTGGGCAGCCAGAAAGATATCGGTTCAGTTTGGGTTGGGACGTTATGTAGCTAGATTTGCTCGATATCATCTTGGGACAATTTGTCGGAAACCGAACCGAACCGGACCAAACCGAGCCAATCCTGAAATCGGGTTATGTATGTACAAGTTGCCCTGGCAAGCGAACAAGCACGAGACGGGCCCTCATCTTTCTCGGGTGACAACGGGCCCGGTGCAGCCCGGCCCGACGTTCAGACCCTTCCGCCATTTTCGTCTCCCGAGAATTTTCCTCGCGGCAGCAAAACCATCGCCCGCCGGCACAAGTCGCAGCAGCGACGACGATGATGTCCCTGCTGCAATGGTGTTCCCGACCCCCGATCGCCGGCTGATCTCATCGGCTCGCTTGCTCTCGGCTTCTCGCTCGGTCCTCCCTCGCTTAGGATTCGCGCTCGCTCGAGCCATGAGCTCCGGCTCGGCCCAGCGCGTCTTCCAGCTGAGGCTCGACCCGCTCACCGGCGACTCGGAGTGGGTCGTCATCGAGGAGGACGCGGGGGAGGCGGCTCCCGAGAGCCTCCACGAGGGCCTCCTGGCCAGGACGTCGTACCTGGACATGCTCAACGACTCTCGCCGGAACAGGGCCTTCCGCGAAGCCATTGACAAGGCCATCGCCGGGCCTTGCCGCGTCCTCGACATTGGGTAACTTTCGCGTGACGATGAGCTTTGTTGCTCTGTCGAGTCTGGTTTAGTCAGAGCAGTTAACTTTCCGGCAGTGGAATGTCCAAGCTGAGTTTTTTTTATCGGTTGACTGAATGGTCGATGTGAAGATGTGTAATTTGTGTCTTTAGAGTTGAGTGGTGGTGTTCTTTTGATTATGGTGCTTTGTTAGTCGACTACGCATTGTTGCTTGGATCATTTCATTGCTCAATGACTCGTTTTGATCTTAGAAATGAAATAACGGAGTTTGAGTTTACTCCATTGGCTCTACTTGGCTGAAGAATTACAATGCTCGTATCAGCTAGATAGCACAGAAGGAATCCCTTTCTTGTTAATTGCTGGTCAAGGGAACATTTTCTATAGACAACGGCATTTCAGCGGTGTGTTTGTGAGAGCTATTGGATTGGGATGGACGATAGATCAATGATAGGAAGTTGGGTTTGTAATGGAGTTGACAAAGGAGGTGGTGAAAACCAGGCATGAGAGAGAGAGAGAGAGAGAGAGAGAGAGAGAGAGAGAAGAATTAGTTCGTGTCTGGCTCATAGAAGAAAAATGAAGAATCCCTTTTCTTTTTTGGGCTAAACAAAAATATAGGGAATCTCCCTAGGTGTTGAGAGAGAGAGAGAGAGATGGTATAGCTTCCCCGTGAAAATTACATTCTCTTACTTAAGTTAGTCTAACTCAAAAGTTGGGACTAAACTTTCCCACACCTCCTGCACATATCAAATTTCCTCATGAAGATGCATTGAACCTTGTGGGAGTTGTGAATTTTTCGCTTTTCTTTTGGTGGGTAAGGCCAGTATTTAATGTTTGCTAAACTTGCGAGGCACGGTATCTAGTGCAGGAACTGGCTTGTTATCAATGATGGCTGCTCGGGCGATGGGCTTGAGGGATTCATCAACATGCCATAGTAATAATGGATCAGTGACAGCTTGTGAGTCTTACCTTCCCATGGTGAAATTGATGCGGAAGGTTTTGCATGCTAATGATATGGCAAGGGGTATAACTGTCCTCTGCAAACGTTCTGATGAAATCAGAGTTGGGGTAGATATTGAATCACGTGCTGATGTTCTGGTGAGATTTACAACGTCCTTCTTGTGCTTGCTTCAGTGAACTATTTTACTTATGAAGTTCGTCCTCACCCTGTACCAAAGTTAAATATTGCATGTTGGGAATATAAAAATGGACGTCAGAGCACGTAATTAAGAATGGGAGAAACATACACTATTCTAAATGCTGGAGCACATTCAAAATCGAGTTTGGTCTCATCTCATCAACAAAGATGAAGACTGTCACACTAGTGTATCTTGCGCAGTATTAGTTTCAAGTTCCTTGTGACTTTGTCATTGCAACCAAATGCACCTATGTTGTGGTTTCTTCCTTTCATCAAGGATGATTATGTTGTAAATGCAGGTTAGTGAGATACTTGACTCAGAGTTACTGGGTGAAGGGTTAATACCAACCTTACAGCATGCGCATGACATGCTTTTACTGGAAAATCCAGTAACAGTTCCATACAAGGCAATCGTGTATGGCCAGGTGCTTGCTCTGTCTTTATATCATGTTTCATTATACTATATAGACTATAATTTGATAGAATATTTAGCATTTTGTAGGGATTTCCTCGCCCATTCTTAATCCTCAAGATATAGGACATATGCCAGTTCAACCAGCACTTATTCAATTAATTTTCAGATGAGTGATTATGTCGCTACAACAGTAGTGACTAAGAATTGAAAACTAAACTAGACAACTAGTTACCCACAGGGCACGCAGCCCAGTGGTAAGGGAATTGGGTGGCGGTGGGGACGTTTAATTTTAGCTGTGGGGTTCGATTCCCACGGTCTGTGAAGAGGCAGAATAACAGTGTGAGAGAGAGGAGAGTTAGAGTAGGACAAAGAGAAAAAATAGACAATAAGTTTGTTTGTATTCCGGCTAAATCATTTGACAGTTAGAGCATTAGTGGGAAGATTCATCCTGAACAATCGTGTATGGCCAGGTGCTTGTTCTGTCTTTATATCATGTTCATTATACTTTAAAGACTATAATTTGATAGAATATTTAGCATTTTGTAGGGATTTCCTTATCCATTCTTACTTTTCAAGATATAGAACATATGCTAGTTCAACCAGTGCCTATTCAATAAATCTTCAGATGAGTGATTACGTCGCTACAGCAATGGTGACTCAGAATTGAAAACTAAACTAGACAACTAGATTGTTTGTATTCCGACTAATTCATGTGACAATAAGAGCATTAGCGGGGCAGATGTGCCCTGAACAATCCACACATGGTCCCTGGAGATTAATGATGCAAATTAAATTTGCTGTCTGTCTTCTGTCGCATATTGTGTGTCTCAATGTCGCACTTTTTTGCTGTTGTTACGCTATCAAAAATTGGATTTTGAGAAATTTATAGAAGATCGATGGTTAATGCAAAAGTCAGACTGGTAATCATAATTTTCTTCTTGGGTCTTCAATCAACAGCTAGTTGAAAGTACATATTTGTGGAAGCTTCATGATCTGTATAATAAAGAGGCAGAAATATCTGATGGCATTCATCTAGTTCCTGCTGGGTTGGAGAGGATAATAGGTGTTAAACTTCAACAGCATCCTATGCACTGTGATGCACTAAAACGAGAAATAAAACTGGTAAGTGGTCATGCAACTTGGTCCTTTCCTGCATTTCCTCTGGAAAATGAAGTCATTTTACTTCTACTCAACACTAAATTCATCCAGTTGTCAGAACCCTTCAGAATTTTTGAATTCAACTTTGGGAAACGGCCAGAGAGTCATGGTGAAACTGCAGTTTGTGTAAAAGCAACCGGTAGTGGTCAAGTAAATGCTGTGATTTCCTGGTAACTACAAATATCACGATAATTTTTCTTGTGTTTCATAATGTTTCTCTGGTCGTTGCTGTAACATTTCTTGGTGCTTATGTAAGGTGGATGCTTCAGCTAGATGACGAAGGGTCTATACATTATTCCACTGCTCCGAAATGGATTACTTTGTCAGGTAATATGGGTGGGTCGGAATTTTGGTCTCTTGCTGGTAGGTTGATTTCGAGAAAATATGTTACTTCAAGAGAGTGATGTGGGCTACCTGTAAAAAAGTTGACATAGAATATTGGCTGACTTCTCAGTTAAATTCTCTTCCTTGTCCTCATTAAACTAATAAAACTGGTCCCAATGCTTTGCTAGGTGCTGGGAATTGGTGTGACCATTGGAAACAGTGTGTTTGGTTCATTCCAGGGAAGGGGGTGCCATTAGCCAAAGATGAAGAGATTTCTTTACGTGCATCTCATGGTGAAACTAGCATTTCCTATCAACTTGAACCTCATCAGCCAAAATCCACAGAAGGGGATCATAGCATTAAGGGTGGAGATTTTTGTCTCGCCCTATCCCCAGAACGAATTGCAATTTATGGAGATGCTGAATGGCGACTTTCTGTGCTAAATGCCATTAAAACTGTTGTACGTTTTCTGCTGTGAGCTCTTTCGTATTTTGTTTGATCAGGTCTTCCTTTCAAGGCTTAGGGCCTGTTTGGCAACTTGCAAAATAATAAAAATTTATGTTTTATTGTTCCCAGAATCAGTTTGAGATCAGAAATCAATTTGTTAAATTTTTTGTACCCAGGCACAATTTTGCAAAAAATTATTCCCAGAATCAATTTTGGAATTGAGTCAAGAAGCAAAAAAAAGAAACTTCTTGATTCTGGAACAATTTTTCCATTTTTGATTATTCTTCATTTTGTTCTTTTTGTTGGTTTGTTGTTGTTCTTCGGCCTGCCGCCCGCCACCCGCTGGCCACCAACCGTTGGCGACTGGCCGCAGGCCAAGGCCGGCAAGGCCTCGCCCAGCCAAGGCAAGGTTGACCTCGCCGTCGCCATCCAGGCGACGAACCTGGGTGGCGACAACGCCAGCGACCAACCGCAAGCCAAGGCCAACGAGGGCAGCTCATGGCCGCAACGACGAGGCTCGACCTCGCCCAGATCTGACGAGGCTCAACCTTGCCCAAATCGTCACTTGGGTTGGCGACAGCGAGGTTGAGCCTCACCCAGCCAAGGCAAGGTCGACCTCACCATCACGACCGGCGAGGCTGGCGGTGAGGGCAACAGCGAGAGCGTAGCCTGTAGCCGGTCACCGGCGTCGGCAACCGGCCTTGGCCAAGGAAAAGAAGGGAAAGAAAGAAAAAAAATTAAAATATTTAAAATATTATTAATAAAAAGAAATTTTGTGTAATTACCAAACACATTTCTGTTCTTTTTCTATTCTAAGAATAGAAGTTTTGGGCAGTTACCAAACGCCTTCAAATGCTTAGAAATTATTTCCGGGTATAGAATAAAAAAGAATCATTTTTTAGTAGAATCTGTTCCCGAGCACAGAATGGTTGCCATGCGCAGCCTTAGAGAAATCATTATTTTTTCTTTAAGCTTTGTTTGGGGTGACTTGCACTTTTTATTGTGGGTTTCTTAGCTCTAGTTGTGAAATTTATACATGTAATATTTGGAATTATAGTGTCAAAGTCGCTGTATATTCATTTTCACTCTGGAAAAAAGTACAAGCCTAAGCTTTGGAGAGGGAGTGGGAGTGGGGAGAGCAACTCTTGCTTCTGGCTTCTGCTGCTCGCTTATGACGCGTATGTTGGATAAAAAGGTAGAAGCTAGAGGCAGAAGTTGGTTGCTGGAGGTGAAAAAGCCCAACCTTTCCCCAACCGCTCTTATGAAGTCCTCTTTCTCATAAGTTGACTTACTCCCACTTTGCTATATGATATGTAGAGTATTCTGTTCGCAAGCACTCTCTATTCCCTAATTTATCTTTGCTGTTTAATTAGATTTATTCTTGAGATGTGTAATTGCTTTAATGATGAACAAGAATCTTGGTACATGTAATAACTATAAGTACGTGATTTCCTGCAGCTGCAGAGAAGAGCTCCCTCATTATGCGTCATTGCTGATGACAGCATCTTTCTAGCGCTTCTGGTTGCTCGCCTTTCAAAAGCATCACACATAATGGCCTTGTTTCCTGGCTTGCAAGATAAGGGTATCCATTATTTAGAAGCTGTTGCTGATGCTCATGGTTTCTCAATGGATCATGTAGAATTTGTCAGAAAGAAAACAGCAAACTGGACTAGGCATGATACTCATAAGAAAGCGGTAATTTCCTCTATTCAGATCTTATGCCATTTTATAACGTGATAATTCAAGCTTTGCCATAATGGAATGGACTGTGCACTGTAGCACCTCATTTAGGTAGTGTTTTCTTCTTTTTGTTCTTTTTCTGGGAAACCAGACACTTGTAGTGATGTTTTATTCGAGCATGAATGCGTTGCCTCACTAAGCTTAACAATGGTTTCCTTTGTCCTTTGGCTGACAATTGAGACAGTTCTTTTACATTCATTTATGTTTTACTTGATCAAATTCCCTTTAGGTGCTGGCCTTGAACTACGATAATTGGTGTTTTTGGCTAATATGGTTTGCAGGTGGACCTGCTGATTGCAGAGCCTTTCTATTATGGAAGTGATGGCATGCTTCCGTGGCAGAACCTTCGCTTCTGGTAAGTTTTCAAACCACATTGCATAAGTAGAATCTTCTTCTCTGTATTAACATGAACTATCCCCTGCTTGAATAATTCAGATGTTAAGCCCATTCACCTTCCAAAGGCATGATATCACATTGTCAAGAGCCATGCTTCTTCCTCTCTGTAGATAATCCAGAAATTATGGAAGTTACACAGAATTTGTTTTCTCTATATTAACACTATACAACAATTTTTTTACTGTTCCTGCTGTCACCGGGGATACACCGTTTTATACTGCTCATGTAATGTCCCAAGCCATTTGAATGCAGTATCAGATGACCATGGATTTGCCTTATTGTTGCACAATTTTCATTAGGATTCACCACCCTTTTCTGGAGATTTTTATGGTGAAAAACTTTTAAGAATGTTTCCCGAGCTAGACTTGCAACTTTTGGCATTCGGCTTTCTTGTCAATCAGGTCAACCAATGAACCTTTTCATTTTCTCCCTCGCCCTTCAATCTGTCCCAGCTCTTCCTTTTGCGAGAAGCTCTCAAATTTGTAATATTTGCTTCAGGTTCGCTATACTAAGAATTCCTCTGGTGAGCATTTGTATTCTCTGTCATCTTAATATCTGTTCTGTACAGTTTAAGCGCAAAGCATTTTCTTCCACCATTAGAAGCCCCAACTACAAGCAATGTTGTCCTTAGCCCGATGTTCCAATAAAGCCATATGTTTATGAAGAAAATGTATGTGTATCTCAAATTTGCCTTTGTTTCTAAGTTCTGAATGGTTTTCAGGAATGAACGGACTGCACTTGACTCTCTACTCTCCAAAGACGCGTCTATAATGCCTTGTAAAGGACTGTTGAAAGTTTGTGCTATGTCTCTCCCGGTAAGTGGCTTATATTTGAACATTTCCTTTTTTCTGTTTGTTCATTTATGTTTTGTTTGAGAAATGAGAGAAACTGGGAGGAATGAATATTTGGGCTGAAAGTTTTGAAATTTTAGAATATTTGTGAGAAGTGAGAGGAGGGAAAATTTAAAAATTTTGGCGTTTTCTTCTCTTCTTCTTCCCCTCCCTCTGTCCCAAGCATAGCTAGAGTCTTTATATTGGCTTGTATAGCAATGATCCTTTTGACATATTATGTAGGACTTATGGAACAGCCATCGCTCTTTAGATAAGATCGAAGGTTTTGATCATTCACTGGTAAATGCTACTTTAGGAGCATGTGGTGATGCAGTTGATGGAGGTCCTTGTCTTCCCTTTTTCGTCTGGCAGTGTGGGGAGGTTAAGGTAAACTAGTGTCGGTGTGTTTTGGTTAGGGAAGAAGGATACTTTGCTCAAAGTCAAATGTCTATTAATTGCTGATCATTCATCTACTCTGATTCAGGAACTCAGCCAGATAGTTACTGTGATGGAATTTGATTTCTCAGGACCTATAAGTCCATGTCAAGGAAAAGCCGAGGTTTGTGTTCTATAGGGAAATTATTTTGCTCCAACTGAACTTAGGGTGGTGTTTTCTTGTGTAATAAACTAGTTTTTCTTCCTTCCATTCTACCTGTGAATTTGCATTTATGACTTGTGTCGCGACCTCCTCGAACCTAAATCTAGGTGTCAACAACTTGCTCCTCAACCACCCATGTCTGCTTGAGGTATCAACAACCGCTTTACATATTAAAAAAATTGCCTTTTTTCCATGACAAGAAGCCCACCTATGTAGATGAACCCTGCGGCCATGAACTATCTCCCTAGCTCATGCATCAAGTATAATATTTTATCATCTTTATAGCAATGGCAACAAGCATTGTCTTATGTGCCGATTAATTCAACTCACAAACCGATTTTTGTAAGAGCCTGGCTCTTTAAACGTAGAACTTGAATAAAGCTTGACTACTGGTGCGAAAACAATGAGAATGCACACTTTTGAAGGGTGGACTCTGCCTATTGTAGTACTTGGAAGCTAGTCATTGTATGCATGAAAGCTGTTTAGCCATTAAAGCAGTTGACTTAGCTGTAGATGCTGACCACACGTTTGCACGCACTCCTCGCAAATGAGTTCATTTTCGGTACTAGGGATCTGATTACCTGAGATATTTTTTTCCCTGCAGGTCAAGTTTTGTGTGAGAGGAATTTGCCATGGATTGGTGCTGTGGATTGATTGGGTGATGGATGCTGAAAACTCCATCGTGGTCTCCACTGGCCCAGGTATTGATTGTTGACATATCAGTAAATTTGCTTGAAGCTGTATCATTTATGATTTACCCATCATACATATTATCGTCCACAACTTAGGTGGCTCAAAGCTTTAAAACTAAGGTAGAGACGAAGGTATCCAATATGGTATAAAAAAACAAGTTTAGAAGTGGTTTCTAAGTAAACATTTCTATTTTCAGACCAGAGATATTGGAAGCAAGGGGTGAAGCTTCTTCCCGCGCCAGTGGCAGCTGGGTTCCATGGATCGACGGCCAATACTGGCGAAACTTCTTGTTTGATTGTCCAAACCTCGTTCAATCCATCTGATGGTGAACTTGTAATCAATCATATTCCCTCCTAACATCTTCATCTTTAGCCGCCAGAATTTTCAGCAGCACATGGACAACCGTCAGACGACGATGAACTTTCTTGTCTTTCCGCTATCTATGGTACCATTTCGGCCGAACTGGTAATGATTTGGCTTTTGGTCCTGCGATTTTTCAGAGCGCCCTTGGTCTGTTCAGTTGTTTCTCCCGTGGCGCGAGTGTATATAATGCTTCCACAGCGAGCCATTCTGACAACGAATATGGTTACCAGCCAATCGGGTGCTCTTGTTTCATTTCAGCCTTCAGGACACTAAAGATCTGTTGTCATTCAATGTGCGATACGATAACACTCGATCGGTTAGCGGCATCACATTAGCGCATGTTCTATAACTTCACACGATGAACTCAGAACTTCAGAAGACTCTCCACCTCTTTGTGGTCCGCGTCTTCCATGAAGGGCAATCGATATTTTTCCTCTAGCAAAGGTGCGTCCTGAGGAGATATCGAGACGAATTAGCAAAAAAGTCACAAAATTTCTTGTATTTGTGTTAATTCAGTCTCAAATCTTTTAACCGTGTCAATTGAGGTTTAAATCCTTTTACGTTTTATCAATTGAATCAATCTGGTAAATTTTGGTCGGAAATCCCTAATGTGAACATCGGTCATCTTATATCGCACGACCAGCGTTGACGTTGACATTGACATTTTTAGGAATATTTTATTTTTTTGAATTGTTTAAATGTTTCCAAACTTTTTTTATTTGTTCTTTATTTTTTTTAGATAGGGCTGGCAACCCTCATTAGCAACAGGTGAGGGTGTCCTAACCCTTGCCGGCCCTGGGAGTGGGCTTCGCCGCGTCGCCTAGATCTGGCAAGGGCTGTGACCCCCTCGTCTGTGGCCCCTGAGGGTCGGCGAGAGTTAAAAAAAAAACAAGTAAAGAAAAGAAAAGAAAAAAGTAAAAATTCAAAAAAATTCAAAAAATACTAAAAGATTATTTAAAATGTCTACTTTAACATCCGTCATACCACGTATGATGGTTGATATACATATCAACAATTTCTAGTCAATGGATTCAAGTGGCAAAAAATGAAAATATCTATGATTTAATTGACACAATTAAAATGTTTAAAGCTGAATTAGCACAGATACAATAAGTTAACGATTTTTTTGGTAATTTTTCTATTCTAATTGAATTGGGTTTCACAGTGCTCAATTCAACATTGATAATGGATTGGTCAGCTCCACTTAGGGGTGCTTGGGCGACCTAAAATTACTTGGGTATTGGCAACTCCCACGCTAAGAAAAAATATAGTAGCTAGGTTAACACCGTAAGATATTTAATCCCAAGTAAAATCTTAAAAGGCTTAAGGGAAGATAGGAAAAGGAATTTTTCGATATGATAAAAGGATCTCCGTAAGCTATCTCAATATTCTCTATCCAAGGACGATAAAGATATAGAAGGAATTTATGAGCCTCTTGGGTGGCTCTTGGATAGAGAAGGGAGATCTCACTTCAATTTCGTCTAATTACTTTTGAATAGGTAGATTTGGTGACCTCCCACGTTTTTGAAGTGAGAAAGAGGGGGCTTCGGCTCCTGCAAACTGGCTTGTGCTACCCACGATGTCTACGTAACCTACCTGCCGGCCTGTACCCCTAGTAAAATTAGACACGATGCGTAGCAAGATCCCCACTTTGCTCGATTCAACATTGAGGATGGATGGGATTTGACATTATTCTCTCCCTTCGCTTTGCAAGTGTCACACCACGAAGCTTCCTGGAAATTTCCCGAGCGGTGTGTCCCACCATCTCCTCCAGTTGGTTCTGGCCAATCTTTCTGTGCGCCGTACATGGTGATGTCCCCTAAAAAACCAAATTTTCTTCATCTGACAAGACTCCAACAATTCCATGGAGGAGAGGACAGGTTAGATGCCTGCAAAGTGGCCCTCTTGGCACTCTTTGCTTTCACGTCTTTCCATGATTGGACCTTTCAACTATCATCTCCCACTTGGGAAAATCAATCTTCATCAGGGAAAGATTCTGGAGCATATTGGCTCTGTAAAGAAGCTCCTCATGATTGACAGGCCTGAGAAGTCTTCCGTCTTGAAGTGGTTTTTCCCATTTGAACTAAATTCACGGTTCGGCTTTTGTCGAGCCCGAAATACTCGTAATCTCTTCGAATATTCAAAAGATTTAACATGGAATCGTGCATAATGATTTGATGACTTCTTTTTATACTTCTCTAAGTACATTTTTTTTTTTGTTTTCCTTTGTCAAATCTGGGGGGAAAGTCATAAATAGAAGATGTAGCCGATAAGTGTAGACAAATGTCCAGAGCTCCGATTGAATCGGCGCGATCGCATTGGCCATTCGGCATAATCAGTGTGGCTAAAGCTCATTAAGGACTTTTTCTTTCTAGTAGATTTGGTCCAACAAGCTGGAGAAATTATTGGGCATAAAACATTGGTTCGGACTGATATGCCAAGATGTCATTTTTGTTTATTTTTGCTTTCTAAGATAGTCATGTTGCAGACATCAAAAAAAATTTTCTAAAAGCTGATGTCGAAATAATACGAGTCATGAGCATAAAAAAAAATGAGAGAGGTGACGTTACAAAGATATTGTAGTGCCTTAGACTAACTTGCACAATAATATATGGATTTTATAAAATCGACTAACAAATTATTTGTGTGAATCGAGATACTCCGTGCCCATGATTCGTTCCATTTCCTTTATACTTATCTCGACATTAAAGCGAGACCATTTTCGTTTCAAGCTCCGTCTTACTTGCGAAAAATCAACAAATCGAAAAAGATTTCCCTAAATTTGATAAACAGAAAATATTCTCTTTATCAACATAAAATAAATGTTGATAATAAAAAATAAGTTTCATCTACTTGTTTTTCTAAGCAACAACAATAATCAAAGTTAGGAAAACATTTTCCAAAACATTAATCTTTTGCCAAACAAACAGAACCTAGTATTGTAACCGTGTTTCCAAAATCCCGTCAAAACTAGCCGATCGCCCTTTTGCATCCATGTGGGCGTCCTTCAAAATTGAGAGAGGGACCATGCCCTTCAGCGGAAATATGTGATGCCAAGGACGAGGATGGACCATGACTTCTATCGAAGCTTTCTTAGTAGTTAAGCAAATTATAAATTGGAAGACAGGACCGAGGAATTTATATACAATTCGATATATATATATATATATATATATATATATATATATATATATATATATATATGAAAGAGTACATGGTGAGCCTATTTATAGGCTTAAACGGAAAAAAATAAAAATCGAAAAATTAAATGCGATATGCATAATCGAAACGGATATAAAAAGTTACAGGAAATATCCAGAATATTCTGATATTGCTAGCAGCAGTGTAGCCTTTTTCTCAGCCTCGTAACATAGAATCGATCGTATTCCAATTCGAACGCGCATTGAAAACACGCTTTAGAACCGGCGCGACCGACGCTCGCGACAGGAAATGTAAATGACGGATTTTCGTATGAAATTTGGTTGGACCCCATCAGATTTAACGGTGCGCATGGATCCACAATGCCCATATCGTGTCGGATCGTGGCCGATTCAACCTTCCTAGGCCTCTCCAGTCTCCACCATCCCTCCTTCCTCCTCCTCCGCCAGAAGCTTCAGCTCCGACAGCGCATATGGGGATTCACGTGGTCGCTCTAGCGAAGCTCAACCACCTCGTCTTCGCCGCCTCCCGGAGCTCGAGCCCCGTCGTGGTCTCGTGCCTGGTCTGGCCCTTCCTGCTCCGGCTCGCCACGAGCTGCGAGCGCGTCTGGCGGGGCTACCCCGACGCGGTCTACGCCTCCAGGCTCTTCTTGTTCCAGCTGAGACGGATCGTGCTTCCCCCCGGGGGCGGCGGCCGAGATCGCGCCGCCGGCACGAGATGGGAGAGAGCTCTGCGGCTGGTCTGCCGGAGATTGATCGGCGGGTGGCAATCGACGGCCGTGCTGGTCGATGAGGATAGCTTCCACACTCTCTCCATTTTTGCTCTTTGAGCCCCTTTTCGGTTCATGCTTCGCATTCCATGTACTCCAATGTAGATTGAGCAATGGCAGAGATACGGACAATTTTTCTGAGGTCACGTTTGTGGACAAGTCTGTCTGATCGAGTAGCATGTCAGAACATTTTAATCAATCGATTTGAAAAACGCTAGTAAGAGTAGCACGCAATTGAATTCAAAAACTTTCTATTAACGTGTGTTAACGAATTCCGGCTAGTGATCCCGACTGATTGTGCATCGAGTTAGAAAGTTAAGACGTACAAAGGCCAAATCAATTTGCACCCTCCTCAGCTCGAAACGTGAATCCAACTGCACGTGTTTTTCATACTTATCATCCGATGGGTACAATTGCTCGACCAGAAAATCCCGTGCCTTCTCATAAACAATCTTTCGCAAATGCACAATCTTCCCGAGCAATCTATTCTTATGTTCGCGTGATTTTGAATCTCGATTTCTTTAGCAGCAAAACCAAATAACCAATCAGATGTCAAGGATCATGACCAGGCGTTAGTAGAAGTTACATGAACGACTTGGCACGGACAAAGAAGGGAGTGTGCCACCAGTTGCGGTCGTGATCATTTTGCCCAAGCCTCATGTCTTTTCGGATCAAGTCCAGTTTTTGAGTTCGTGTCTGTCTCTGCCCACAGTTTCCTTTTCATTCCTTGGGCCTTGAATTCAATTCGTAATCGACATTTCCAGGCTCTTTCTAAGAGAGTACAGGCCCAAAGCCCAGCACCGATTTGTAGGGCACGACAGATACCGTTTCCACTTCTTCTTTTGATGAGATTGCATTGCAAGCATTGGATTATAATGATAATAGTATGATACTTATTTTGCCTCAGCAAAGCATGAATTGAGCTTTAATACAGTGGCGGGATCTGATTGAGTAGGATGAGGACTGTATCGGAGATTATTGGGTGCCTCTTTCATCGGGGTCGTATGCGCAATCATTAACGAGAATAACGATAGTTTCTTTTAAGTCTGGTTGATCCGGTTCATTCTTGTCCAAGATCTATGTACGTAGGACATTGCGGAACCAAGATCGAGGGTCAAATTGAGTAGAGATCCGACCCCGACCAGACCCGGAAATCACTTGAATTTGTCGAGATGCATGCGTGAGGCGATGTTAGGTGAAGCCCCGCATTTGGAGCAATTCATTTATCCTGATTGGTTATGACTCATTAACTTGAATTTTTAATTGACTGTGAGTCCAACATGATATTTTTAATGGGTTTGGACTTGATCCCCTCTCTTAATTTCAAATTACGCCGCTCGGTTTTACTGCGAGTGTTATTATTAGTGCTAATGCGAAACGGTACCGTGAAGAGATCACGTTGCAGCTGCACCCGGATTTACATGGCTACCAAGAAGACTGCTCTTTAATGGGGGGTAAATGTCATTATCCTAGGAATAAGAGAGCTTATCTAAAGAAGATCCATATGTTGTCCGTGCCTTCACGTTCATTCTCATCTCTAATTGGATATACTCATGTGCTGGTTGCCATAGTTGAACAACGAAAGCTTTAAACTCATGCCCAATCACGAAAGAATTCGTGAGCAAAAATACTTTATGAGTGTTGTGATTTGATGGATCGAGAACGAAACAGAGAAGGTCTCGCCACTTGACATGTGACGACTTGATCTAGCTGAATAGGTTTGAACAATTATTTCTCGGTGTGCTTTGAAAGTTTCAGCTGAAGATGAGTGGATCGACAGATCAACTAATTTTTATTTATTTTGGGTAGGTAAGTTAATTCTTTCGTTGCTCAACCAGAAGAGATAATCTGGGTGGGACTAATTCCAAGATATAAGCTCAAAACACTATCCCATATTGTAGTCCATCCACGTTTTATTGGGCCACTAGAAAGCAAATATACCAAAATTTTCCCACACTTTGGGGTGTTATATTAAACCCAACACGATTCTCGGCCGAAACCATAATATACTAACCCAAGAATCAACCTGATTGAAAATTTCGCCCTCCCTCGCGCGCAAGCCGAACTCGCGGCTGAATCTCGTCAGCAAGTAACCCCACCGGGCGGCACGGAATCGGGTACTCCCGAATAATTGAGGACGGACGGTCAATTCTGAATTCGCGTAAATTCCACCGGGGGCCAATTTGTGCCGAGTTCGTGTAGTGGTCGGGTCATATCGTGGATGTCCTTGAGATCTATAGAAGAAAGGCTTAGACCTTCGTTGTGACTTTAATTAATGTTTGTCACGCAAGCGTCCTTGTCTCAACGCACAAAGAAAATATCAACAACAAGGTAATGGTCTTCTCATATCACGCGGTCCAACACACAACCGAGTCAATTCATCCGGGACGCGAAGCGACTCACCTGGTGAAGGGCTTTGCTTGACCCCATCACCAACTTGTCAGAATTTCGCCGATTAATTAATCAAGCGACTAATCGCTTGATTAATTAATCAGTTGCGCTTATAGAGCTGTGCATGTCCGATTAATTAATTATTAATCAGGCTTGACTCCATGTGTTGGCTCCTGCTCTATTCAGAAGTCTACATTCAAATAATACTAATGATAATGATAAACATATGGAGCTGTGCGCGTCCGATTATCATCAGGCTTGACTCCATCTTGTTGCCCCTCCTACTATATTCAGAAGTCTACAAAATAATAATAATAATAAGTGAGATTCCATCAGCTGGACCAATTTTTATACCCTAAATTTAAGAGAATTGAATATGAAGTTTACGCAAATCTCTGCCCCCAAGAAACCCCCAAAATAAAACCCTAAAATAGTCACGGACGGCACTCCCATTCCCATCTTTCGTTGACGAAAAATACTTATTGCTTGCTGATGATATTTTCTGGGTTTTTTTTTTTATCATAGACCAATGTTTTTAAAAAAAAAAAAAAAATTATTCCAGCTATCATTTAGTCGATCCTAACAATGGCTGACTTATTTATCATATTGTTTTTACAAGGTACTTGTCGTATTTTGATTTGTACGTATTCGGGCACCCCAGCTGCGCCCTTAGCTTTCGCCATCAGTGCTGCACGAAAAAACTGGCGACGGCAGAACTGAGGGAACAGTCAATGTTTGGTGCTCGTGTGACTTTTTTTAGGGATTGGTTGATAATTGGGAAATCAATTTTTGGTAACTTTGGTTTCCACCCGAAGGAAGGCTCTTGAAAAAATAAAATATTAAATTTGGCCCTCGACAGCTTGGGTAATAATATTGATAGTCTTGCATTCAATAACTTCGTAATTTTGATTCAATTAGATTCCTGAATGTTTGTTCTAATTACTCACTATGATCGGTGGCCATCGTGCGTGGGCATGGTTTTTTTTTTTTTTTTTTATAGTCTTGCATTTAATTAGTTCGTAATTTCATCGTTATTAAATTAAAGTCTACTCTCGACCCAAAAGAAAAAAGTAAGGTCTACCCAACAGCACGACATGTTTATAGTAGAAATTGTTATTGTGGATGTGTCAATAGGGCGAGTAATGGGTTGAATGAACAATCATTACAAAAATTCAAGCATGCAATCGAATAAAAATAATTAATATTACGTCGTGCCAATTGAGTCCATCTGGACAATTTAAGTCGAAAATTACTGATAATGGATGTTGGCCTTCTTACGTGGTACAATTGACGCTGATGTAAAAGTTTTTTTTTTTGAAATTTTAAGTTTTGTTAGTTTTTTTTTTCATTTTTCTTTTCTTCTCTTTTCCTTCCCTTCTCCTTCTGTTTTTTTTTTTATTCCCATCATGAGGGTCGCCAGAGCTCGCCGGCCATTGGGTGAGGCCATGGCTAACTTCACTTGCGACTGGCGAGATGTAGGCAACCGCCGACAAGGCCAACCTCGTCGGCCGTGGACAAAGGTGGCCCTGGCCTCGCCTAGATCTAGGTGAGGTCTTGTGACCCTTGCCGACCATGGTGGAATAATAAGAAAAGAAGGAAAAGAGAAGGGAAAAAAAAAGACAAAATTCAAAAAAATATTTAAATAATTATTCACACGAGAGCTAGCCATGCCACATAGGACGATCGGCGTCCACGACATTATAGCAAAGCGTGAAAAATTTTAGTGTTAAATAAATTAAATTAAAAAGTTTAAAATTAAATTCATACTAATACAATAAATTTAAAGCTTTTTTTGATACTTTCCCCGCTAACTTGCTTACTGCAAGAGATGCTTTCCCCAACGATTGTCACAATCAATCACAATTCCGACGCAGCCGTAATCCAATACCATTCAATGTGATGATCCTCTCTTGATACCTTGGGTCCATGATTGAGCATAATAATAAGCCAAGTTGGAAGCTGAAAGTGTGATTTTTAGGTTGGGATTATCCAATTCTACGAAAAACCATGAATAACAAGTACACGAAATAAGCCAATTGGCGTCTCCTTGGTCACTTTTCCACTCCTAAACCCCATCAACAATTTAAAAAGGGAAAGAACGACGAACAAGGAAGAGCCAAGAGGCATAGACCATAGAATCATTCCTTCTTATCAAGTTCACCATTGTTCCTTGTGATGCTCATCCCCAAGGATTTAGAACTCTTTGAAAGTGATTCGATGATAGTCATGACGTACATCATATGTCCCAATCGGAAGGATTGCTCTAACGCTATAAGCTTTTTCTCTAAATCAAGAGGGGTTCAAATCAAATCACGAGATGGTGTTGCTGATTTTGAATTAGCGTAGCTTAAAGCCCCTATCGTTTAATTGTTTGCGATTGTTAAATGCTTCCTAACAAATCGAAAATGATCATCATCCGTCGAATGTAATTCGTTTACGCTTATCAACAAATGGCAATTGTTGCAAGTACGAATATGGCAGGAGGGGGAGGGCAAAGCACAAAGCCTTTCGTATGGTCTCTTGAGGGATTGATCCACCAGGTACCCAATTGTCCTCGACTACATTTTGTTGGAGCTCCCGTGCAACACAACGTACAACGCACACTTACAGTAGGTGTTCAATGAATGTTCAGAATCTGCCTATTAATGGTCCGATAACGACGGATTCCCGAGGAAAGGTTCATCGAGAAGAGTGCAGAAATATATGTGGTTGGATGGGGGTTGAAAATCCGAGTTGAATTTCGAGGGGAAATCAGATACGAATTTCATTAACGTTTCTATCGATTTTCCATTTGGAAATGGTGACGTGGCGTTGTGTTGTTGGAGTGGCAAATGATCTTCTTGCGCTGGCGCGGGGGAGATGAATTGACGTGAGCACGACGACGCACGAGTTCGCCAAGTCGGCATTATCTTTATAAGAAGCGTGCGCTGAGAACCGGGGGGGTCAAGTCAGGAGGAGGAGGAAGAGGAGGAGGAAGCTGCCTCTACTGATGGAATCAAAACCATGCTGACCATCGAGAAGAAGCCCTTCCCCCCCCCGCAATTTCATCGTTAAACATATGTAAATTATTGAAGACGAGATGGCATTTCGTTGTCATTGATGATGTGTATGCCACCTGGGGTTGGGATTTTGGTAGGCCAGCATGCCAAACCTTAGACAAAAGGGAATAATAAGGCCATAAGCACAAAAGAGTTCCAAGTAAAAAATACCACCGCCCTTCCTGAAATTTTATATCTTTCTTTTCCTTTTCATTTTCATTTTTTTTAATATTTTCCTTTTTCGGTTCAAAGGACCGGCCGCCGGCCCCTAGGTGAGGGCCGCGATGCCCTCGTTGTGGCTCATGAGCCCTCGCTGTGGCCGGCGAGGACCATGACCCTCTCACCAGGCCGACAAGGTCTTTGTGGCCCTTGTCTTGGGATTAGTGGCTTTACCCACCCTTTGAACCAAAAAAGAAAAGGAAAAAGAAGAATTAAAAATCTAATTTGAAAAATATAAAAAATTTTATTGATTATTTATCAAAATTTGGCCGATGAACTCAATTATCAAAACATGAAAATGTTTCGGATTCAATTAGTAAAATTAAAATATTTAAATTTAAGTTGACAAAAATACAATAAATTTAATAATTTTCGAATAATTTCCCTCCTCGGTGCATGCTCTTTCAATTGTACACTCTTGAAAGTGGACTTCCGAGATCTACTATTGATTCGACGCGAATGAGATGAGAGGGCCATCACGTTCGACAGTGTACGGTCAACTGACCCCGGATACCTTTAATAATGACGTCAAAGACTAATGAACCGGAAAATAATAAAAAAACATAGAGTCGGACCGACAGTTTTTTGATTAATGTATATATGAGGATGAACCATAGTATGCGAGAGACAGGTATGGTCGTTTTCCACACAGAAAATCGCCACATGGAGAGGTCCATACGTCATTGTCATATGCCTATCTGGGCACTACTAGTGGGTGGATCACCCCCGGAGAAAAGCAAATTCGCGTCTCGTTTAGGCTCTGTCCGTTTGGCAAAAAAAATTATATTTTTGAAAAATATTTTCCCATAAGTCATTTTCTTGAAAAATATTTTTTCGGAACATAATTTTTCGATATTCAGCAACCAATATGAAAAAGTTTCGGAAAATATTTTTTGCCGGCGATGGCGGGCGACCGGTGGCGGTGGCGGGCAGCCGGCGGCAACGGTGGGCCGGCAGCCGGAAGGGGGAAGGAGGAATTTGGCAAAAAATGATTTTCGCTTTTTAGAAGCAAAAGTTATTTTCCAAAAATTTAAGCTATTTTGTGAGGGGAGAAGGAAAATGTTTTCCCACGAAAAACGTTTTTCGCCACTCAAACACCGGAAAACCCGGAAAATATTTTTCGAAAGAATATTTTCTGCCAAAGGAACGGAGCCTTAATCGGCGGCTGTTGACTAAAAGATGTCCTCCTTTGAAAATGTAACGTTTGACTCGATCTTGCGGATGTGCGGAGCACAAAATGGGGGACAACTCATGTCAAACAGATAATTGGAAGGGAGAGGAGTGATTATCCCCAAATGGGAAAACTGTACCAAAGGTCCTAAAATTATTGTACGACGATTAGGTCAAGTCTTCAACTTCTCAACTTGGCGAATTTAGTATTGAACATTCCGACAATTTAGCCGATTTGATCCTAAATCTTAAGACAAATTGCCAATGTAGCTCTTCTGGCCACTTTTGATCAAAAATCGTTGATGCAGCTGTCTTGTCAGTGTCAGCTATCATACATACATCCTACGTGGCATGATTGAAGTTGAAGTAGATGATTTTTGTAATTTCAAAAAAATTGTATGAATTTTTATCCTTCTTCGCCTTTCCTTTTTATTGTTTTATATTTCCTATTTCCCTCCATCTGTCGCCAAGAAAGAAGAGAAAAGGAAAAAAGAAAAAAATTATGAATTTTTTTTCTAAATTGCAAATCGTCCACTTCAGTGGCAGTCGTACCGCGTAAACGGCCAGCGTACAAATCAATGATTTCCAGGCAAAATTAACCAGAATGACTATATTAGCAAATGAGAGAATATTAGATAGGCCCGTCTTGTCACATAAGTAGTGCATCACTCCACTCATCGATCGTTGCGTGTTCATACTGAACTCACTTGTCAGATTTCTTCTGCTAATATGTTTCCTCCGTCACCCTCTCTCTAAAATCGCTCTTTGTAGCAACAATGATGATGACGGCCATGGACGACGTCGGCATCTCTCCCGAACTGCTCGTCCGGATCTGGCTAGACGATGGTGATGACGGCCATGGATGAGTATCAGCATCACTCGCAGCTTGGCTCTTCCATGACTGTTGACGTTGTTGTCTATGGCTAGCCAGTGATGCGGCTACCCACGATCACAAGCCAATATCGTCCATGGCCTCAAAAAGCAAAAAGAAAACCAAAGAAAAGCAGTGAGTTAAGAGAGAGAGTAATGGCCATGGACTAGCATTAGAGTCACCTGCCAACTGCTCTTCCAAATATAATCTGGGGAGCGCTAGATATAGCCGGACGATGGTGACAATGGCCATGGGCTAATTAGTTTGAGATAAATTTATGACAGATATATCAGCTTGGGGCTTTTCGTAATGTTAATCATTTTTTTAATGAAAATGGTTGCTGAATTAAAACATAATAGTTGTAGCTTGCAAGGTCCATAAAAATTCTCAAACGAGAATTTCAGTTTCCTCAGCAGCGGAATGGAACAGACCCAAATAGAATTTTGGAGGCTACACAGATGCCAATGGTTTCTGTTTTTGGACTTCAGAATCGTTGACCCGATTGCCGTTTTCGCCGGTTTCGAAGCCGAACGTGGCTGAAGAAAAGATTCATGTCAAACAGAGTTGAAGTCATCCTCCCTTGCGTCGCCAAAAAAATTAAAACAAAAGAAGTCGAATTCTCTTTCTTTCTTTATCCCTTTAGCAGAAATCTATGAAAGTGTGAAAAAATAAATGTATTTTTCTTGATAAACGTGGAAGCGTTTGGATAAGGATAGATTTGTCGTGATGTTTGGGTCCGTGGCAAAACCTTCTCCTCAAGATGGGGGTAGATTCCACTTCTAGATGAACATCGCAGCATGCGAAAATGAGCTACTCCTCCGCTAAAAATTACCAATTTTGGTTATTATTAACATATGATAGAGTTAGTCTATGAGAGTTTCGTTTGATAATTTATAAATAGAATTATCGCATATATGCGCAATGCGCGCGCATGTTTGCTAGCAAGTATTGAACATATCTCTTAATACTTTTCTTAAATGGAAATTTAGCTACGTGAAAACCAATGACTGGTAGAAGATAAAGATCTGTTCGAAAATATCAAGAAAGAGCAATAAGGATATGATTTACTCACACCTAAGTTTTAATACCATTCCGAGCAACAATTTTCCTATAAGATTTAATTGTTGCAAACATCTTCATACTAGACAAGACTAGCGAAAATGGTACACTCATAAGTGTATGCAAAGTATGGAAAATGTTATCATAAGGGAAAAGGGAAAAGAAATAAAAAAGTGAGTTGAGTTTTGGAAAATATATTTAAATTATTGTGGTTGCAAGATAGTGACAAGTAATGTATATTTTGTAGGGGTGGGCACGGGTCTAGGATAGAACTGGGAACCAGAGAACTGGACCGATGGGTTTGGTTCGGTTCTCGATTCTAAGGAGGGAGATTCCGATTCCCGATTCCATTTTTTTGGGAACCACCAATTTCAATTTAGTTCCCTATTCCTATAGAAATTGGAACTAGGAATGGAACCGAAAATCCTAAATCTGAAATCTCTAATTTTCTTAATACTCCTCACTTCTCACTTCTTGATTCTCAAATTCTTATCTCCATCCGCATGCTCGTTACTTTGCTTAACTTGTCATGTAGAATATTTCCTAAGGTTTATTTAGATCTTTGATATATTGTGGTTTTGGAGTACCCACCATTCGCATGCTCATTGCTTTGCTTAACTTGTTATGTTTGGGTTTTTTTTTTTTTAGGTTGGAATGTATCTATGCCAAGTTTTTGCTCTTTAGTGAGGACGATTGTTTTCGTCATTCACTTTTTCAAGAAATATTTGAAGCTTGATGGTTGCATAATTGGAACTATGGCTATAATAGATGAGAAGAAAAAATTGTAGCTGCAGTTGCAAATAATCAATATGTGATACTTCAATTTTAAATTTAAAACTATTATTAAGTTATCAACTATGATTGTTGTTTCTTTTGATTTTAGGTGGTTAGAATTTGGAACAAATTTTCTTGGATATTTTAGGACCAAAAGTTCATCTTTCTTTCCTTTTTCCCGCTTCCCGTTTTGTTTGTGGTCCTGGATATGGATATTGTTTTGATTGACATGCTAATCGCTTGTGAAATCTATTGCACATCGATTTACATAATGACTTCTCAATTTAATTGTATTTATTTGAACCGTAATGCTGGGAGAACTAATATTTTGTATTTTCTTTGGTGAATGATAAGCTTATTCGGTATTGATGCATTCATTTTCATTTTGTTTAACTAAAAAAAAAAAAAAGAACATGTTGGATTCTGGAATCTGTGATAGGATAGGTTTCAGGGTTTAAGATTTGACGAGCAGGTTCTAGGTTTCAAAAAACGAGGAACCTGTACCCGAAAGTAGGTTTCAAATGAAACTTGAAACCGCTCACTCCTAATATTTTGAAACGACTAAAAGAGAGACACACAACCATTACTATGGTAATTCTGATTGTTATTGTTGATACGTTAATAGATGGAATGAAAATTTCGAGAAAAAATCAAGGATCCAATCATATCGAAATAATTAAAATTTAGAGATTATTGGTCACACGTTTCAGAAGTTCGAGAACTAGCCTCGTTATTCTTTAAATTTAAAGTACTGAAGTCTAGATAAAATCATTAGTGTGAAGTGGCTTATCCTAGCGAGATGCAATCAACCAAATACAAAAGGACACAATATGGAGACAGACGCAAGGACTTTGATAGGTGACGTCGCAACATCCAAAATGATAAGTTTATAATCTAGTTTTGATGATAATGAATCCATCTTAAAGTTAGCGAATTGAAATTAGTGAATTGTTGCTCTTGTACTGGTTCACATCTATCGATTATTGATTGCGACATCTAACATATATTACGAGTCTAAACATTGTAAAAAAATATTTGGTTGATACTACGGAAAATCTAAATTGGTACAACTATGACAAAGTTATCCCAAGCTAATTTTTTGACCACCAAAAACTTCAAATTGATACATCCGTAATAATTTTATCTATCGTTAGTTTCTGTTAAATTTTACCATCAAATTTATGAGTTGGATGGCATATGACGGTTAACGAGAATACCAGTTTGGGATTTTATCCTCCGTTTATCATAGGCGTACCAGTTTGTGATTTTTCGTAGTATTAATTCAATTTAACAGAGGGTAAATTTGTCACAGGTATACCAGCTTGAAATTTTTTGTAGTCAAAAAATTATTTTGAGATAAATTTGTCACGGGTGTACCAGTTTGGGATTTTTCATTGTCAAAAAGTTAGCTTGGGATAAAATTATCACAGGTGTATTAATTTGAGATTTTTCGTGATATTAACCCAAAAATATTTTTATATGATCATAAATAAGTAAATTATGTTGATCAATCGCAATTCAAATAATTTGATACCATTCAATATGTTGATTCTCTCTCGATACCTTGCTTCCTTGATTGAGCATCATCGCAATTCAAAAAATGATTGAGCAGCACACGAAATAAGCCAATTGGCAAATCTTCTAGGTCACCTTCCACTCCTACACCCATCAACCATTTTTAAAAAGATTAGAACGAGAAACAAGTAAAAGCCAAGAGGCATAAACCATGGAATCATTCCTTTCTAATCAAGTTCTCTAATTTTTTCCTCCACTACAATAAGAACAGGCGAAACTCTCCTTGCAATATTCATCCCCAGGGATTTTTTTTAGAACCTTTCTTCGAAAGCGATTGAACGATAGTCATATTCAAACGAAATCGCAACACGCATTCAATCATTTGCCATCGTCGAATGCCTCTCGACGACGGTTGCAGACCCTCGTGATCGTAACGGGTAATCCATTTGCTCCGATCATCGAAGGGGAATTGTCGCGAGGAGGCATTCGGTGGGGTGGGCATAGCCTGGGGCCTTTCATATGGTCATTGGGGTGCTGATCTATCATCGTACCTAATCGTACTCGCTCGAGTACGTTTTTCAACGAATGCTCGGGATCTATTCATTAATGGTCTGGTAATGACCAATTCCTGAGGAGAGGGTAGGAATAGCCTTGGTTGGAGGGGGGGGATTTCGACTAAAGTAAGGCTGAAAATGTCAAAGACGAATCATATCGACCCTTCTATTGACATATATATATTTTCTCAAAACAATGATGCGATATTATTTTTGTTTTTGGAATGGCTAAGAATTTTCTTGTGCTCGCGTGCGGGAGAGATGACTTGACGCCGTGTACGACCCGTAAGTTCTCTCTCTCCAAGCTGTCATTATCTCCTGGAAGCCTGTGCTGAGAACGTGTTCATTGGTGTTCAAGTCATCAGGAGGAGGAGGAGGAAGAGGCTGACTCAACAGAACGACTCAAACCCATGCTGACCATCAAGAAGAAACCCTCCCTCCCCAATTCACCATTAAACATATGTAAATTAGCGAAGGCAAGATGGCATTTCGCCGTCGTAGGGATAAGACTTCCGCTACCTCGTATCGATTCGACGCGCATGAGATGGGAGGACCCCCACACTCAATAAAATATACCCATCGACCGACGCCGGACGCCTCAATAACGAGCCAATGACGTCAAGAATTGATAAACTAAGAAAATGGGTAAGGTAAGGCCGGATGGATGGCCTTTTTAAAATTGTTTGGGTATGTGAGAGTGGACCATCGTGGATGACGGAAAGGTATGGTCATTTTGCTCACAGAAAAATGGCCACAACTCGGAAATCTCTGGCACGTCATGCCCTTCTCGGCACTGTTCTGTTAGATCATCCAGGGAATTTAAGTGGGATCTGCTGCGTCAAAAGACACCCCTCTTTGAACGTGTAAAGTTTAACTCGACCTTGCATACACATACGGAACACAAATGTCGAACAGATAATCCGACGGGAAAGGAGAGGTATGATTAACTAGGGCTCTCGACGGCTCGGTTCGGTTTGAATCTTCGATGATATCAAGTACCATTTGAACATGAAGGGCGTGTGTTTTTTTCTTTTTTGGGTTTCCTAATCTGTGTGTCGTGAATGTTTTGGGTGTTTAATGAACTTTGTTTACTCTTATTGTCTCGGTTCTGAAACAAGCTCAGCGATGTGTTTTACCGAAACTGAGACTGATCGAGTGGTCATAAGTTCATTGTTCTACTTATTATCCAAATCGAAGGAAAACCCACCTTGAAAAGACCCAAAATTTTTTGTTCGGTTTGGTTCGTCACTCTTTTCAGTACCGCTCGATTGGCTAAACCAAACAACAAGAAAAATCGAGGGCGGTCCTACAAAATCTCAAAACTTAAGAGAGTGCACATTGGCAAGAAACAAGAGTCTCAAATGCATATATTGAGTACGATAGCTCACCATCTATTTGGGGTCGGGTTCTACTGGACTCGGAATACGTCCATCGGACTCGTGTCTCGTGATGTTCAAGTTCGCAAAAGGTTCGACGTTGATGGCGTGAGAAACGCGGATTCCTACGACCCCTTCGAAGTTCCAAATGGTTGTCGTTATTTTCACGGAAAAACGGGGCCGCCGATGCGATTCAAACCTAATACACCTATCCTTGAACGAGTTTATCCACCGTCCGGACGTGGAGTGCGATTCAATCTTTTGTCTTTGGGGCCACGAGATTAAGGATTGCGATTCACAGTTGCTGCAGATTTTGCAGCATGGGAAATGCCACCCTCAAATATACGACGCTTCGGGGTCGGCCAAAGGTGGCATGCAAATGCACGCTTTCTGCGCATCATTGCCTCGATAAATTGCTGAAATATCCCGTGTCGCTCGACTCTTAGATGAACGCGGGATTTAATAGCATGATTTAGTTTTGGAAAGTTGCGAATATGAAGAATGGGATCCTGTGGTAGTTATGGATTTATGGATCAATAAAAAATAAGCAAAATGAGATATATATATCTCTTTAGTTCATTTCTCCAACAACTCCGGCCTTGCCGGATAAAACTAGATCGATAGAGTTCAAACTCATAGATTTACAACTAGATCGAAAAAAGATTGCTTATAGATCTAAATCGGGAGAGAAGAAAAAACATGGAAATAAAGAATTAAACACAAATAAAAACAAGGGTCAATACCGTGAAAAATCTCAAATTGGTACATATGTAACAAATTTATCCAAAATTAATTTTTTTGATTACAAAAGACCAAAAACTGGTATATTTGTGATAAATTTATCATTTGTTTGTTTCTATGACAAATTTTACTGTCGTTAAATGGCATTCGGCAGTTGATGGATGTACATGTTTAACCCTCCGTTTGTTTAGTTTGCGATTTTTTGTGGTATTAATTCAATTTAATGAAAACTAGCGGAGGGTAAATTTGTCATTGGTGTACCAATTTAAGGGGTTTTTTGTGGTTAAAGAATTAGTCTGGAATAAATTTATCATAGATGTACAATTTTAAAGTTTTTCATAGTATTAACCCTAAAAACAACAAGAGAGCAAGGTCCTAAAAACATCAAGAGAGCGAGGTTCTATCCGGTAATCAATGAAAATTCTCGTAGCATGAGGTAATTCAGAGCACCCGGTATCGAAATTTCTTAGCAACGAAGGGACCCAAATTTGGAATTTTGGAAGCTACACAGATGCCGAAAGTTTCTGTTTTTGGACACCAAAACCATTGAACTGATCGCTATTTTCTCCGATTTGCAGACGATCTTTGCTGAAGAAATATTCCAGTCAAAGAAAGTCGAATTCATTCATACTCCCCTGCCTTGGCAAAAAAAAAAATTATTAATTTTTCCTCTTGATAAAAAATCTAGTTAAGGGCAAAAAGGGTATTTTTCATGATAGATCGGGGCTTCTTACTCAACATCGCAAGATGTGAAAATTATGAGCAAATATTTATCGCATTTTATTTCCCGATCACTATATAATGAAACATTGATAACTTATCCACGCATCGAATTATTATTTTCTTGCAGCACATTTTATATTTGGAAAGATGCGAATATGAAGAATGGTATCTTACTTACAAAATTAATCTATCGAATGCTTGATTGATAAGAAATCCCAAATAAATTATGTTAATTAAGAATATCTGCTCTCCTCACAAGATAGCCTTCATGATTTTTTTTTTGTCTCGTTTCACATGGGTCTGCGACATGCGTGGCATGTTTAGTATGATCTATCAAAATCACATTTAGCTTTCCATATGATGATTTCCTTGTCATGCGTGCACAAGGTACTTGTTGAGCTCATGCTAATAAACACAACAAATAAGAAAAACAGAGTTTTTATATAAGGGATAATGCCATCAAAATATCCCATCCCGATATATCCGTGATACATTCATCACAAACTAATTTACATGTCATTAAAATTGTCAAATTTGATATGTCCCGCCCTTCGTTAACTTCAGCTTGATATTTTTCATCAAATTGCCGGCGTCGAAACATATGCATCTGACAAGCGACTTGCTAGCATGGATCCAACACGAGTATTCATTATAGACAGCTTCTTTAAATGATGTAGTCGTGGGGAAGAGATCCGAAGAAAGTGAATCGAGATTGGAATTATGAAAAGTTGGACTACTTTCCTCTCTCACTCCAAAATCACCAGGATCACAGGTCAGAATAAGGGATCTCGGCAGATTCCCGAAATGCAAAGGGAGTTTGTTCTCGGAAGGAAAGCTGCTGGCTTGCATCGAATGGACCCAACTAAACTTTTGGAAGTCCTCTCTACTCTCTCCATCTTCTTCAGCCTTGTGGAGGGTTTGAACTAGTCTTACCCTCCCCTCCCTCTTTTGTTGACTTTGTTTGAGTTTTCTTGTTGTCTTCATTTTTTTTTTTTTTAGTCTCTCGATCTATATTTGAAAGCTCTTTTCTCCCGATTTAATTCTACATTTGAGAGTTTGAACACTTTTGATATAGTTATAGATCTAAGAGCAATTCTCTTCCGATTTAGATTTGAAAGTCTAATCAATTTTTTGGGGATTTGATATCCCATGTTCTATTTGCGTACACGCCCTTTACCTCCCATTTTAATGGTGATCAAGAGCTATGACGTCTCGCTACACTGCGAAGATTAAGCTAGATCTGTGTTTATTTAACGTGTGTTTGATCGTTTCTGTATGGAGATAGTGCAGAGAAAGTCGAACCTAGGCACAGTCGCCAATTGACGACGTCGAGGTCATTGGCAAATAAATTTCCGGTGTATACTTATGACTAACCACGATACGATTTCCGGTAATTGGCCGCCCATTATTTTGCTCGACAGATCCGTTCTTATGAAACAAGTGCGTGCTCGATCCTATCGATGCTCTGTTGATCCTCTTTATTTTATGGATTTGATTTTGTTCCGTGGTATTCTTGATTTTGCTCTACTTCGATTTACTTTTCCATGAAATTTTATATGCTTCTTATATATTCTTTTGAGCAATGAATATAATGTTTTTCTTGTGTCGACCGAAAGGTTCAAGCCGAAAGACTTTGAATTTATCCTTCCTTTACATTGGCAAAAGATAGGAAGGAGTCCGTCCTTTCTCCTATCCTCCCCCTCTCTCTCTTTTTCCCGCCCTTTAGCAATGAGAAGTTTGCAGAAAGAAGGTAATTTTCTTGATAAACGTGCGGGCAAAACCCTCCCGTCAAAACGGAGGTAGATTTGGACTTCCAAAGCACAGGTCGCAACGTGCGAAGATGAGCTAACCCGGCAAAATTTTTAATATCCCGGAAATAACTTGATATCAAATCTCGAAATATTCGGATCGTTTCACGTAAATTTATATACTTCCCATGTTGTTGTATGCCGTGGCAATAATTTTTCAATTATTTAATCGTTCATAGATTAAATAACAAGGGGATTTTTACTTTACCAAAAAAAAAAAAATAACAAGGGGATTTTAATGTCGTCTTTTTTTTTTTTTTTTGCATATGCGCAAAACCCATGCGCTCATTTACATGTGTTTATTGAGCATACCTCTTAACACTCTTCCTTGCAACTAAGCTAATCTTTTCACGTCGACTTATGAAAATGTGAATGTAGTCACGTCGAATCCATGCCCAGTAGAGGGTGAGATCCATTCGAAAATATTAGGAAAGACTTCCGAGGATTTAATTTACTAACCTAATTTTTAATACCATCCCGGGCAACAATTTTCCTAAAACAATTTAATTATTGGGGACATCTTCACAATATATATGCAAGACTAGCAAAGACGGTACGCACTTATGCGTATGCACGGTCTGGAAAATTCTACGATAAGCGAAAGGAAAAATCTTACGTGCTTATCGAGAAAAACGCGAATCAAACCAGTGGCATCGCAAAACGGCTGAAGAAATACAACTTCCTAATCATCAGATGAACCATCTTGGTGGTGGCGATATCCGGATATGTATACAAACAAGGTGGTCCGTTTTGAGGCTGCCCAAATTTTATTTTTTTCTATTTTGCTTCCAGATTATGGTCTTATTAATAAATCCCCCTATAGGAAAATAGTTTAGTTGATTAAAATTATCGATCACAATTTTTCGAGAGGTTTGCTGAAATTGAGAAGGCAAGTATTTCGAGAAAGCTATTGACTTCAAATGAGAAATCTTACGCTTTTTCCAAATATGTCCAACAACGAGACTCAATACGGAGAGAACTTATATGGGAGATTTTATCTACCATACTACAGAGTTCATTCTCTATTTCTCGTCGAGCCTTTTAAAAACCTGCTCGGGTTCACAAGACAACTGTTTGCTTCATATGAAAAGTTTTACAGTTTTTCCAAGCATGTCCAATGAGACTCAATAAGTGCCGTAAGAACACCCCTTTCAACATTTTCCCGACATGTTTACTTTTTTATTTTTTTTTCCTGTGGATCACTCGCCTCTGAATAAGAAAAAATAGGGATAATATCGCAAATTGTCCATAAGCTCTGGCTCGATCTACAATATCATCCACAGAATTTTTAATCTGCACAATATGGTTCGTAAATTTTGACTCAACATGCAATGCCGTTTAACGAATTTTAATTTATTCAACGTGATTTCTAAACTATCGATAAATATTTAAGGCATTCCTTCTGATTGTATTAATTTTATGCAATTTACGGACTAAATTGTATATCGATTGATAATTCAAGGATCCTATCAAATAAATCGAAAGTTCGAAGACAACATTTCACGTTGAGTTAGAGTTCTCGGACCACCACGCCGCGCGAATCAAGGTTCCAAGAACGCCGTTGCGCGTCGAACTGGAGTTGATCCACCACCGTCCGTCGCAAAATTTTTCCCCCCCAAAGACGAGAAAACCGAGCCACTGACCAGTCAACTCTCATCGGGACAGGGACAGAGGGTAGAGAAAGGGGGGTCTCTCTCTCTCTCTCTCTCTCTCTCTTCGACCCTCCGGACAGGAAGCCACGTGGCACGTCGCGCGCACATCCCGATTCCCCTTCTCATTTTTTCCCTCCAAAATTGATTAAATCTAATCAAATCAAATTCATTCAAGTTCTTTGCTCCTGCAAAATCGGCAGGGGCCCCACGCACGGAATCCCCTCCTCCCAAAGCACTTGGCAACGTCGCGAAAGAAGAAAGGGGTGTACCATCCCCGACTACCTTCGCTCACCGGGTATTTTATCGCTAAAGTCTTTTACGAATAATAAAAAATTCCTGAATCCGAATATTCGATTGATTATTTCCCCCGAACATTACAAAATAATCCCCTTGAAACCCCCACCCAAAAAAAAAAAAGGAAAACGTTAAAAATTAATTTCTGGGGACCGTTACTTGTACAAGCTTCACCGGCTTCCACCTAATTTCTTCCGTTGGAATCCCGCGGCCCGATCGGGACTCCCCTCCCAGCTGCGCCCTCTCTTTCTTCAAGTTCCGTTATGTTTTCTTTGTTTTATGTCTTTACTTATTGTATATTCCCTTTGTTATTTATTTACATATTTGTTTTTATATATATATATATATATATTGTGTGATGGGACCCGAAGACCTAGACAGGGGATGGAAAAGGAGGCAACTTTTAAGGGCCAAATTGCGTTCTCCTTTTGAGATTTTTCCATAAATTTCCGAGGAGGAGTAAATTCGGAGGAGGAAAGCCTGGGCTTTTTGGTTTTGTGCTGTGCCTTTTCGAGCGCCTTTCCTCCCCCTTTCGTGTCTTCGCTGCGGCTGCTCCTCTTCGTCCTCTGTCTCCACCGAGGCCCCCAGAGTACCTCTCTGTTTCTCTCGAGCGTTTCCCCGCTCCCATGGAAGCTTGAACAGGGGACGGAGGGAACCGAGAGCTTAGCTAGCGAGCGAGCGAGCGAGAGAGAGACGAGGAAGACATAAAACGTTCTTCGGGCGTTTCGACGGCGCATTTTCCGTGGGCTTCTTTGCGCCTTCGTATGAGCGCGGGGAGGGAATAAGACGGCTTCCGGAGACGCAGCGACAGAGAGAGACAGAGCGGTTGCTTTGATGGGTTGGGAGGAGGGGCCGCGGAGATGCCATGGTGGCGGGCTCCTGTTGCTCTCGCTGCTGGCGGCGGCGGCGGCGGCGATGGCGGCGCCGCAGGACGCGGGGCAGGGGGGCGGGGTGCCTCGGCGGGGCCAGAACGCCTACGCGACGATGATGTACATGGGGACGCCGAGGGACTACGAGTTCTACGTGGCGACGCGGGTCCTCGTCAGATCGCTCGCGAGGCTCGGCGTCGACGCCGATCTGGTCGTCATTGCCTCCAACGACGTGCCCCTCCGTTGGGTCCGAGCTCTGTAAGTCTGTCCCAACCATATTTCAGCAGACAATAATTACTTCCCTTCTTTTTAACGTATCTGCGTTGAGTTCAAGTAAGAATCATAATAAAAAAAAAAAGCAGCGATTTGTAACCGGTCCGAAATATCTCCACTTCACCCTCTCCACATTCGTTTCGCTGAATCGAGCCGATGAACAAAAATGCCGTTCTAGAAACCAAAACAAAAGCTCGATATTTTCGTGGAAAGCGCGTTAGCTTCTCTTCAGTTTCTTTACTTTTCTTTTGTTTTGGCTTTTGCGGATATTCTTGCATAGTTCTTTCGTTTTCGTCTGCATTCATGTTGGTACTAAACATGAGCCCCAAGTGGACCAATTTGGACACCTCTGGCAATGATCCCCTGCTCCCGAGTGCGCCGTGAGCGTGGACTCCCGCGTCTTCCTTGCTGTTGGGTTAGCGCCCACTTGTGTATTGTGTCCCACGGTGGTGGATCTGGGGTGATCCTTCGGGGTGCCTTCCGGCGATTCCTTTGTGGAGTTGAGGATATGCTTTTGCGTTTTCAGTGAAAAGAACCGGTTTTTCCCTTTTTTTTAACAGTGTGGGGTGTTTACTGTTACTGTCATTTCATTACTTGGCGTGAACCAACGAGGTCTCCTAGATGAAAAAATATAGTGCAGGTGGCTTTGTTGTCTGTCCTGTCGGAAATTCTAGTTTCTTCTCCGAGTTGGAGGGGGGCATGAGGGGAAAGAACCAACCTTTAGACAACCATCGATGCACTTCTTTCGTATCTGTCGTTCTTCTTGTGTTGGACTCTGTCCTCGGGGCTC
This sequence comes from Syzygium aromaticum, assembly GCA_024500025.1. Taxonomy (NCBI): domain Eukaryota; kingdom Viridiplantae; phylum Streptophyta; class Magnoliopsida; order Myrtales; family Myrtaceae; genus Syzygium; species Syzygium aromaticum. The sequence goes on along the minus strand of CM044888.1, from coordinate 21,809,732 downwards.
GTGACGATTGTCGCGTCTTTCAGACATTCAAATTTCGAAAAAGAAAAGAAAATGACAGACCTTCGTGATTCATGACGAGTCTATGTTGAATTTGGCTAGCAATCGATTTTATATTGATTTGGGGTCGGCCAATGAGCTCGTTCCCGCATGAATTGCATCGCAGAAACGCGGCTCAAAAAGTTGTCTTTTTGTTGTCAGTCCCTCTTGTTTCTTACCAATTGATCTGTTCTTGTTTTTTGGTATTTTGGGGGGCCAGCAAATGGTCTGTTCATATGTTATAATAAAAAAGATTGGGTTTTTGGTGGAGGGAGAGAGACATACAGGATAAGACCCATTTTTGTCTTGCTCATGCTGAAGTTTGGCGGTCTAGGTGGGAATGAAATTCTAATCTGATGGATTCGCAAAACGTAAGTGGGCGACTAGGCCCACGAAGATGATGACTCCAAAAGATCATTTTTTATGCTCAGTGAAGGTGGTCAATTGGACAATATCCTTTATTTTCAAACGAATGCGAAAAGCTCCATCCTTTGAAATTGTCAGTCGCATCTCTTAGAGTAGGCACGTCGCGTGTCTGATGTTTTGTTTGTTTGAGAAGGAGAGAGAGAGAGATGGAGTTTGGGTCGGGAAGCGATGCTTGCTTAGGCTCGAACTCCATCCGTGGTTTTAGAACATATCAATCTCTTGCAGACCATGTGGTTTTGGAAATGTGATGAGGTCATTCGTACAGAGCATGTGGTTGGTTTTTCATAATCGAATGACTTTCCACCGATCCACGCCGGCCTCCCCGCAATTCACGAGGAGGTCAACGCTGGACAGAGCACATGCAAGCTAGCAAGCACCAACCCAACCCCCACGCACCACCGTTCTATTGGCGGAATTAACTCCCTCTTTTTTCTATGGCAACTTGGGACTTTTCCCAACATTCGTTGACGATCCGTCTGTGCAATTCAGGCACGTCAGATGTAGATAGTGGGCATAGGGAGACAAGTACAGATTTCTTAGTAGAATTGCCGGCAAACAGCTAATTATGTTTCTGGAGTTGATTAGTTTTGAGAGGGCTCATGTGGAGTAGGCTGATATTGGGCAAGTCTTTGACTTTCAAGCTTAATGCTAGTGCTCTATGAATCATTCAACGTCGGTTGGTTTCAGTAAATTATGGTATTTAAATGTTGCATTAGAGGACGTCCTTTGCTCCTTTTGTTGACTTTGAGGATTTAAGTAGACCCTACTTCAGGATCTTCGAATCTCATTTATAGGCCACGGCTTCTGCTTTTGAGTGGATGAAGCATGTTAGTTAAGGAATAAAATGGGAGAGTAATGAGAGGTACAAGCCGTTTGAAGAGCTAATAAGGGTAGAATCCGGGGAAAGATTCCTACTCGCGTATGCTTTGGGCTTTGCTGAAGTCAACTGTGATTTCTTTGATATCAAAATGATGGTGAAAGCCGTCATTTGTGTAAATTAAGATAGTTAATTGCATGTAAACATCTAAATAGATGTAAAATCTGAAGGCACAGTCAAATGCGCAAAACATTCTGCATGGGTTCCGAGAAAAAAACTCGCAACAGCAATTAACTTTTGGATGCAAGTGCTGCTCGAGGCTCTTATTTTAAATTTAGGTGATTGAACGGATGCAAAGCAATTACTTTGTCTTCCTAACCGCATTAAATTGAAGTTGTCTGCCAAACATCTGATGATGCATGGCATTTTCTGGGGAAATAGGAGGGTGCGTGTGGCGTCCTCCTCTGTGAACGGAGATGGACATGTCAAGGTTCATCTTGGTTGGACCAAAATTTACATGGGTTTGTACCGGTACTGCCTAGCATAGTGGCTTATAAGTACATGCTAAGTGTTGAACTTCATATGTTCTGAGTAAGGAGGCGAAGCTTGCGTCTTGCATGTTCCCTTCCCATTTTGGCCTCGTGTTTTTTTGCCATGTCTTATTTAGGATTGAAAGCGACTAAACTAGAAGTAATTGTGTGTGTTTCTATAATCTAGGGAACAGGAAGATGGTGCAAAGGTGGTAAGAGTGGATAACCTCAATAATCCGTACAAGAATCAGCCTCATTTCGATCGCAGATTCAAGTTGTCCCTGAACAAGCTCTACGTGTGGAGCTTGGTAGACTACGAGAGGGTTGTCATGCTCGATGCAGACAACCTCTTCCTTCGAAAAACTGACGAATTATTCCAATGTGGCCAGTTCTGTGCTGTGTTCATCAATCCTTGCATCTTTCACACAGGCCTCTTTGTGTTGCAGGTGGAATTTCGCTCTCGCCCTTCATCCAATTTAGAAATTCGTGTGGCTATCGAAACATATGAGAAAAAAGTTAGGGAAATGATTACCTGCTCATGTCAATATCATTATGAACTTTTTTTTCTAATTTTTACTGTGCAAAATTCTGCATGTAACATTTTTCTAGTAGTCCTTATGAATGTGTCTCTGCAGCCGTCAGCAGGGGTGTTCAAGGACATGCTTCATCAGTTGGAAGTTGGTAAAGAGAATCCAGATGGTGCAGACCAGGGTTTCATCAGTGGTTACTTCCCTGATTTGCTCGATCGGTCCATGTTTCATCCGCCTGCGAACGGTACTAAGCTCGACGGAAATTATAGACTTCCATTGGGTTACCAAATGGATGCTTCCTACTACTGTAAGTTACAGGAAAATAGTCTTTTAGCACAGCCCGTGGAGCACATTAATATATTGGCCTTAATTGCTCTTATCCTTTTGTTTTCAGATCTTAGACTTCGGTGGAACATCCCCTGCGGTCCAAACAGTGTGATCACTTTCCCAGGCGCGCCGTGGTTGAAGCCATGGTACTGGTGGTCGTGGCCTGTCCTTCCTTTAGGAATATCTTGGCATGAGCAGCGGCGTCTTACTCTTGGGTAAGATCAGGAGGATGAGGAACTTCCTTTCAATGATCTGTCGCATTTCTGTGAACGTCAATACATACTAGCGAAAGAAATTAAGACCACTGTCCCAAATTTCTGGTCCATGTTATTCTGTTGGTTTCAACATGATATCGTTTCCTGTTCTTGAAATTTGGAGCGACAGGAGAACAGAACAACTCAATTCTCTTTCAACGCAGCACGTTGAACCAATCTGTCATAAATTGACATGTTGCTACTGCGATTTTGTGATTTTGCAGAAGCTGATCCACCCGTTTGTTCCTATGTGCAGTTACAGCGCAGAAATGCCGTTCGTGCTGATCCAAACTGTCTTTTACCTAGCCATGATCACAATGACGCGTTTGGCACGGCCAAACTTCTCCAAGCTATGCTACAGGCGGACCGACAGGAGCACCTCCTTAATCCAGATGGCCCTCAAATTGGTAGCCATTTGGTCAATCCTCGCCGCCTACACTGTCCCGTTCTTCCTCATCCCTCACACGATTCATCCCTTGCTGGGTTGGAGCCTCTATTTGCTTGGGTCCTTCGCTCTCTTGTCCATCACCATCAATGCCTTTTTGCTTCCTGCATTCACGATTTTGGTCCCATGGTTTGGGATTATCGGGACCCTCTTGGCCATGGCATTTCCTTGGTATCCGGACGGTGTTGTGAGGGCCCTCGCCGTGTTTGCCTACGCATTCTGCTGCGCGCCTCTGGTGTGGATATCCTTTGTGAAGGTCATGACGTGCCTTCAGGTATCGCTCGAGAGAGAGGGGTTCCTCCCGAGATTGGGCGAGCCATCCCCAGCCCCAGGGTTCAACAAACTGTACTGAAGGCGCACATTTTGGACAAACACCTGATGTTTATATAGGATTGCATCCAAAAGGGAATTCTGCGAGGAAAGAACACGGGTTTGGAAGCTGCCAGTCGGATTGGAGATCAATGGTGGGAAGCTTGAAACTTTTTGCACTCCTGCATTCTGTACCATAATTTTTTTCAAGATTTATTGAAACAGGGAAGATTGCTTCATTTCTGTTGAAATTACTGCATTATTTTTCTTCAGCGAGCCGTTCCTATGGCTATTTATTCTTGGAAATGACCATTCATTCTTGGAACTGTTCCTATGGGCATTAGTGAGAACAGGGACATAATACATGGAAGATTGAACTTGAAATGACCGTTGATGGATTTTCTTTGTAATGAAAAATGGATCATCCATGATGGGTTAATCTAGCTCACGAAAGAAAGTAACTGCACTTGGCAGTTATTGTCTTGAAACAAAATGGTGAGAACACACGTAAGAGTTGAGTGTGTGTGTTGCATTTTTTCCATCAGAAAACATTCTCACCAGAAGAAAAAGCAAGAGGATTTTGCTTTCAACAATCCAAGGATTGTTCTCTCTCTCGAGGCTGTGATCAGTGCATTTAATCTGTGGCAAAGAGGTATGTTCGTTTACGTGATATGTTTCGAACGATCGGTGATTCAAGTATAGAATTGGCATGTTTTTTCGCAATTTTTGTATTATATTCAGGAATTCGTTTCCTTCATTGGTATCAGAGCATGTTTTCTTGTTTCCTGATCTTTTTGATATGTTCATAAAATGAATTTTTTGGCCGGAATTTGTGAAACGGCGTCGATGAACGCTCGGGTACGAAAAACCGACACCCGGCCGTACTGTTCGAAGTGGTTTCTCATTTTCCGTGCATCAAAATTTATTTTTGAAAGTGTAGGGTTGTAGTACTCGTCGAAACGAGAATTTTGATGGGTGGCACGTCGCCGGGAGGAGCCGTACGCGCCCACAGGCGCAGCCGCAAGTGGCGGTCTTGCCGGCACGTGCGTGGCGATCCCTCCTGCGCGCGTGCACCGCACGCGCCATGAGGGCGTGTGCGGCGTGGCTGACGTCAGCCATGCGGTTGCCCTATCGGGTTTCGTTGACCCGACCCGACCCGATTTTTTTTACCGAACCCGACCCGTTTTTGACTTGACCAACCCGTTGACCCGACCCGGTCATCCGTTGACCGTTGACCGGCATTATCACCGTTGACTGGCGTTGACCACCGTTGACCGGCGAAAAAAAAAAAAAAAAAGGTTGAAGGGGGCAGAATGTGTTTCTTGCAAGTACCATGAATTATGAATAATAATCATTCGATTTTTTTTGCATTTGTTGCAGGAAACATGGTAAGAAGATATCGAACCCCTATTATCCCTAGAACGGCGGCTCAAAAGGAGAAACTTGAGAAACTCAGAATCAAGCTGGCTCTTTACCGGTGGGATGCTAATGATGACACGCATCATCAAGGTCAACCAAATGATACAAGATATCATTTGGAACGGTTTCCTAATGCCAGAGTATGTGATGGTCGGAGCCCTTAAATGCACAATTCCTGATGAGTTGGGAAGAATGATTGATAGGGTATAGGACACCTTAGAAGGTCCGAGCTATAAAATGATTGTGGAGCAATTCATGATAGAGTACATACGGGTCGGGGCAAGAAGGACGTCAACCCTTGCATTGTATCGGTCTCGAGGCAATACGTTGCCCGAATCTAGGGGTTTTCCGGGTGCCTCCATTTGGATGCCAAAGGAAATAAAATTTCCTGAGGATTTTTATGAGTCATTTCCAGTTTATAGAAAGAGGATTATCACCTGATTGTGTTTATCTATTTTTCGTAAACGCTTATGGATATGTTCACTATAGGTTGGTGTTAGATATCTTGGGAGGATAGTTCTATGTTGGTGTTTATGTTTATTTCCTTTGATGGATTCATTCCTTATGTACAAAGTGTTAGGTAAATGAATGTTGATTGATATTCATGTTGTGAATAGTTTAAAGTATTATTCTGTTTTAATATTTATCTTATTAGTATCATATGGAGTTGAGTGGGAGTTCTAAAATTTTAGTAACTTTAAAGAATGTAATTTTACCTTAATGATTACATTAACGGTAATTTCACATTAGGATTTTTGATGATGATTGGGAACATAGTGAACTTTCGAATCTAAAGCCTATGTGAGATTATTCGTTAATATAATCGGTTTGTGTAAAACTAATGCATAAATAAGTGGCATTAACAATTCGTGCTTGTCTGTCTGATATGTTCAGATTCAATGGCTTCAGCATCAAAGAATATAGTTGCTGAACTAAATAAAGGAGAGAAGCTTAACGGTGATAACTATGAAATTTGGCATATGAAAATCCAATATGTGATGGAAGAGCAAGAAGCTCTTGAAGCTCTTAACTTGGTTATGGAAGAGCCTGAAGACGGAAACACTGCACAACATAAAAGAGATAAGGATGCATTTGCTGTATGGAAAAGGAAGAACTCACTTGCTCGCATCACGTTACTGAGTAGCATGGAAAATGATGTCATGCGAGAGTTTAGGCGTTTTGAAAATGTTAAGGAGATGTGGGGAGCATTGGCAGCAAGGTTTGGTCATACATCTGTAACCAAGCTTAGACAGCTCACTATAAGATTTGACTCATATAAGAAGCCACATGGTCAGTCCATGAAACAACATTTAAGAAAAATGTCAAACATGATTAATGAGCTGAAGGATGCTGGCCATGTTCTGACTGATGAACAGCAAGTGCAAGCGGTGATTCGTTCTTTGCCTCAAAGTTGGGAGCATATGAAGTTGCACCTAACTCACAATGAGAACATCAAAACCTTTGAGGATGCAGTGCGCCACTTAGAGCTAGAGGGGGACCGTTTCCTGGCAGATAAGCCGGTAATTGACATTTACTATGCAGGTTCTAGTTCACAAGGGCCTTCGAGCTCTAAGCACAAGCGTCCTGATTCGTTCAGAAGGTGGAGAGGTAAGAGAGCAAGTTCTTCGGGGAAGAAACCAAGAGATGAACAACACCAAAAAGGAAAGCGTCCTCATGAGAAAAAGATGTCGATGGTGAAATGCTACAACTGTAGCAAGAAAGGCCATTTCGCTCGCGATTGTGGCGAGCCAAAGAAGGTAAACTCCCCTTACATTTTTGAGAACTTTGTCTATGTGTCAATTTCTGTATTTTTAACTGAGTCTAATCTTTTGTGGACTGTAAATTCGGGAGCAACAGACCATGTAGCGAAGGACAGAGATGCCTTCGTAGAATTCCGACGAGTTCCAATGGGAACTAAATGGATTTATGTAGGGAACAACTCCAGAGCTGAGGTTAAAGGAATTGGCACTTGCCAGTTGATGATGCGTGGTGGACGCACTTTGTTCCTACATGACGTACTATATGCTCCGGAGATTCGTCGGAATTTGGTGTCTGTTTTAATGTTGATTCGACTTGGTTTTAATTTGAACTTCCATAACAATGGTGTAGACTTGTATTTAGGTACGAGTTATTATGGTTGTGGTTATTTTCTAGATGGTTTTATTGTACTGGATGTCGATTCTGTAAATGTCAATGTTTGTTATTCCCACTTCACGTCTTCTACTTCATGTGATAATGATGTGAATATATGGCATGCTAGGCTTGGTCATATAGGCCAACAACGAATGAATAGATTAGCCAAAGAAGACTTAATGGACAATATTAAAGAAGTCGATTTGCCCACTTGTGAACACTGCCTAACTGGGAAAACAACAAGGAAACCATTTGGAAAAAGAACAAGAGCTGAATTTCCTTTACAGCTAATCCATTCTGACATTTGTGGTTCAATGAATGTGAGGGCTAGACATGGGGCTGTTTATTTTATCACATTTATTGATGATTATACTCGATTCAGGTATGTCTATTTGATTTCTCATAAATCTGAAGCTTTTAGTTGCTTCAAGATATTTATGAACTTGGTGGAAAATTAATTAGATAAGAAAATAAAAGCATTGAGATCCGATCGAAGTTGAGAATATCTATCTGATGAGTTCAGAAATTTGTGTGATGAAAAGGGAATAGAAAGATAGTTGTCTATTCCCTATACTCTTCAACAAAATGGTGTTGCCGAGAGGAAAAATAAGATCATATTGGAAATGGTTAGGTCTATGATGGCACAAGCCAAGTTACCTATCACCTTCTGGGGTGATGCTTTGTTAACTGCTGCCTATATACTTAATCGTGTGCCTTCTAAATCAGTTGTTTCCACTCCATATGAGTTATGGACAGGAAGAAAACCCGATTTAAATTTTCTTAAGCCTTGGGGTTGTGCTGCCTATACTCACGAGTCCTCTCATAAATATGGGAAACTGGGTCCCAGAGGTAAGAAGAGTATTTTCATATGATACTCAGAGCACTCAAAAGGGTATGTGTTTATAGGTGAGCAAGAAAGTGGGAGTATAACTGAATTTGAATCACGATATGTCACATTCTTAGAGAATGAGTATCCTAAGAAGGGCGGAATAGGTGAGGACTACTCACTATTTGAAACCTTGGATCCTGATAATGAAATCGATGAAGTTCGACCAAGTGGGAGCAATGAGAATAATGAGGAATTAAATTCGACTCAATCTCAATTGTAACCATTTGATGAGATAATACCGTCATTATCTAATCTAAGTGGGAGCGTAACGGGGAATAATATGCCACGTGTACAATCTCCCTTACGGCGAACAAGTCGCAAAAGTGTTCCCCGACGACGTTTTGACATTGAAGGGGAAACTTTTATGATCGCTCCGCAAAATGAAGATGAGCCAAGGAATTTAAATGAGGCTCTAAGTTGCCATAATAAGGATAAATGGATGAATGCAATGGAAGAAGAATTGGAGTCAATGAAATCAAACCATGTTTGGGAACTGGTTGATCTTCCAAAAGGATGCAAAGCTATTGGGAACAAATGGGTTCTCAAAATAAAGCGAAAAGCCGATGGCTCGATAGAAAGATATAAGGCTCGTCTCGCGGCGAGAGGGTATAATCAACAGGAAGGAATTGATTATGAGAAAACTTTTTCTCCTGTAGTAAGATTTACCTTAATTCGCCTTATTTTGGCAATAGTAGCAAATATGGATCTTGAATTACATCAAATGGATGTAAAGACTGCCTTTCTAAATGGAGAATTAGAAGAAAAAATTTACATGGAGCAACCCGTTGGCTTCATTATGAAAGGCTAAGAACAAAAGGTATGTCGACTTCTAAGATCGATATATGGCCTTAAGCAGTCTTCAAGACAATGGTATATATGTTTTCATAATGCCATAGTGGTGTATGATTTTACAATGATTGATGAAGATCATTGCGTATATATCAAAAGATCTAAAGATCAATTTGTGATCTTATCATTATATGTTGATGACATACTGATTGCCGGAAGCAATAAGGAGTTGGTTAATACTGTAAAGAATTGGTTATCGACCAATTTTGAAATAAAAGACATGGGTGAAGCTACATATATTCTTGGAGTTAAGATTTTATGAGATCGTTCTAAGAGATTATTGTCTCTTTCACAAGAGACTTATATCAACAAAGTTCTTGAACGATTTTGTATGCATAATTGTAAACTCATGGATACTCCTATTGCAAAAGGTGAATGATTGAGCCGTAGATTGTGTCCTAAGACTCCACAAGAGAATGAACAAATGAAACGTGTTCCTTATGCTAGTGCTGTTGGGAGTTTGATGTACGCTATGATGTGTACAAGACCTGACATATGTTTTGCAGTTAGGATGGTAAGTAGATACCAATCCAATCCAGGTTAAGCACATTGAAAAGCCATCAAAAGAATCATGAGGTATCTAAAGGGTACTGCTGATTATTCTCTGAGTTATCAAAGAAAGGATATGCGACTTGAAGGCTACTCAGATGCTGACTGGGGAGGAGATTTAGACGAAAGGAAATCTACCTCAGGATTTGCATTCTTACTGAATAATGGCGTCATATATTGGAGCAGTAAGAAATAAACATGTATAGCATTATCCACCATGAAAGCCGAGTTCGTGGCATTGTCAGCAGCAGTATAAGAAAGAGTTTGGCTTAAGAGATTTTTGGATCATTTAGGTGTTGTTGAGCACGCTGCAAGCTCATTGTTAGTCAATTGTGATAGCCAAGCAGCGATAGCATATACCAAGAATTCGAAATATCATGGCAAGATCAAACATATAGATACCGAGTACAATTTTGTTAAAGATATGGTAGCACGAAAAGATGTAAACTTGCAGTATATATCTACGCATAAAATGATAGCAGATCCTATGACAAAGCCAATTCATAGAGATGTTTTCAATGGTCATGTAAAATCTCTAGGACTGCGTAGATGTTGATGTACTGAATATTGTAATTTCCCTGAATGTTCACATTTGAATGAAATTGTTATATCATTGTTAATGCCTATGATATTTTTATTTATGCATTTTAATACTTAGTGTATTATGTCAAGTAAGTATGTCGGACAGATAAGATTAACTCACTCACACGAGTAATCGCCTCTATTTGCTATGTGATAAGTAGAGATGAGACAATTTTTAGACTTATTATCTAGGTGATAATCGAGAGCTCAAGCTTAAAATATAAATATCGCCTTAGTTAAGTGCTAAGATGAGGACATAACATTTACTATGTCCGAAAGTAAAATAACCCACATATTTTACTTTTATCTGTTTTTGATGCCAGATGTGAGTTCTAATGGATTTTTTTGAGGAGTAGATATGTGAACTCGAGTTTAGACATTGGGTATGTCTGAACAATCATCTGTACGGTATTGAATGTAAATACATACGTTCCACGGGAAAAGAGTTAATATCGTAATACGTATTTCATACTAGGTATGCGTAAGACGACCGATAAGAGTGGCAAAAGTTTATAATCTCAACTTTATACAGTGTGAGACTCTTGAGAATATGAGTTCCTTATTTAGTGCCATCACGACTCTAACTTATTCTCAAAGTTTCTATTTAGTGTTCGCTATCTTAGGATGTTACCAATGGTCATGAATGATGCGATCTAATGGGGCATTTCTAGAAAAGCAAGCTAGACTGAAATAGAGAGGTTTAAGGAAAGAGGAAGATCAATTTAATTATGATGTTACATTCTATTTTTGTATTCATAAGTCGACCAATTATGATTTTAAGTAAATCATAGTTGTGAATACAATATACGATATACTAAAAGAGATCGAATGAAATATAAATGTGATTGATTGATCTAGGGGACTGCATACTATGTCTACTCGGAAAATGTTGTACCCAATTTTGAGCTGCTATGTATTCCTAACAGATACATTGCAACGAGCTCTTGAAGTATGCTGGTCGCACGGATTATTTGCTAGTATGAATATTGCAAAGAAGAGAGAGAGTTAATGTTTAACCCACCATGTGCGAGTGGGAGATGATGGATTTTCTTTGTAATGAAAACTGGGCCGCCCATGATGGGCTAACCCAGCCCACGAAAGAAAGTAACTACACTTGGCAGTTATTGTCTTGAAACAAATGGTGAGAACACACGTAAGAGTTGAGTGTGTGTGTTGCATTTTTTCCATCAGAAAACATTCTCACAAGAAGAAAAAGTAAGAAGACTTTGCTTTCAACAATCCAAGGATTGTTCTTTCTCTCGAGGCTACGATAAGTACATTTAATCTGTGGTAAAGAGGTATGTTCGTTTACGTGATATGCTTCAAACGATCGGTGATTTAAGTATAGAATGGACACGTTTTTCCGCAATTTTTGTATTATATTCAGGAATTCGTTTCCTTCAACCGTCTATTCTTTCAAACTTTTAACCAATGTTACTCCCGGAGTGTGCTTTTTAGCCAAATATTTTGCTGCCGTCGCCAGACACTCACTGTTCATATATGTTCCAGCAAATGGATGGAGATACAGACATTGCATTCAAGCTAAACAACTATACGAAAATCAATTGGTGAGTCCATTTAACTCGGTTCAACCGACCACATTGGAATCTACCTGGTACCACAGGCTTATCAGGATTGATCGCTGAAATAGAAGAAAAACTTTTGGTGAGTCGGACATGGGGTCGAAACAACACCCTGTTTCTCACGCAAAACTTTCCTCGGACACCACCTTAAAACTAGCAATCCTTGATCCAACACGAGGATTTTCTAGCGTGTCTCAATCAGACATGAACATCAGGAACAGAGGAGACCGTGTGAATTTTCATTCCTTGCAGCTCCCAAGTGACGAAATTTTAGCACACCAAGACAGTATAAAGGAGTACGATCCCAAGAATTCATCTTTCGCTACACCACTTTTATTTGCAGTGTTTTAATGCTCCATGCTTGGACCTATGCAGGTCCTCAAAAGCTTCATTTCCAAAGATTTCTTCTTTGGGCTTTGGGGATGTAAGATCTAAATGGGATAATTCCCTTTTTATGGGGATGACCAATATCCAGGGGCTTAGGGCCGCCGAGACATAAAACAAAGTAAGTATGCTACGGGTCAGCCTCTAGTAGAGTTGGCCTGTAGCAGGTTTGTGTTCCATTTAACATCAGACAGCAATAGCTGTTGTTGATAAGAGTGATCAATTTTACGATGAGCCGCTTTCTACCGTGGAACTGAGGACCGGTCCACTTGGTCCTGGAGCTGGACCTATCGGACCGACCAGCCCGGTTTCCGGGCAAGCCAAAGGAACCGGTGGAAATTTTCCAAAAGGTGGGAGGTGAATAAGGGACGCATATTTGATTATATGATCGGAGAGATTCGTGCCCAATTCTCGGGGACAAATCCGAGCCGAAGATCAGGGATTGTAGATCACCAATCGAATTCTTTGAGGAAAGAAAATCCCCACAATCACAAATTCAAATTTTTCGCCACTTCGAATGATGCGTGGGAGAGATGGAAACTTCCAGCTCTGTCTTTTCAAGTTGTCGGATAGCAAAAGGGAGGTTCTTTTCTCTGAACTCCAGGGGTGGAAAAAAACAAGAATAGCAGCAACATCTTGATATCCATCTCGATCTAAAAGGATCCATTCTGATGATTCCCCTGAGCTGAATTCCAAGAATTACAGCTACTCTCAGTCTCCAGTATCCATTGAAAGAGCACCGATCTTTGCTCTCTTGCAGATTGATGGAGTGAGAAAGGGCACACTGATGGTGCAGATCCAAGCGAGACCCCACGTTGGGTTCTTCGTCCCGTTTGCCCTGCGTGGATCCCTCTCGTCGCTTCCTCCGCATCCAGCCGCCTGACCCCCCACGGTACCGTTTCCGAGCTTCAGTACCTGTACTTCACCGGATGCTGATTTGAGTTTCTGTGTATCTTACCTGCTTGTTGAAATGTCTCCGTGAAAAAAAGGGGGCTCTTTTTTTTTTTTTGTTTGCTCTAGTGGTTCAAGCACGACTGATACGTTTGGATGGAGTGGTAGCTGTAGGAGTTGCCAATTTCTTGGGAGTGGTGACAGAGTGTTCTTAGTTTATGGCACAAACTCAATACAATTTAGGACATCGGCATACGTTGATAGCATATGGACACAGCCACTACTGTTTCATCGACGAGATGAAAGTTTGCTACTACCTTTTGGCTTGACGAATTTCCATTTACAAGACAATGTTCTGGTTACCTTTTCTTTTCAATGTTACTGAAACCACTTTTCCGTAACTTTAACTTCTCTTATCATTGAAGAAAAATGCATTCAAATTCCTAGTTCTGCATTAGGCATTATCTGCTTGCAAATTATGCTCTGATCACAGTGTATCCAATTCTATTTTCGAAATCGTTGTTGTTTTTGTTCTGTTTAGCCGTCTTTTCTTGTATGCTTTTTACTCGACGGATGAAAAATGAAATCTTAGGACTTCTTCTTTTTCTTTGTCTTTTCCCATCATAGCAGGTTCACTCAGTGTGGCATTGACCGGCTTTCTTGTTCTATCTGTTGATTACAAGGTTAGATATTTTACCTGACTATCACTGCCCTTTCTTAAGGAAATAGGAGAACTTACTAGTAATTGAGATTTGAATGCAATATATACACCGCATGTCGATTGTAGAATGAAAGTTGTAATCTGCCAATTATTTTTCTTCCTCATCCTAAATGCCAATGACAACAATTTAACCTTATCTGGCAGCTACTATATGGAAACTAGCTAGGCACCAGCACAGAGGTATCTGCTTCGGCCAATACTATCTTGATTTGTCAGATCCTATTTATTGCCTGCTTTCAGATTCATACATTAAACTCTCAACTATTCCCCCAGTTACCACATTATCAACAAGCAAACACATATTCCGACCAAAAAGAAAAAACAAGCAAACGCATTCAAAACTCAAAGATGCTCACCATCTCAGATGAGAAACTCTTCCGCAATTGCCTCCTTACTCTCTACCTCATTGCACCACCCACCTTCATCTCCCTACGTTACATCCAAGCCCCTTATGGCAAGCACCACCGCTCGGGGTGGGGCCCTACCATCTCCCCGGCCCTTGCTTGGTTCCTCATGGAAAGCCCCACTCTTTGGCTCACGCTCTTGATATTCCCATTTGGCAGAAACTCCTCCAACCCCAGATCCCTCATTCTCATCTCCCCTTTCCTCTTTCACTACTTCCACCGAACTATCATATATCCGCTACGTATCCGATCAAGCAGTGCACAGAAAATTACTCAACCGAATGCCGCGAATCGTTTTCCAGTTGCTGTGGCCCTCATGGCATTTGGGTTCAATCTCTTGAATGCTTACGTTCAAGCCAGGTGGGTGTCTAATTACCAGAGTGATGGTGCTGCCGGTGGGTGGTGGTATTGGGGGAGATTTTTGGTGGGGTTGGTGATATTTGTGAGTGGGATGTGGATGAACGTGTGGTCGGACATGGTGCTGGTGGGGTTAAAGAGGGAAGGGAAAGGGTATAGAGTGCCGAGAGGAGGGTTGTTCGAGTTTGTGAGCTGTCCCAATTATTTGGGAGAGATTGTGGAGTGGCTGGGATGGGCTGTGATGACATGGTCTTGGGGCGGGTTCGGGTTCTTCCTCTACACGTGCGCCAACTTGGTGCCTCGGGCTCGTGGAAACCACAGGTGGTATTTGGATAAGTTTGGGGAGGAGTATCCAAAGAGTAGGAAAGCTGTCATTCCATTCTTGTATTGATCATTCATGAGGATGCTTGCAAACAGGGGAATGAAAGATATGGATGAAACTGGGAGTGATTTGCACCCAGCGTTTCTTCTTGTTAGAGCTTTTCCAAGAATGATTTGTAATCCCCCTAAATGAGGGATTTGATATTGATCAGTGGATACTGCATGCTATGTTGTGCAATTCTGAAGTATGAACACCATTGGCACCCTGATTTTATGTAAGTAAGAGTTGGATCTGGTCATTATTACACCTGATTTTGTTACATGCCATTGTTTTAGCTCTTGGCAAAGGCCAAAAGAAATAATTGCCATGAAATCCAATGCCATGGACTTGAAGATGGATAACTGCCGTTTGCCTTTCTTTCTGTTTTTGGGCGTCGACGGGTCGACAATTTTTTTTTTCTTTATCCACTTACCCGAGACTCAAATTCGAATCATTCACCTACCTGACTCTTGTGATAGAAATGGATACAGGAATCAGCATGTCAAGTTCAAAAAAGAAAAGAAGTGACTTTCTCAGCCTTTTGGCAAAGATGATGTTCGACTTTTTTTTCTCTTCATTCTTCACATCTAGAGGAAACTCGTGTGAAAATTTATTCGCAGTGTCGTCCTAAACGTGAGAAACAGACTGTATTCAGGGGAGATGAAAACACACGCACGCACAATTTGGAAAGGAAAGTGGAGCATCCATTACCAATGATGAATATTTTGTCATAGTTGCACAACATTGTCAACTAGTCGGTAAAATGATGATGAGAGTGTTACATAAAGATTCATCAATTCAGAATGCTGTAGTTCCCTAAAACAGTCTTTTACATTGGTTTAACAAAATGCCAGAAATGAATCCAAAATACTATCTCGTTATGAATCAAAAAGAAAAGGAAGAGTCTTTTTATCATATGCCATAACTCGTACAGCACTCATCTAGGCGCTAATGTTAAAGGACAAATTGCTATACAAGGAGGGCATCATTTCACTCTGCATATGAAAGCTGCGCGTGCAAAAAGCAAATCTCTTTTCCCCCTTACTTTAATTCGATAAGTCACGCAGCGTAGCTTAATGCATCTTTGCTAAGTTAGTGTAAATCTCCTCTTCTTTTGACAGAAACTTACATGGACATTGAAATAATCCATAGGAAAGGAAGAAATCTTCATAATTTCGCTCCAGTTAATTATACTTTGTGGGGGGGCTAAAAACTTACACTCCTAATTTGGTAAAACTTCTTCCGTCATAGGCTCTCCTCACTCCTCTGTGGTCAGAATTCCAACACGCACGCAGACGGACAAGAGGCCGAGCACCGAGGTCTCTCTGTCCAATGGCGTTCCCCTTATCGCCTTCCGCTCCCCTCCGCCTAAAACCCTTCTCCACCCTCCGCCTCCTCTCCCTTTGCTCCAGTTCCTTCTCAAAGTCCCGGCCTTTCCGTCTCCCCGCCCCCGCCGCCGCCGCCGCCGCCCCCCGCCGCCCCTTCCCTCCCTCCGCCGCCCCCCGCCGGGGATGCTTCTGCACCGCGATCGCCGCCGCTCTCCGGTCCGGCGAGGCGGTCGAGGCCAGGAAACCGGAGCCCGCGGATCCTCCGAGGGGCGAGTTCGGCGGTAGGGTCGGCGAGTTCAGAAAAAGGTTGAGCATTTCGGAGATTAAGGGCGGCGCCGACGAAGGGTTGAGCCTAGTCGGGCGGACGCTGACGGTCATGGGCTGGGTTCGGACCCTTCGTGCTCAGAGTAGCGTCACGTTCATCGAGGTAATGAATGATTCCGTCGGTGAACTTTTGGTTCGTTTCATTGCTTGTTTATTTTGTGGGAAATGGGGATTTTGAGTTCCATGGAGTATTCTATCATTGGTGAATTGAAGCTTTAGTTATTACTTTTTCTTATAGCTAAGCTCGTAAAGCACAGCATTTGCAGGATCACTTCAGAAAGGAGTTTGGTATCTCGGATTCTATTAAAAGATTTATTTTTTAAGCTAATATATGATAACATCATAATGCTTGAATCCGTTCGTGCCACGGATGCTTTGTATGGGTTAAGTGTTCAGTGTAATTTTGATGGTGAATTGGTTTTCTCTTCCATTTCCAATGTAGGTTAATGATGGTTCCTGCCTCTCAAATATGCAATGTGTTGTGGATTCGGATGCTGAAGGTTATGATCAGGTGGCCCCACAAAGCTATAAAATTTTTGGTTTACATACATTGTGCTAGCTTCGTGAGATCGGGAAACTCTCATGCTTCATTTTATCGTGCAGTTATTTTCATGATTATGCCTCATATATTTTTTTTAAAGGAAAAGGTTTCACATGAGACTAGGGCGATATATGCACTCCTTTAAAGGCATCTCAGAGGTGTGTTTGGTTAATTTCTGGGGTAAAATCATAGGTAGAATCTAGCTTGGTGTCAACCGGTGCATCAATAAGGATACAAGGGATCCTTGTCGCCAGCCAAGGATCAAAGCAGAAGGTGGAATTGAAGGTCAAAAAAATTATGTTGGTATGGAGCTATCAGAATTCTTTAATATGTTATATGTAAAGTGATCCAATTTCGTCACTTCTGCTCAATTATTTAGCTAAATCAGCGACGCTGTTGTGCTCATAGTTTTCTTGACAGGTTGGCAAGAGCGATCCTTCCTATCCCATTCAAAAGAAAAGGGTTAGCAGGGAGTTTCTAAGAACAAAGGCTCATCTTCGACCCAGAACAAACACATTTGGTGCGGTAAGAATCTGCTTCTTGTGATTAATAATGCATTATAGCTCCAAGCTTACTGCTCGATGTAATAGCATGTAGAAAATTGGCAGATGCTGTAATGTCCTCCTATCATTTGTATTCCCTCTTTGGTTCACTTTTTTATCGTTATCCGCCACGTGAGTTCCTCTGGGCAATTTCCATACGGTTTTTAATATGGGTTACTTTGGATCTCTTTCTACTGCTTTTTTATTCGGCCTTGAATTTATAAAAATGTACTTTGGAATCGATTGGGCCGAAAGCACCATTCTCTGTGGTATTATGATTGTTTGAATTTGTATCAATGGTAGATTTAGTACCCATTTTTGTAGAATTCTATTGATGCTTTTGATATTCGAGAATTATTGGGATGGGACAAAACTTTAAAGTTAAGAGCTATAGAAGCAATGCACCCCTCACTTCCTTCTGGGAAGTCGACTGCACCTCCTGGTTTTAAAGTTTGCTAGCTGTTCTGTTGGAATTTGTGCAGCTTTTTACCGCAGAAGCAGTGTCGAAAAGCACATCAAACATGTTATTGCAACTACTTTTCATTTGACTTCTCGCTATAAATTAGTTTCTTGTGCCACACAGTATCCTTAAAAACAAAGATGGTTATACTTTTTGTGAGATCTCATCCAAAACATTTGGAGAAAAGAGTGATTTATTCAAGAATGTTCTAAGAACAAACTTTAATCCCATTGGGATTTGCTTGTTTTAGCCACACGTTTAGGATTATGTCGATGTTGTTCCTTGATTTCCAGTTCAAGATGAGAATGTTCAACTCCATTGATGATGTCAAATATAATAATTCCGGTATTGTGATCAAGTTCCTTTTTTAAACTAGATACTTGATATAGGATGTGCTAGTTGACTTAGACAAACTATGAACTAATTTCTTTAATTCTTAGATATTGACGTTTCACTTTTGCAAGAAGCAAGCTTTTATTTTTCTTGTCTACTCTTGTTGAATATCTTGGTTTCAATCGAACTTGATGGCGTTGATATAGTGAGATCTTGCAATTATTCAATTTCATGCTCTTACATGCATCATTTGACTGGAATTTATGATGTTGCAAATATTTTAAAGCATCTATTTTCTTCTTCAACTCTCTCCGAGTCTAGGTTGCCAGAGTCAGGAATGCTTTGGCCTATGCTACACATAAATTTTTTCAAGAAAATGGATTTGTTTGGGTGTCAAGTCCCATTATCACAGCTTCTGACTGTGAAGGAGCAGGAGAACAGTTTTGTGTCACTACTTTGGTATGTACCCTTCTTTAATATTTCACATATTACAAAAATATGTTCTGCAGTTTATAACATTATTGTCTATTGCATCCGCAGATTCCAAGTTCAGGAGAAACCACCGCTTCTCCCATCAATGTCATTCCAAAGACTGAAAATGGTTTAATAGATTGGTCACAAGTGAGTTGACTTGCTATTTGGAGATAACATTTTGAAAGGGCTAATCAATGCCCCAATCTGTGGCACACGTGTTTGTTGTCTCTGTATTTGCTAAGTGCTTTCTTTTTTAGCATGATTCTTTCTTTTAATTTCCTCGTGCAACATGTCAGGATTTTTTCGGGAAGCCAGCATTCTTGACTGTCTCTGGCCAACTCAATGCCGAAACATATGCTACCGCTCTCTCCGATGTATGTTTTCATCCTCTCCTCCCTTTCAGCGTTAAATTTGCGGAAGTAACAGCATGTGTTCATTATATTTGTAGGTGTATACATTTGGACCCACTTTTCGAGCTGAAAATTCTAACACGGCAAGACATTTGGCTGAATTTTGGGTGAGAAGTGTCTGTTTTTGCTTTCCATTTGTTATTGGAAACAACTCTTTAAGATCATCTTTATTAATAGCTTTGAAATTTGTGTCTGTCCTGTAGATGATTGAACCTGAACTTGCCTTTGCTGATCTGGATGATGACATGGCCTGTGCAACAGCCTATCTCCAGTATGTAGTATGTTACCTTTTCACTTGCCTTTCCTAGTGGGAGCTCTTCTATATGAAGATTTTGTTTCTGGATATTCCTCTAACGAATGCTTTTATCTGTTAAAGGTGAGGCATGTACTTGAAAATTGCCAGGAAGATATGGAATTCTTTAATACCAGGATTGAGAAAGGAATAATTGACCGACTGACGGTATGAAGTATTATTGATGAAGACATATTTGTTTTTCATGTAGATTTGATGCTTTTGATGGTGAAATGTTTCGGACTAAGGTGCATGGTCTGATGTGTAGGAGATCAATTCTTTGCTTTGCAGGATGTAGTTAATAAAGACTTTGTGCAATTGACTTATACTGATGCTATTGAATTACTTGTCAAATCCAAGAAGAAGTTTGAATTCCCGGTAATTCTCTTTCTTATGCTAAATCAGAGCATATTTTTCCATCGTTTAGCTTAACTGTATCTAAAGAGTTTCAAAAAGTATCTTCCCTCGTTAGAAAAGCTTAGCATCATGGAACTCCTTTTTCTTTTATAACTTTTTTAAACTGAAACACTGCAGAATGATCTTTTCTTGTTATAGAGTGGTTTCACTTCGCTGTTTTATAGGTGAAATGGGGATGCGATTTGCAAAGTGAGCATGAGCGTTATATCACGGAACAGGTCTTTCATGGTTGCCCAGTAATCATCAGAGATTATCCGAAGGCATGAGCCATATTCCCCCTGCATTCTTTCTGGTTAAGCATACACCTGCCCCGCCGCCGCCGCGCCCTCCCACCCAAAAAAAAAAATCACTTTTCATCCTGCATAATTTCTGTGCATTGTGTTTGCCTATGAAATGAGCATTAATGCACTGAAGTTTCTTTATACTTGATGATTTAGGATATTAAAGCATTTTATATGCGGCAAAATGACGATGGAAGGACAGTTGCTGCTATGGATATGTTGGTTCCTCGGGTAAACTCAACTACTTCCTTTTCTCTTCTATCATATGCCCTTCCTGATTTAAGTCTGCTGGGGGACCAGTTTTAACAGGCATGAGGTGATGAGCATGGCTGATTAATCCACGCAATGAAAATGGAGCCATTAAGGGGTTGGCCCACAGAAAATTGAGATAAAAAGAAAAGGAGGAGAAAAAGAACAAAGGCCAAGGGTTCCTCGGTTGCTTAGAACCACCCTTTCCTTGGCCTCAGTCCTTATGCCCAGGTCTGAGTCTTACCATTAGATTCCCCACCTTTACGTATTTGAAGGGAGAAAAGTGAAAATAAGTTAGTTTCTCTCTGTAAAATGGAACCAACAATTGTAAAGTTCTGTAAAATTCGGATATTCAGGAAAAGTGACTTGTACCACCTTGCCCAAGGATCAATAGGTTATTCGTGTTCCTGCAATTCTAGCACATTTCTTGTTTCCTAGTTTAAGTGACTCTTGGATGTGTACTGTAACTCGGATGACTAATCAGCATTTCCATTGGAGAGAACACATGAATGAATTTTAGATAATTTCTGTCCACATATCACTAAGTCTTAGCCAAGTTGATGTAAAATCAGCATAAACCAATATGATTACTGGAATATATATATAAAACAAATGTCAACAATGGGTCATTCTACAGCCAAATTTTTTCCAAGCCATACCTCTTCACTGATGCGGGTGGGTATAAAAGTTGTTTCTGAGCTTTCATGTCTAGTCTAGCTTTTCCTCTTTGTAGTCTCATTAAATGCCGACTCTTTTGCAGATTGGTGAGCTTGTTGGAGGAAGCCAAAGAGAAGACAGGCTTGAGTATCTGGAAGCTCGTCTAGATGACTTGAAGCTGAATAAAGACAGCTACTGGTGGTATCTTGATTTGCGCCGCTATGGTTCAGGTGAGTTTCTGTTTAATCATATATTCCGATGCCGAAAGCAGGCAATTTTAATCAACCATGATTGAAAAGTGCGGCTTTTCATCCTCATGTGGCAGTTCCTCATGCGGGATTTGGGTTGGGCTTCGAGAGGCTTGTGCAGTTTGCCACCGGCATGGAGAACATTAGAGATGCGATACCTTTTCCTCGGACGCCCGGTTCATCCGAGTTCTAGCAGGATTATTCTTTTCTCATGTTGTTACCGAGTTGGAGCTCAAGTTTCTGTGTTTTGGCTTCTATACTAGATAGTCTTTTTGAAGTTTAAACATGAAAGTCGTTGTATATATCATTCTTTAAGTTGCCCACCGATGCCATGTTCATTGCATTTGCAATTGCAATTTGGCCCTTGGCTCAATATGGGTGAGGATCTCTGTAGAGGAAGTGCCCTCAGGATCGTGAATTTTCTTTTGCGTCTGACCATTATAATCCATTCCGTTGAATTTGGGCCAAAAAGAAAACGCTAGCCTCGTTTACTCTTAACGTGCTTGGTGATTAGTCGTCGGCAGACATCAGTGAGCCGATCCTCATAAGCAGGCTTGTGAAATTGTTGTCAAGCATGCAGTGAGTATTAAGTTAGCACACCATTTGCCATTTATAGTAGGCCTCAGATACGCTCGATTATGTATTCGGGAAGACGCAATTTCAGATCTGACAGATGTTTTTTGGGTGGGTGACGCACCACAATGGCGAAGACGGATGATGTTGTGGTAGGAGGGAAATTGGGCCCTCTGAGCTTGACTGAGATGCATCATGATGTTTTTGTCTGTTTGACACTTTTGCGTCTCTGAAACCAGCAAGCAGCGAAGCAAGCTACCGGAATAAAAGAAATCGAAGTTCCGAAAATGACGAAGAGAGCACAAAGACATTACCCGACGTGCAATTACTTTGGTGTATCAATCTAACTACGAGAAAATTTCGATTAACATTGGCTAAGCAAAACAAACTTAAGATCTGTGTTACTTTTCTCACGAAATGAAAAGAATAGTAAAAAAAAAAAACAGCGTCTATGGCAGATCGACTCTATATTTCAGTAGAGCATCGGAATAGGCCCAAAAAACAGTTACAAAAGAAGAAACCACCAAGCCATCTTACGCTTTTACAATTCAGCCAGGCTCTCCTTCCTCCTTGTGAACCATCTCCTTTCAGGGACTATCTGTTTCCAAATAAATGAACAAATGAACTATACAAAGCCGCCCCTGCAGACTTTTCTATTCTTTGTATATATAGAAACCCATCCCTCGTGCTAATATCAATAGATAATTAAGGAAATTTATCAAGCCTTTAACTGTGAAGAATACCTCGGTATAGATCCACTTTGTAAAGTGCCGGCGTAGGTGGTCCAGATCCAGTGCTTCGAACATCTAAAGCTATTCAAGATACTACAGGAGCTGGCTTGTGTGACCTTTCATCATTTATATAAAGATGAAGCGGCAATGGAACTCAGATTGATCACACGAAACAAAACTTGAATATTTACATGTTCCAACTCTCTGCTCAGAGTTCTTCCAACTGGAAAGTTTCTGCTCAAAGTTCCACTTCGTGAAGGTCATCCGCAAAACCTCCACCGTTCATTGGCATGGGCATCGAAGTAGGATTGCTCGGCATATAAGCCGAAGGAGGCATGCCCAATGCCTCACCTAGAGGTTTTACCCCCGCATTCTTAGGTGGATGCAATGCATCGTTGAAGCTTCCACTCCATGATGCTGTTCGCCGCGAGTGAGATTCGAAAGAACCGTTTTCATTTGACGTAGTCACTTTGCTTGGGATGTTACCCATGCTTGGGAACCTTTGCATGGCTGTCAAAGTAGGTGCAGAAGTCTTGAACAAGTCATAGGCAGAGGATGTCGAAGGTTCTTCCGTAGTTGAGGTTTCCTCTTGTGCACTTTCAGCTATGGCCTCCATGGTATGGTCACCTGATGATACTACTTGGGTTGGAATGAAAAACTTTGCATTGGCAGCGACGGCAGGTTTAACCGCTGGCACAGACGGTGACTTGAATAAGTTTGCAGGGCTACCACCACCTTGGTTGAAGGTGTCAACATACCTGTCAAATCAACACAAAAAGGTTTTACCTGGTTGTTATAAAAGTGGACTAAAAGGAATGAAATCCATCAGTTTCTAAGGGCCAAAAAAAATTATCCATCAGCATTCACTGTCCAGAATGATTTTACGTGAAAGAAACAATGATGAAATATCAACCCCACTCATTGTTAGAATAGGATAGTCATCCAACAAAATCATGTCCTCTGACAACAGCAATAACATTAAGTCGTAACAAAAATGGTCCGTTCAAGAAAAAACAAGCACTGTCGAGTAATCATTTATATATAACTAAGAAAGTACCTTGATCTAACACCCATACGCCCTCGAGCTGAGAACTGATTCGAGCTGGGGGGAATAGGTGGAATTCCTGAGGTGTGGTCTGAAGGTGTTGGACTTGTAAAGTCTGGACTTCCGTTGGGGACAAGTCCTTCACTCTTCAGTGCTGACTTCAGGTTGTAGTCAGGCATTCCGTTCTGGAATGCTGCGGTAGTGGGAGGAGGAGCCAAGGCAGGTTCCTCAGCAGGAGGATCAGCGCCTTCCTCTACCCATCTCTTTAGCTTCTCGTCATAGTAAAACTTATTCGTTTCACCCAGTTTAGCCTTCAGATTAAATGGCAGACGACAGAACAGTCAGATCAATTGCAGATATTGCTAATACAAAAGATTTAGCATGAAATTAGTGCTAAACCAAAGTACCTGACGATCCGAGCGTGGTCTCAACACTAGCCCCACAGTCTTCTGTAAAAGCTGCGAGCCGAAACCAAATCTACCAAAGCGGGATGTCCTCTCTGATGCTGAAGCCTTGCCCTGAGCATTAGCCGAGGTTATTTCATTTGAGGAATCAACCTGATCAGAACTTAAAGCAGCATCAGAAACATTGCAACTTCAACATTAACAGGAGATTTCAAGCAAAAAGCAGAACACTCCAGAAAGTTAATTGCAAATACCCAAACCTGTCTTGGGGTCCTCCCAAAATCTGGTTCTGAGACACTTCTGTTTTGCATTGTCATTTTACTGCTATCAGCCGGCCACTCCATTGAAGCAGATGGCATTAAAGATGACATGGTCATTGTTGATTGACTACTCAAAACTTTAGTAGCCACTGGCTGTTGGAATTGTTCGATACCTTGAATACTTGCTTGAGACGTTGATGGTGCAGGGGGTGGTAACCCCCCAACAACCCGATGTGCAGTATTGTCAAAAAAATTGAGCAATTTACCAACTAACTTTGCGGGAGCCATGTTTGCTGAATACCCACCCTACAAACAGGTTGTCTGTCAAAATGGTGATCGTGATAAATAGTCATTACTTACTCGTAATTTAACCAGTCGATGAATGGGACCTCGGTCTATTAACTAGCTATGTGGTGTACGGTCTAAACTAACCAAACTCACCTGTTGATGGGCTCTAATCCTCTCCTCAAGAGATAAAACCACTTGCTTCCACATATCTACTTCGGGAGCTCGCCCAGTTTTCAGAGATTTCAATAGCGCTTGGCAGTACCTTAAAGACCGTGCTACATTAGACTAAATGCTGTTAAAAATGTTAAAATAACAGGAAAAGGTCTGATACTTACTTCAGTGAGTCAGCAACTTTTCCCACTTCAGCTAACATATAGGCATATATGAGCTTATATGGCTGGAAGGGTAGCAGGATAAACTGAGAGTTTCCTAGCACTTTTGAATATTCATATAACTCCGTCCTCTGTCCAAAAAACATGGCACGATAAACTTCACTCATCAAATTCAATTTTCTCACGCTGACAAGATAAAGCGGAGGTGCAAGACTTAGTGTTTATGGTTACATAATAGGAATCTATTTGTCAGGACTAATGATTCAAAATCGGTCTTAGCCTCCTCTAAGAAGTGCATCAGATCAACTCTGATTGAAGGCATCACGGGGATAGCAGCCTAAAAAATGTTCATCTCTCCCACAACATCTGTTGCACCACCATCTAAATATCATAATCACAAAGATAGGATCAACCAATGCATTCCAATCTAATAAATACGATATCCAACAAGTTCAGAGCCACAGAAAATGTAGCAATGGCTGCATCTGCATCAGTATCGTTGAAAATTTGCTCAAACTCCCCTCTAAACAGCCAAAAGTCAACACTTTCTGAACAGGCACTACTCAAGTAAACAACAGGGCAACAGACAAACTCAAGATAAGCAATGCCATGCAAGATCTAAAAAGGATCTCGACGCATAAACAAGCCTTCGCCTTGACCATACCTACTGCTTTTGTTAGAACTCTCTCTCTCGCTCTCTGTCCATTTTACATGCCTGCCGACTGCGTTTGTGCGTGCGTGTGTCCTATACTTCCTACCTAATACGAACCACATATAGATAGGCATTAGAAGGAAACCTGTTCCATCCACCTCTTATTCTACCACAAACACATCAAGAAACACAGTGGAGTTCACTATTCTAGGAAATGATCAACATTTCTCATTTCTACAACTGTCGGAACGCATAAATTCAAATCTCTCCTTTCTGAAAAAAGATTAACACTAGTCCTCTAAATCAAAGCCCAAGCAAGATATTATGGATGAACAACTAAAAGTAAAAATCACTAGTGCTATGCAAATTCTTGTCAAAATAGTGCAAGAGATTCTAGTACCCTGATGATATCAAAAGCCAGGAAAGACAAGGATTTTGTGCAAGTTCGCATCTTAATCACAATTTCTTCTGCCAATAAACCTCAACATGGCATCACATTTGTTTAAGGTAGATCTAACAAGATAAAATAGTCAACAGACCTCACAAAAAAAGCAAACAAGAAGAAGGTGGGAAAATAAATAAATAAGCTGCATAGCATGCATATGGCCAACAAAGAGTGCACACTTTATATTTTCTAGAGATGGAAGAACAGAGTTAATCAGAAAAAGAAGCGCACAAGACTAGAGACTGAGGTAATCTATTAGTCATAAGAAGTTTTTTTTTTTTTTTGGGTAAAGTTAGTCATAAGAAGTTTACACAGCAACATCACAAAAGATCACCAGTATGCCTGTACCTCCAAGAATTTATGCAACATCATTTCCAGAACACTCATTTAAAGAACATGCAGTCCACTGAATGAATCATGGCATAAAAAAATGAAACAACAATAAAAAGCTGACAGCCAAATGAGACGGTAATACCTGTATAGACCCTGGACTAGCGTAAGTTCGTGGACATTTCCAGTGATCTGCTCCCACAAGGCACAGTCTTGCAGTGTCTGAATATGACTCAAAATTTGCTTCGGCCACAAGATAGCATATATGTGCTGCAATAATCTGAACCACAGTTCTTGTGTAAAGGCTCAATGGCAATGATTCTTGCGTAAGACTCAATTGTAAATCTCTCATTCCTGTATGCAGGGAATAAAAGAAATGCTAACATGCATACCTCACTTCTTTCCTTCCACAGGGAATCCCCAAGGTGAATAATCACAAGTTCGTCATCTTTGGTTCTGTTTGCGGCAATTACAGCCAGATTTTCCTCCCAGTCCTCAAGCATTCCATTGGGCCGAGGCTGTAGAAGAAAGCAAAATATGAGTTAATTTTGTACAGATCATAATTAAATTTATAGAGTCAGTTCCTTTTTAATTGCAAATATCGACAGATATGATGCCCATGTCTCCCAACAGAGATACACTGTCAACTGTGAAGATATCACAATGAGATCAATTCAGTCATAACTAATCCAAGAGCATTCACTCTTTATAATGATATAAATTAAGTGCATTTCCTACAATAAAAACTAGGAAGATTCACCAGACACAAGGTAAAAAAACATGCATAATAAGTTTCAGGACCAACTAAAGATAGGATAACCACCCAAACACACCTGATTAGGACGTTGAGACATAATCGTGGTAACAGGAGCACCAGCGGGGGTGGTGTCTGCTGAAAAAACTTCAGCCGGTTGACCTGCAATTAGCAAGCACAATGTCCGCAACGGTGATCCAGGTACCATCTGTACGAGTGCCATTTGCTTTACAGTATCAACGTAAAACTGCAAGAAGCCAATTCCAATCCAAGAACCAGAAATACAGCCAAGCATTAGCCACCCGAGATGTGCATCAGCAGAAGAAAGAAAGGAAAAACAACATGAAAGGACCACCTCACCTGATCCCCCAATTGTGAGGCAAGTATAAGGGCTGGTCCCCACAACTGACCTTCTTGTGCGCACTGTAGAGCCTCTTTTTTTCTTCCAGAAACAAGAAGATTCTGCACCTCAGAGGCAGTCGCCTACCAAAAACATCCAAGATCATTTAAAGAATATTAGATTGCTGCTCAAGGAGGAGAAAATGAAAAAAGGTTTGAGAAATTAGCACACCTGAATTTGTTCAGGAGAAGGTAAAAACTGCAAGCAGCGGTTTTCAGAATTATAAGCTCCAAATGGTCCATTAGTTTTCTTAGAAGACGCAAAAAGTTTGGCAACTGCTGTTTCAGGACTATCACCTTCCTGTTAGCACGAAAAGATTGACAGGTACCATCTTAATTGTCCAGTATATGATAACACCGAAAATGCAAGGACCCAAAACAGAAAAGAGGAAATATAAAATCAAAGTTATGAAAAAGAACGAGAGTGATAACATTCTCAAACTATGCCACAAACTTCTGATTGAGCATTCCCATCTCCCGCTCAGACTTCTCAGCAAATTAATCACATCAAACCATGTCTAGATGGCAGATATCAATATTTGGAAATTTTTCCAGTAGAGAAACTGACTAAAAATTTAAGCCAGGAGATATGCCATTTTTCTAAAAAAAAAGGAACCAAAGCATGGAATATGTACGTACATAAAAACCCTACGCAATGTATTTCTTTAAAGTATACCTACTGCGTCACATGAGATTTAGTTGCTTTTAGAGGAAGCGAGACAACCAATTTTGAAGATCTCAAATTTGAAGAAAAGCTGCCAACCCACAGTTGATCGAGAGAAGAAAAAGCAGAGCAAGAAGCATAAACTTGAAAATACTTTCTTCGTAACAATTTCCTGGCAAAGTATGCAAAGGCTGATGTGCATAAACTTCATAGAAATGATAAAATTATCCAAAACAAAGAACTAAAGTTGATAGCAGGTCTGAACAAAATTTACCTTAAAGGCTGTTTCGGTGCCAAAAGGAGATCGAAGTTTACCGTAATGCTGACAGGCTATCTTCAGCAAAGACAGAAGCAACTTCAAAGCCTCTGCTTTTTTGTAATCCATATCTGGAGATTCAGAGTTCGCAATCCTTTCGTCCATCCATTTGTTCAACTCTTTACTTCCAACACTTCCACCAACTAGAGGACCAGGAAAGGATTGTTGGCACAAAGCATGCAAATAGTTGCAACAACCAAATCCATTGCCAGAAGCATCATTCTTCTTTTGGAATACTTCAATTATGTTGAGGACAGCAATTGAGCTCCCAGAAGAATCCTTCACACGGAAACGAGGGAAAACAACAAGTGAGAGCTTTTTTCAAGCGAGAGTAGCATGATGTTAAATTTCAAACTCTATCTGAAGGATCTCTGAAATGAATATACTTCAACGGCAAAACACAATCCAGAGGAATTTCAGGAACATAATTTTTCTTCAAAGTATAGAACCATAAAAAAGAAGGGTAATATCCGTTTCAGCTTCCCTAAACCAAATTAACTGAACGAAATGTCTAAAGACAGACCTGGCCTCCATATGATGGATTACTGGCAAAAGTTGCATCTTTCATTACTATGAGTTTCCCGCCAAATCCAAAAGTAACTAACGCATGGGCAGGACGCCCTGCCGAAGATAGTCCTACGTTAGACGCTGGAGTAAACTGATGAGTACCCTGAAAAGATTGCTGGGAAAAATTTACTGGCTTCTGATTGGCATAAAAGTCATTGGAGAAATGCAGTTGATCATGCTGCTCAACCATTGCCTGATTGAATGGTTGACTGGGGATAAAGCTCTGTGATCCAAAAGCCCCCTGAACCTCACTCTTATTCCAGCCCGATTTTCCATGCGATTCAACCGCCCCAAAAGAATTAAATGAATTCTGTGGATTGATGCGGTTATTTGCAGCAACTTCGGAGCCATACAGAGTGTCGAATTGCTGTTGTCCTCCAAAATTTGAAATTGCATCACTTTTTGCGACTGTTCCTAATTGCCGTGTATCATTCCTGCTCGGTTTACTGTATTCACCATTTGACCCATCCCAATGACCATCCTGGCTTTTACCAACATTAATCTGTGACCCATAATTGTTAGCCTGCCCATAGTCACCATGAACACTATTATGAGCTT
Source organism: Syzygium aromaticum (assembly GCA_024500025.1). NCBI lineage: Eukaryota > Viridiplantae > Streptophyta > Magnoliopsida > Myrtales > Myrtaceae > Syzygium > Syzygium aromaticum. The sequence continues at coordinate 21,780,062 of CM044888.1, read as the reverse complement.
GACTCATTACATCAGTGGCAATCGATCCATCTTGATTCTGGTAACCATGACCTTGACCTGATGATTGTAAAGAAGAAGTATAACTCTCTAGTGTACGCCATTCTTGGGCAATCATATCATAATACCAACCAGGGTACTGAGGATCAAATACCATATGATCCGGATAGCCGTTATTCCCCTCCGAAACCTGATTCATGCTATAGACACTCTCAGTTGTCCCAGCCTCCGCAGCAGTTCCCATGACCGACTGAGCAGTTTGTTGCAAATAAGAAACCTCCGATGTTCCATCAGAACTAGCGGGCCATTCCTGAACTGTAGTATTACCAGAGTTCCCTTGGAGATTCATATTGGGGTCGTAACAATCCGCTTGATACCACTGTCCGGTATTGGAGTCATATTGCCACCCCGGATATAAATTTTCCCAATACTGACTACCACTAAGATCCTGCACATTAGCGGTTTGGTCATCACCAGCCCCATAGCCTTGGTCCTGCTGACACTGGGCATAATGGGCAGAGTTTTCCAATCCATCGGCCTGATTTTCGGCACTACCTGCTGCAATTACTGACTCATGGTTTGAATCCTCCGGAAAATTACCAGAGAACTCCCCACCACTATTGTCCAAGCTAGTGAAAAAATCGGAGTAGGATGCAAACCCATGGCCCTGGGTATGCTCAACGGCCTCTGCATGAAATGAGCTCCATCCCACTTCCTTGATTCCTTTACCAGATCCACCATCCTTTTCCTTCACTGGATCAACCAAATCTTGAGACCCAGTGCCATTATCATTAGACTCGATCAGACTGTCAAACTCGAATGAATTGGCCGATGCCAATGCACTGCTCTCGCCTGCAGCCACGCTCGACGATCCTGAAGCGGCATCCAAATGATATCTGCTCCCCATTGCATCGTGCCCACTCCCATCATTCAAACTCTCCACGGCCGCACCTTTAATCGGCTCCGCACCAACTGCAGAACTGAGATCAAACGAGTTTGGAGGCAGAAGAGCCTTCTTCTCACCTGCAGGCGGCGCGACCTGAGCCGCCACTCCAAAATCCGCAGAATCCTCTCTCTTCAGCTTCGGATCAGCTCCTTCGCCCGAATCTACAATGCTCAAATCAGAAAATTTCGTCGCCGCATCGGAGCCAAAGGCGGAGGCCGATCCCGGAGGGGCAAAATCATCGTCATCATCCACCAATTTGTCGAAGAAGTCCTCGTCGGTCTGATCCTCCATCTCAAATGGAGGATTACTAGCCATCGAACCCAAACAAGGGAAACCCTAAACCTCGGCGATCCCTCTCAATCCCCCACCCAAAAAGACAGGCCACCACCCCCGCCCGAATTACCCTCGGAATCCGGATCGAAACGGCGGCTGCCCCGGCAATCAGAAAACCTCGGCTTCCGGGGCCGTAACGATCGCCGCCGCGGCGGCGACAACCTCCGAGATCCAACCGGGCACGCGCAATCTCACCTCGGGACCGACGGATCGCGATCGCCCGACACCGAATCGCGGGCACAGGGGACCTCGAATCGGGAAGATCTAGGGCTTCTGGTGGCCCTCCGATGCCGGCGCCGTTTCCTGACGGGACGCCTCGAGGATACGCGGAATCGGACTCGAAATCAACGCATTCAGCATGGCGCCCGAAAAGGGGAAAACGGAGAAGGAAACCGAGGATTCAGCTGACGGGAAGAAGAAGAAGAAGCAGCAGCAGCAGCAGCAGAGGAGGAAGAAGAAGAAGAAGAAGAAGAAGAAGAAGTCACTTCATTGAGGTTGAGACTCGCAGAGAGACGGGGAGCGAGAGAGAGAGAGAGAGAGTTTCGCATTCAGCCAGCCCCGCCACCCTCCTGAGTTAATTTTTTCCTTGTTTTATTTTTTTTTTCGGTTTTACATTCGTTCGGTTTTTGGAAGGTATATTTAATTTTTTTTTATATTTCTGCCCCAAATTTCACTGCGATGCTGTTTTTTGACCTTGTTCATTTCCTTTTTTTGCCTCTTTTTGATAGTCCTAAAACTTACCGTGAAAATGTAATTGAATCCTCAAGCTTTCGAAATGTTTAATCAAATCCTAAAATTTATTAGTATTTTCTATTTTTCATATTAGACGGAACTAACGGAAGAACTCGATTGCATCGACTTAACAAGTTTTAAGACTTTATTATACTTTTTGAATGATTTATGACTCGATTGCATTTTCGTGACAAATTTGTAAACTTTCAATACACTTATCCCTCTTTCGCTTCAGCTTTCCTCTTGATTTCTTTCTCTACTTACTTTTTCTCTCCCTCCTTTTTCATTATTCAATTTGTCCATTTTGATATTCCCACAATCAGTTGTGCCATACCTATCTCAATTAATCTTCACCGGACATGACGGTCTCTAATATGATACGCATCGGTTATCAGGCAATCATGTGGCCCCAAGAGGATGAAGGGATAATGTTCAAAAATCGGACGATCAACAAGCATGAACATATACCACTCGAGATTTCGATTCCTCTTATTAACTAATGGCAAATCTCAAATATGAAATTCACAATTTTCGAACAAGTAAAGTAATCTCTCGAGGGTCAAAGACATAGTAGGTTTGGAAACTTTTCCAACTATCTAAGTCATTCTTAAACTTTTTTGTGTAATCGAATCTTTAAAGGATTTTTGCTAACAAGTCTTTGTGGGGCAGTTTTTAAATCCTCAAATAACAAAAAATCTTCATCCTCCAAGTACGGTTCTTCTAGTACCATGCATAATCAATGACTGAAAATGTGCATCTTGTTATTATTATTTATAGTCAAAAATAATTGAGAGTATTTATTCACACGACTTTTTTTCTGAATTATACGCTCGTTAGTCCGATTATGTTATCCTCTCTTACATGAAAATGATGACATGATCGGCCTTCTAAGTCAGCATGTTACTTTAAGTAATTACTGATGTGGAATGAACAAAAAAAACAAAAAAAAAAAAAGGACAAGAGAACACGCATCAGAGACGGAGGAGGGGGAGATGGGGAAGAGAGGTTGAAGGGAGGCAGATGGCTAACAAGGACCGGCGATGCACGGGCACATGCTTCCACCTAACAATGAAGTTGAAAATTAATTGCATGCATTTGGCATTTTCCCATGTTGTCTTGTGTATATTAGGTGTTTTTTTTCTTTTTTTGTGGTAAGATAAATGGCATAACTTTTCAATGCATAAAGTACAAAAGAGAGGCGAATACAAAAATCCCGTACCTTAGGCGTTTTGTCTTTAATAAACCCTAATAAAAAAAACTTCCATTTTGATGGGTTAAAACTCGTTGTGACGAATTAAAAAATTTTAAAAATAAAACATATATCAATTATCTTCCTCACATTTCGCTGTCATGCCACTAACCTCCTCCAGTTTTATAAAAAATACAAGCTTTAGCAAACTTATCCACCTAATTACTGTAATACCGTTTCCCTTTCTCAAGATACCCTTATCATGTCCCATCCGCCAACAAACAAATCCATCCCCCAAATCCGACACTCGGCCCAATAGTTTCTCCAATGCCTCAGATGGCACGGGACGGGATCGATCTCACAGATGCTGCTCGTGGACCGATAACTGATATCATCACTGCTCTTCCTGCTTGATTCGGCTCTCACTTCATTGGAGCTCAGATCCAGCCCCTCGTGCGCCAGATCGTCATCGACGAAGATGATGTCGGTGGCGTCGGAGGAGGAGATCGACGAGTGGGCTGAGGATGATGACTTGGTCGTGAGCGAGTCCGCTGTTTCGAGGGGACTCGTGTGACTTAGGAGAATGTTTCAGAGCTCATCCTCCAGTCTCGCCATTGCAATTCGGACCGTGGAGCTGACCTTGTCACCCTGCTCGCCGCCTCCTCTGCTGTCCAATAAACTGACCGCCGACATTGAGCGGTGGAGCTTGTCCACAGTGCAAAGGTTGCTGTCGGTCTCGTCGTGATTGACCTCAAAGATCATCTTCTCCCTGGTGTCCTCCCCAGAGGCCATGCTTCGGAACCAGGTCCTATAACCGAGTCACTAGCACTCGACTCAGGCCCATCGAGGCCAAGCTCTGTTCCTTGATGGCTGGGTCCATGTCCACGGAGGCTGGCCTAGGTCCCCCAAGGCTAAGTTAAATCTCGATGCCTATGCCCGGGTTCCCACGGACATGCCTGAGTATATGAGTCTCGTACCCATGTCATTAGTGCCCGGCTCGAGTCCATCAAGACAAGCCTATGTACATCGAGGATGGCCCTAGTTCCATAGTGACCAAGCCCAAGTCCACAAAGATCAAGCCTAAGTCTCTCAAGCTAGAGCTAAATCTTGGTGCCCATCCCTGACGCCTTGAAGGCCAATCCGGGGTCCCTTGAGGTCGATCCTTGTTGCTCGGTGATGGGCTTGGGACTGCATATGCTTGAGTCCCCGATGGCCATGCCCAGGGTACTCAACTCCCACGTCCAAGGCACTAGTGACCAACCCAATTCCATCAGGGTCAGGCCTAGTTCCTCGGTAGCCTGACCCAAGTCCAAGCTCCTTGAGGTTGGGCCCAAGACCTTGGTGCCCAAGTCCACAATGGCTGGGCCCGGATCGCTCAAGGCTCGGCCCTGATCCCAGGTTCCTTAAGGTCAAGCCCGAGACCTTGGTGCCCAAGTCCACAATGGCCAGGCTCGGATCCCTCGAGGCTCGGCCCTGGTCCCAGGTTCCTTAAGGTCAAGCCCGAGACCTTGGTGCCCAAGTCCATGGAGGTCGGGCCCGGATCCCTCAAGGTTGGGCCTGAGACCTTAGTTCTTGTGCTCAAGTCCCTAGCGGCCATGCCTAGCTACTCGGCTCTCGCGTCCAAGTCACTAGCACCCTGTCCGATCCATTGAGGCGGGCCTGAGTCCAACAAGGCCAAGTTCGGGTCCCTAGCGGCAACCCAACTCCTCACCAGAGTCACTAGCGTCTGACTTAGGTCTATTATGGCTAGGCCCGATTCCTCCCCTCCACAAAGAGAGGGAGTTGGTCCCATAAGACTAGGCCTAAGTCTTCGATGCCCATGCCTAAGTCTACAAAGGCCGTGCCTGGGTCCCTTAAGGCCGAGCTTGGGAACTTGGTGCCTATGCTTGGGTTGCCAGTGACTATGCCCAGGTACCTAGCTCCCTCACCTAAATCACTGCCGCCCTAGCCCATCGAGATCGGACCAAGGTCCAAAGAGGCTTGGCCCAAGTCCATTGAGGTTGAGCTCGAGACCCTAGTGCCCATACTCAAGTCCTCGGTGCCTGTGCCCAGGTCCCTTGAGGCCGATCCTAGAGCTTCTTATTGAAAAAAAATTATTATTGCAAGTATTAAGATTCAAAGCATTGTCTTCAACATGAACACATAATAACATGACCTAAAGACATTTTTATAGTGAAATGGTGTAATTTTTATTTTGTATTATAAGAATTTGATTTTTTACCCAAAAACATAAAATAGGCCGGTTTCCAAGTAGAAAGAATCAAACCGGAACCCACCGATTCCCAATTCTAAAGCCTCTTTATATTCGTCTATTAGTATGGTGCTCACTCACGTCTTCACGTTACTCATATGCCACACCTACTAGCCCACGGTCCAATCTGAGCACTTGAGATCCCTCACTGATTGATAAGAATTGGAGGTCGGGTCGGGTCCGAGTCGAGTCGGATATGACTAAAATTATGATGTTAAAAAATGGATCGATTCAAATTTGACCATTTTTTACCCGATTCACACATTTTTTTTTGTCAAAGCCCGATTCACCCGTGTGATGGGTGTAATGTGAGATGGTTTGGGTCGTGGATGGACTTGTTTCACAATAGAGGCTCTTTTGGTCAGATGTAGTTTTAAAACTCTGAGGAAGGTGAGTGTGAAGTGTTGAAGCGTGGCAGGGTAATTTGTACTTTCCCAAATTTTTATGAACATGTCCAGATCGTTTTTCCTTTTGCACGAGATCGGCATAACGACGGTTGAAGAACTTACGTAAAATTAATAAAAGAGAGTGCACTCGAGATACTCGAATGAGTATAATATGGTATTTTGCTACGTGACCATGAGTACCGACCGCTCGGAGTTTATTTAGAACGTACTCAATAAGTAAATTGATTTTAATAGTACCATTTAATTTCAATTTGAGATTAGATGATAACATAAATACCACGGCTCAAGTTCACCCCAATTGGATCAGCATAATTCAGTAAAAGTATGTCTGCGATCTTTCAAGTTTTCGAAACTCAACAAACAGAGAATTTGCTGGATAGTGACATGGAGCCAACAAAAGTAATCTCGCATTAATGCCGACCAACAAAAGAAGAAGTAATCTGACATCAATCATTTGCTGACTTTTCCACATTTGGAGACAATTATTAGGAAGCGATTGACAAATACGGTGAACATAAGTGCACCTCGTTAATTTTGGTAGATAATAATGGTCATCTCCATGCTTCATTGCTTATATAAGAGCTTTCAGTGTTAGAGTTTCTCGATTGTCCGATGGGTCACGAGTCACAACATGTACGGTCGTGGTTATGGACATTCGGGGCACGTTTGTCCCGATTCCTAAAATGGTGCAAGGATCGTTTTGCCGAATGTTTTATGTGCGATTTCGATGTGCATCGGGCTTGTTTTCATTGTCGGTGGTTCACATGCATCACTGTGGCGGCTCTAGTTTTTTTTTTTTGGTCAGTATGCCGGCTCTAGTTCAAGAGTAGTTGCTTGGCCAATATAAATTAAAGAGTGGTTGGCAGTTGAAACTTCACACTACACGTCACGCGATCGCTTTGTCAAATACTCCCCATCAATAAGTCAATTATTCGGCCTTTTTATATTTTTTGCGTGTGTAAAGATTTTCGTGGGGAAAAAAAATCACTAATTCATTCCTATACACATTTTATTGATGCCAATTCGGTAGTTTAATGTTTTGATGATATTTAGCGTATCTTTTTAAACTTTAATTCATTGATCAAAGGAAAAAAATCTTATAGGTATGTCGGAAATGTACAGAGCGGGATCGCCCATCTCATAACAAGAGATTAGAATAGATCACGAATTAATTCTCTTTTACAAGGCCACAGTGACAATTGTGAGATTTGAAAGTTTGATTTAATTTTTTTTTTCTAAATAACCCAGGGACACGAGCATAAAATCCCGATTATTGGGAGGCCCATAAAACATCATGCAAGTTTCGTGGGCCGGTTAAGTCCCGATCTTTGGCCCGTGTAAGTATTTCTGATCCATAGCGATTTGCAATGTGACTATTCAAACGTTGAATCTGATTGACTAAGTTTGTCAAACGTTGATATTAGGATGCAAAACAATAACCGCCACCAGAAGTAGTGGACTTTTGTGGACTTCTTACTAGAAACTATTTGAACTTTGAAGAAGTAGAAGGACGGCTAATGTCCAAGCCTTTACCTAATCGAATTGCCTACCTTTGTACAATAATATAATATTGGTATCCAAATTCAACAACTACATTGTCTGAGCAATTATACACAGCCGTGCTCTACAGAAAGTTAGACTTGTGGCCACCAATCTAATGATAAGGGAACTATTTATTGATGTTGACCCGAAGGCCCTTTTTCACCTTTATGTAGTATTAACTAAGATGACTACGCACATCAAATATAGGAGAGACAAATAAATGTATTTTGACTGACTTCTTTTTTCCTTTTGAAGGGAAAAACTAAAGTTAAAAATAATTGTTGCTTTTGATTATTCTTTTTTGAGGAGTATCACGAGATACTCCAAAAGTACATCTTAAATGTCTTACATTCAACACGATAGGCATTGGGTAGCTAAGATCCTTAAAATGAATTCCCTTCCATCTTTTTTAGGTAACCCGCCCCTTCAATCCTTTTGTGATTTGCTTTGTTTGGATGCCCCTTCAATGGGTCTTTTGTTTAAGAACTCTTACTATTGATATTGTTGTCTTTTTTCAAAAAAAAAAAAAAAACATGATATGAATCTCTTTACCATTTTCTGTTTGAATTTTGGAAAGAACAAGAATTACATTAACTAGCTAGTTAATTGATGAACAGAGATAGTGATTCATCTCACGATCAATTGCGGGGCCAAACCTCTCTATAATTCAAGCCAAACCCTATAAAGGGCTAATTGTGCAACTAACTATGCGTCCGTGCATTTTCGTGCAGCTTTGAAAAGCTTAAGGTTAATTTAACATTATTCTTTAGTACAATTATCTGTCTAAACGCTATCCTTATCAAATGAAGAAAACAATGCCATATGAATTCAATTAATAAGCTTGAGAATGGCAAGAAAATTGGTAATCACCTGTCGATAATTTCTTGTCATGAGGAAATAGAATCAAAGGAAATATTGAGCACTACATTAATCGGTTAGACTCATATTGAGTCGAAATGATGAAAACATACGAGTCTCATGATTTTCGGCCTTGCCGGCACATATCTCACTTGATTTTACCTATAAGTCGATGAGAATTCCAAACTCATCGAGGCTTCTTGGATACTGATCATCAGTCAACGTCACTTATTTTGTTAAGATCTCTTCTTCTAACCGGAGAAGATCCAAAAAAGCAGATCCAGATGATGAAGATCTTGTCGCATCAGTGTTGATCTAGTGAGCCAGTATCGATTTGGAATGACCCTCTTTGATTAAGTTCAAGAAAGCTGGCGGTTCGAGAGCAAGAATCGGCGTTCAAACAGATCTGAATACACACGCTTCCCTTTCCGCCATTAATCCCGGCACATAATTTCTTAATTGTCTCAGAAAAGTCCCCCAAAGGAGGGCCCAAAAAAAGAGAGAAAAGAACAGATCCGCGGGGACATTTTTGTTAATGTTAGTAGTGCATGCATCTTTCTCTGCGTGCCAACAGTTGTCACGCAAAGCTAATATTAATATTTAAAGCGCTAAGCATGGCAAACATTCATTGCCCGTGACACGAGGATTAGGGTTTGCCTCCTTCGGTTAATGGAGGTTGGATTTGCTTGTACCCAAAGGAATCTCCCCACGCACATGAAATCGAGGAGGCTAATTAAATTAGTGCTCGGAAAATGAAATTACATTTAGGGTTGATTTGTGTCGTGAGAAATGAGTGATTTAGAAAATATTTTCCTAAAAATAATCGTGCGTATTGCTTGAAATGATTAGTCAATGAAAAATATTTTCATCACCGATAACAATTTGTGTATAAACTTGTGCGTAGACGATGAAAAAAATTTTCGTTCATTAATTTTTGTAAGCGATATATGTAATCTTCTTTCAGAAAATATTTTTCAAATTACTCATTTTTTGAGAAACAAACGAAATCTTAGTATTTTCTGATCGATCAAAAGCATAGGGTTTAACACATTAAGTTTCCTGGGTTGGATACCATGCTTTGATCTATAATAGATACGGCATTTGTTCTTTCCTCATACATATATTTAGCCATTCACACTTTAAAAGTTCTTCATTTAAAGTGAATTATGACCCTTAACTTTTGCTTCCAACTCTGTGAAGTTTTTCTAGAATCAAAACGAATACAACTATAAATAAATTAGATGATTTAAAAGCTATAAATCTCATGCGATCAAGCATTTGATCCAATCATACACTTTGGGAAATGATCATGCCCTTGATTTGTCGTAGACTTTTACAAGTTCCAACTTTTAAGTCTAGTATGGGGGGCTAATGTCAAGTTGAACTATATATGTGCAAAAAAATAAGTAAAGAAACATACAATAATATTATTAGGAAAATTACCAAAATAATCATAATATGTTTTATGAATATCAATTCCGTTCTAAATTTTTCAACTTGGCAAATTTGATTCTAAACTTTATTATCAATGTAGTCATTCCGGTCAATTTTGGTTGAAAATCATTGACTCGGATGCTGGCCGTCCTACGTAACATGATCAGCGCTGACGTTCATGATTTTTATAATTTAAAAAAAAAATTCTAAATTATTTTCTTTTTTTTCCTTTTATTTCCTTTCCTTTATCTTTTTTTATTCTATTTTCTTTTGCTGGCCGTTGACAATAGGCAAGGGGCGGCGCCGATGAGGGTGCAAAGGTGGCGAGGGTTTGGCAAGTGTCGCCCTTGCCAAATTTGGTGAGGCCAACCCTATCTAAAGGTCGGCCCTTGCCCCTGGCCGATGGAGGTCACCAACCATCATCGAGGCGCGGCGATTAGTGAAAGGAAATATGGAAAAGGAAAAAAGAAAAAAGAAAAAATAATTCAGGAAATTACAAAAATTATCCATGTCAACGCTGACCATGTCGCATACCCACATAGGATGGATGGCAGATTGGAACATCGCATTAGCAATTTCCGGTCACAATTGGCAGATCGTCGAAATGTTCACGACTAAATCGGATAAATCGAAAAACTCTTCATTGAATTGGCATTTTTGCAATCGGTTTATGACTTTTTTTTTTTGGTAGTTATCCCTAATATTTTCAATGGCACTAAGAGGGTGAATAATAATTTTTTTTAAAATAGCTCGATTATTTCGCGAAAAATTTGATTGTATTGAGAAATCAATGGCCGAAATCGTCTGGGAATTTATGGTGTTGCGGTGAGATGAGAGGGAGAGAGGTGGACCGGGCCACCGGCTGCTCCGAGAAACGATGGGAGGAGGGGGGGAGTTGACCAAAATTCCCGGTCATTTCGCCAACGAAGTCCCGGTTGCCGTCTCGTGAAGGGTGCCTCCAGTCACGGTGACTGAATCCTCCCCCCACAATTTCTCAAATTCCATTCCTGCCCCCTTCCTCCTTGTCCTTGATCGGCAGAGGGAATGCAGGGCTCACATTTGACCCGTTCCTTTCCTATGCTCGAGAACAACCCCCTCGTTCCCTGAACTCGCTCGCTTGACAGTTTTAGAAGGATGGACAGCAGCGAAAGGCCAGTCCCCAAATTTTCATTAATACCTCTTGCAAAACAAAGCTGAATCGCGTGAGGCCAAGTCATCCATGTAAATCTCGATCGCAGAAGGATGACAAGGGGTTTCGATCGCATGATAAAGTGAGTCGAGTCATGACATTCTTGAACGCGCCGATCGGTTGAGAAGGAAACAAGGGAGGACACCGAACATCTAGAAGATAAACACCATGGCAATGTCTAGTACTCATCTCTCTTCGACACGACACGTCCGCGTGAACAGTAACTTTATGCGGCAGTAAACTGATCCTTACTCATGTACCGGGGGAAATAATTCTGGTATAACCTCGTGTGCCGAGTAGGAAGCACCGAGTCATCATGTATGGACCCTTCATCAGCCCTAAGCTATTGTACCCTAGTGTTATTTTCTGCAGGAAGAGGCTCTGGGTTGGCCATTGACTGGCAAATTTATCAATATGCTGATAGATACTCCAAAACCATGTGTAATCTCTTTTCCTTTTCATGAACCCTTTGGCCTTTTGAAGGTTCCGAAGAGAGATCCTTTGGGAATATGTGAAGGCAAAACGGACAATAGTGTCGGGAAAAACTTAAAAGAGCGCTTAAAAATGACGTCTTTTTGTTTCTTTCGGGCCAATCCATCTGATCATCAAGGACGTAACCAAGCCCTGGGCTTCGTCTTTTCGCTTTAACTCAGTGATTATCTCTCTCAAATCCCCCAATCTTTATGTAAAGTGAAAAAACAGGAGAGACAGCATATTATATGAGGATGGAGCATCCCTTAGGAAGCAAGATTCATCACATGCGAAAGGGAAAAAGAAACCCACACACCAACATGAGATGGACGAAAGTGTCCCCAGAACCAAAGCGGTACTGTGCAGTGACTTGCCTCATTCTTTGTTTCTTTTTTGTGGGGGAATCAGCCCTGACTGATGTTTCCATGGGAATATTTACTATGGCAGCTCTCTCTGTCCCTGCCAGCTTACAATGCTTCGTTCTCTCCGAGGCAAACAGCGCTGGTTTAGTGGATCTTCCAGTTCAGAAATTGGAGGGATTCTGCATATTTCTGCCATTCTCATTCGGAGTGGAAGATGTTAACTGTTCTGTTTTTCAAAAAAACCTTCATGTGGAGATGGGGGTTACTTGTGTAATTCCAGTTTGGAGCTTCTTGTGGTTCATGCTCAAATGATTGATTCCATGCTTCACGCTATAGCAACATTAGCTTAGACAGGTGGACAAAAGGAAAAGAGCGAAACGGAGAGAGACGAGTCGAGTTCTAAGTTATTTCCAACTAAATTGATTGAATGAGATACCAAGAATTGTATGAGTACTGAATGATGGAAAAAGTCCCATTGAAGAGGTGCACTAAAACAAGAATTGCAGGTGATTAGTAACAGAGGCAGAGCAACACTGTGCATTTCCAGAGTAGAGACCACCATGTCCTGGTCCACAAGCAATCCCCAAATGTACTTACATTGTCAGCAAAATTGCGCCTAACAAACAGTAAAAAGCCAACCAAAAAAAAAAAACAGAGAGAGAGAGAGAGAGAGAGAGAGAGAGAGACAGAGGAGATGAAAGAAACTTGATCGTACTGTTACTTTTCTGATGATGATGTCCCTCTCAGCCTCTCAGCGAAACGGGCAACAGTTTGTTAGCATTTTCCACAGAGAATAAACTGCTGTCTAGAGGTGAAGAATATCAAGAAGCCATTTGCAGTCGAAGTGAATGAACTTCGTTGCAAGAAGACGCAACTCGAGAACTAAAAAAGCACCTGATCATTACTCCTAAATTCTAATCTATCACCAGAAGAGCAAGCAAAGAACTTTTCTTCCTAACCATAACCAACGGGCAAAGATCAAAGGAAATGGAGTATCAGTCACCTAGCAAAACCAATGATAAAAAAAATAAAAAAATTCTTCTCCGATCTCTCTGTTTCTGTCTCTCTCTCTCTCTCTCTCTCTCTCTCTGCGCGTGTTTTTCAATTCTTGATGGTTTGGGTGAATTCTCCATCATCAGACACCACACTGAAGTCGTCCTCCTCCACCGGAGCAGGCAGGTTGAGATCTATCGAATTGGCCGAGACTTTAGACATGGAGCTCTGAGCACCATCACCATTACCACCGACGCTTGATCCTCCTAATCCCATCAAGTGAGATCTCTTGTGCCCACCGAGAGCCTGTCCATTCCCGAACACTCTCCCGCAAAATGGGCACTCATAGACCCTCTCTTTCTTGCGCGCCATAGCCATGTCTTTGCTCGGACCATCACGCCTTGCTCTCTCATCTTCTTGCCTCTTCTTCTCACAACCCATTGACCCAGCAGCCTTCCTGTGAATCACTCTGTGCCCACCCAATGCCTGCGAAGATCTGAACACTTTCTTGCACACCTCGCACTGGTGGTGCTTCCTCTCAGCTTCGTTCCCCAACAGATTACCTTTTTGGCCCTCCTGAACTTCTTCATGATGATCATCATCGCCATCTTCGTCGCGGTGACGTTTTCTTCTCCACCTGTCCCGCGAGAGCATCATGAGGCACATGGCGACATCTTCTTCAGGTGAGGTGTCCGACACCGAGCTCACTGGCTCCGGCTCAGCCGGCGAGCCCGGCTGGCTCGGCTTCGGCTTCGGCTTCCCCTGCTTCTCATCCTCTGCATTGTCGTTGCAGCTGCCCAGCTTTCTTGGGGTCCTCTCGGATCGCCTCCGAGTTGGGTTCCTCGACTCGGTCTCGCTCTCCCGGTCCTGCACGACGACGAACCCGGAACCGCCCGAGAACGAGAACTCGGGATCTGCACACTTGAAGCTCCTCCTGGGGTTCTCCCTCAGCCCGTAAATCAGGGACTTCTCTTCGATCTCCTTATCCCCACGCGACGACTCTTGCTCCTCTTCCCCCGAGGAAGAGGCAGGAGACGAGGTGATCGACTCCACGACGTGGGGTCGGTGAATCTTGAGGCTGGCCAGATGGGCCTTCATGTGGCCACCCAGTGCTCGGCCATTGGCGAAGGTTCTGAAGCAGAGCTTGCATCTGGGTCTCTCCATGGAACTGGAAAACGAAGCCAAGATCAAAACTTTACGAAGCTCGGCTGTTGAACTACTGATCTCTGTCCCTCTCTCTCCCTCTCCCTCTCCTTCTCTGAGATGGTGGAGAGATTTGGGAACTGAAAAATGAGTAGGTGACAAGCATTCCTCCACCAAAAGGGACACACACACATTTGTTAAATTTTTCTTGGGTTTTATAAAATTATGTTCGAAAAAGCAAAATGTCGTGTGCCAAAAAAAGATTAATGAAAAAGCAAAAAAGGAGGAGCAGCTAATCTGGCAATTAGGCAAGGATAAAGGAAACGAAAATAACCGATCATGGAAATTGGAACGAGGGACAAGGAAGTGACATGCAAACCTTGCCCCGTTTGGGGCGTACTGAAGCCTTTTCCATGCCTTTCTTTTCATTTGGGTGTCCATCAAATTTCGGCCAATTAGCAAGGAGGTATACACTAACCTTCAGACATCATCACACAATTAACACCGTCTCCGGAAAAATACACACAACCCTTGTATCATTATTTGTAAATTTAACACCGATTTTGTAAGTGTCTTTGGGAAAAATACACAACCTTTCACCTATGTTACGAATTTGACGTCGGTTAATATTTTGTATATTCTCGTTGTTGTCTCTTTCACGTGTTAAGTAACATGATCGTTGCCGTGATGATGTGCACGTTAACAATGCGAACCCTCAAGACCACGCCGAGCAACTCTATCTAGCTAGTGAGATTAATTTCACAATAGGGCTGAAGTAGACATGAAGTCGGAGCCTAGGGAGAGTTTGGGGGCGCTGTGGGTTAGTGTTGGGATTGTTGTGAGTTAAAGTTATTATCTATATTGGACAACGATAAAATTAAGGTTGATAATTTGTGTTCACGTGTGATATTTGGGGTTTTATAATCATACCAAATTTTATTATTGAAAAATAACATTGTTTTGTTAATTGTGAAATAACACTTCTATATGTTAAAATGGAGTCAGTTCATGTTTAACATGTGGAAGAGATGATGGTGAAAATGGATGAAATATTAATGGATGCCAAATTTACAACATTTGTAAAAGTCTATGTGTTCTTTTTTTTTTTGAGATATTTTGTGTTAAATTTGTAACAATGATTATGTTGTGCATTTTTTTAAGAGGTTCTAAAGTTTGTATTATTTTTTCACTAATGGTAAAAGTTCTGGTACCTTTTTTACGAATTGGCCATGAAAATTCTCAGATGGATGAAGGTGTTGGTACAGACAAACATCTGAAATCCTTCTTTTTTTTTTTTGCAAGCTTTAATCTTGTTCAGTAATTGGTTGTAGCCCACAATTGGACTTGAAAGAGAAAAGGAATGTGGTACTTGTCTTCTACACAACTTGAAATGATCAGCTTGCCGTGCCACTATCATGACAAATGCTATTATCATATCCCATGTTACGGCTCTTTTATTATTTGGTTGTTAGATCTTGAAATTTGTACACTACAGCTAATACAACTTTGCCAATCTGAATTTTCATCAATCGACCCGATTAATAATCTGATCATCGTTTTTGATAATCGAGTTTCACGAGCTATCAATCACGGTATTAATTTGAGGCCAACAGATTACTAGGCATCATATGACTGTGATACATCCTTTTGATTTTGTTCCTTTAGCTGTTCATCAGAAACTTGTAGGTAAGTTTTGACCTTATTAGAGATTCAGAAGGTTCAGGGTAATTTAAACAAGCAACCCCTCAATGAAGGAGATAATATTTTTTCATCTAGAAAAATTCCCAATTATTGAAAAGCCATTTACAGGAAATAGTTAAAGACAAATTATGAAAACAAATTACTACACAATAAAAACAGAGATAGAGATGAATGTTTGATTGCTTAGTTTCACCTCATATGGATTGTCACATCCTATGGATCTGCTCTATCTAATATCTTCACATTTCATTTCACCATAATAAAAACTTATTTTTCCGAATGCTATGTTAAACTTTGCTACTGTATGAGTAATTATATCCTGTCTTCTTGATTTGCATGTAAATTATTTAATTTCCCCAAAAAGAAACTCCTTAATCAACTGCCAAGCATTAAAGCACAGATGAGGCAAGTGGGGACAATCAAATCACGGACATTGCATGAGAGCGCCTATAGCTTTTTCAATATCTTTCTCTTGCCTCCTATGATTATTGACTCAGCCTATGTGAAAAACCAAGCTTAATCACCATTTTAGTCAATCATAATCATGTTATTAATGTACATATCCTACCATATGTCTCCACTTCCGATCGTCGATAGCAAATCCAAACAGATTCAACCCATCGGATCCAAAAACGAAAGTAAGGTCAATACGCAAGCTAAGTGGGTTGAATACTTTTGATCCGCTTCCGGTAATCACAGCTTGTGTTGTGTACACATAAATAATACAGCATTAATAGCAACTTAGGGAAATAAAAATGGATAGGTATACCAATGCAAGATCTAGGGAAATGATAGTGGCCCGGTTGTTTCCCTAGCACTTGTTAATGCGATGTTGATCACACAGCAAAGCTAAGAAATCTCTCAATTTTTGCATCCAATCATGGAGGTTAATTAGTAAATTTTCCCACTAATTTCCAATTATGTAGTTGAAAGTATGCGATGGAGCTATGGAGGAGGCAGAACAAATTTTTGGAAAGTTTTAATTAAATTATTCTGGTGAAGGCAAGTGGAAAAGTGGCAGTGGCTAAATCGAAACACGTGGCGTCGGGGGACAAAGTCAAAGCATGGTTGGGTTGGTTGCAACGAAGGGGGAGTGAATGATACGATCGCATGGCATGAGAAATCGAAAGCGGAAGCCACCCACAAATTAAATTTTCCTTTCCTATCTAGACATTATTAAATTTAATATAAGTCACACAAGTTTATGAAGCTGCTTATAAGTTTCCAAGTAATTGTAGTTACTCCTTTTCTTCTTTTCCCTCAAGGAGAATGTGGACGAGTATTCAAGAAAAGTAGCAAAAAAAGTCATATTTAGTATCAATTTGGTCCTAGACCTTTCAATTGGATTAATTTAGTCATAAATCTTTTTATGTTTTGCCAATTGAGTTCATCCGACTAAATTAGATAGAAATTGCTAACATGAACGCTGGCCGTTCTACGTGGCGCAATTGATGTGGGATTTTTTAAATAATTTTTCTTCTTTTTTTCCTTTTCCTTTTGCTAGTGGCTAGTCACCGGTGAGGGCTATCCTTGCTAGATTCGACGAGGTTGAATCACACTTAGGCCAGGGCAGCCTCAGCTAAGTGAGGCCGACCCTTGCCTGTGGAGAGCAAGGGCGACCTTTGCCGGTCATGGCTTGTGGCCGGCGACCGGTCACTAGCAAAAAGAAAAAGGGAAAGAGAAAAAGAGGAAAAAAAAGAAAAATTATAACAAATAAAAAAATTATTAACAAATTATAAAAAAAAATTTCACGTCAGCGCCATGCATGCTACGTAAGATACCTAGCTTCTATGTTAGCAATTTTAGGCCTAACATTGGCAAAACTTACAAAAATTTAAAACTAAATTGGTATAATTGAAAAGTTTATGACTAAATTGATACCAACACAATAGTTTTATGACTTTTTTAGTACTTTTCCCATGGGTCTTAACTACACACTTATCAAACTGTTGGCTACTCCCTGCTGTTCCAAACTGGCCGATGATGCTGCACTACAGTCCAATGTCTAGGCAAAATTAGCATACAGGTAATCCCAAGGTTTTAGCCAGATTGGGGAGATGCCTTTTAACTTTCTATCTTTTGAGGTAAAGTCAAAAGAGAGTGATTTGTCCTGAAACGTTTAGTGCAAAGAAGCATGATCAGAACCTTCAGCAGAACTAACATTGACTCCTCTCGAACCCAAATTGTCATTGTCTACATGGCGTTCATGTAAGTCAGCTCCGCCCGAGAAGTCCAATGGCGACGGCGGCCACTCGAAGACTTCGTATTTGAACTCGAACCCATGAATTTTCCAGGGTACAGGTTTGGAATTTCGGGTTTCGAAGCTCCCGTCACTTGCCTGCACATGTTCCGCTGCAAGTTGTTGAAAAGATACACGGGCTTGGCGATGCTTTTGTTTCTGTCAAACAATTAGTGTTTTATATGGTGATTTTTGTCACACAGCCGAAATAGAAAAGGTACACGGGTTTCTCCTCAATTGCATTGCATTTGCACAGTGAAATGTCAAGTGTGCCATCAAAATACAGTTTTAAAGCTTATTCAATCCAACCAATTGTCATAATAGGGAAAATGACACAAATAATATATGAA
This sequence comes from Syzygium aromaticum, assembly GCA_024500025.1. Lineage (NCBI taxonomy): Eukaryota > Viridiplantae > Streptophyta > Magnoliopsida > Myrtales > Myrtaceae > Syzygium > Syzygium aromaticum. The sequence goes on along the minus strand of CM044888.1, from coordinate 21,761,925 downwards.
TTTTGGTTGAATGTGCAGTATCATCCCTGGACTTTTAATATGTTCAATGCGATTCATAAACTGTTGGTAAATATTCGATCTGGTCCTAAACTAAATGAAATATTTATTATAAAATCATTATGCTAACTCAATGTTTAACGCGGCTTGCAATCTGTTAAGTTTAAACAGTAGGCAATAAATAAAAGAGTTGCATATGGATTATTCAAATAAGATATTCGTCTCAAATCAAGATATAATAGTTCGCGTTTTTTTTCCTTTTCTAAAATAAATGGATAAAAGAATAGATATGTTGCCTTGTCACTTTTAAAAATTTAACCCAACATTTAATAAATCACCTCATCAACTAACGCCCGATTTGTCGCTTGAGCAAACAAAAGGATTACATCAAATATTTATCAATAATTCAAGGGACACATTGAATAAATTAAAAATACAGGAAGAACATTACATGTCGGACCAAATTTTAAGAATTATTTGCGCCATTTTTCCCGTATAATATTAGGGCACTGTTAGCAATACCCAGGAAATTAATGGCAGCAGAATTTGAAGTCACTTTGAGGCAATATGATTGGGGTGGAAAATTTTCCCTGCTTTTGGCAGGCTGGTGCAGTGCTTTCGGCAGATACGCTGCTTCTCCACCCTTCACGCGACAAAGTTCTGATCAGTTTTTGTATGTTGCATCTCCTGAGTACGGACCATATTCAAATTGGATTAAATTTGTCCCCTGTTTCCCATCATAAGTTCTGCAAGAAATAGATGGAATTGCCAAAAGAAAAGAAAAGAAAAAAACTGCGTTTTGCAGTCAAAGGGCCATCATTAAAAAGTGGCGTGGGAGTTATTTCTTTTAAAAGAAAGATCGATGTCTTGAGCTTTACAGGCAGTGGCTGGTGACAGACGAATTCTGCAGATGTTGCAGCCGGCTACATTATTTCAAATGCCAACAAGGGTTGGTTGATCTAATTCATTTAGGAAATATACCTTTGTCTTGTAATTTGGTACGATTTCCGATTCAAAAGTGTCCGATCAAATTCCATATCGATGTGGATCGAACTAAACTCGATCATAAATACGACAGTTCGACTCATTCAATAAGAATATGACTTAGATGAGTTCGATTATCGATACATCGGAACATCCTAAGATAGTTCAGTTCGTATCTACTGTTTGGTGTTACACCAAAGCAGAACTTGTTGGGAGCCAATCCTAGTATGAGAGGATTGAATAGGGCCAACTTATCGTGTACATCTAGTCATGCATTGCAAGCGAATATTTGTCTTCACTTTTACTATTTCCAAGAAGTGCGTGCCTGAACAAAAGTTTCCCTTCTTGAGCATCTTGTCTCGGAATTTCTGTAGGAACGTCTTATATCCTCTAGCCCAATGCCGCGCATGATAACGCCCTGGCCAGACCAACCGGCTTAGCTTATCGGCGTCCCACCCCATATTCGCAAATCGATCATGTCCAAGATGAATCCAAGCAACGACCCTTATGAATCAGTCCCTCACAAAAGAACAGATTCTTAAGCAACTCTCTGTTAAAGATTCATGAAGGAGGTTACAGTAGAGCAATTGCTGGTACCGAACCACCAATGTCTACAACATGAGGTAGACACATTGACATGCACAAGAAAGTCACACATGATACACAGATGGGTTCTGTCACATGCAAGAAGCTGCTCTTTCTTTCTTCAACCAAAATGATGGAGAAAAAAAGATGCTTTCGCAAAAATCCGCATCTGTATTACTCAACTCAAGAGAGGCTTCTCTGCATGCAACCCACTCTCGAAGCAATCTTCTTCATTTGGGTGATAACCCTCTTTCACTTTTGCCCAAAGCACGGAATACAGGCCAGTGAACATGAGGACCATGCTGGCGAGACTGCATTAGCGGCTTGCATCAGCTCAATTCGAACCAACATGCAATTTTAATACGTTTCAGATCAATTCTATGGGGGGCTACTTCTATCAGTGCTATAGATCTCACCTTGGCATGTTGATCGCGTCTCCTAATCTTATGGCTGAGTACATAACCGAGCAGACAGTTGCGATGGGGTTAAACATAGAAGGAAGGACTGCCCCTCTCTTTTTTATGGCCCAACATGTGAAGCCTACGCACGATCCGCCGATGCCACCTCCCTGTGCATTTGAGAATTTCGTGAAGCCCAACGACAAAAGAAAGCGCAGAAACAGAATCGGGCAATGCGTCATGTTTGCATTTGTTTCCGAGAGGTATTCAGTGAGAGAAGACCAAAGTTTCATCTCACCAGAAAAGTAAAGGCGACCAACTTGCCGAAGCTCAAAAACGGCCAGCCATTGTCCAATTTGTGGTCTTCAAATAACTGTACAGCTGCAGTCATACTTGCACCAACCAAGGACATGATAGCGCACATTGAGATTGGTGCCGGAAATTCGGCCAAAGCGACTGCCTGTGAAGCCGCAGAAAGCAAATAAGGAGAAAAAGATGAGTAGGCCAATTCGCAATCCCTTTAACTGTCAGAGGATCGAAACAAATGTCCATCGAAGTAATCAACTGCACTTCAGCAGAATATACCTGCAGGATGGAATTGCTTGATAGGGCAAGGCCCGCTGCAATAAGATAGAAGCAACCGATGATCTTTTGTTGGTCGAAAGTCGTATCTCTCGCGAGAGATGGGTGGGGAGCCTCTTCAGCGGCACTACATAGGCTCATTGTGACGGCCCCCGAAACACACAACACCGTGCCTAATACTTTGACTTTGCTGTACGAGCAACTTAACTTAACTTTCTCTAACCTGCATAAGCACGAGCATTTCCAATTGAATAAACACAGAACATGGTAACGGTACCGAAAGCTGCAACATTACTTCACATAGTCGGCCCAACTTTCAATATCCACTAAGCGATCGTGTGCATGTTTAATCCACAAGATTTAATACTGTCTTAGAACTATTTTCTGTGGGATGATTTTGCTCAAAGATGGATTAAATCTATGTTTTGACGAGAACCCGAGTGAGAACAATTTTCGAGAAAAATAATCAGCGCAATTGAAGCGTAAGAGAAAATTGCAAAAGAAACCCCAGGGACGGGGTACTACCGAGTAATCCATGCGATGACGAAGATAAGCCCAGGAGCAAGGTTCAGCATGGCGGTTGCGATGGCCGGTGAAGTCAATTTAACCCCCTTCACGAACAGAGTTTGGAACAGAGTCACCCTGACCCAGACACAGAAAGAAAGAAGAAAAATTAAAAGATTCATTAATGCGATCGTGTAGGTAAAATATGAACTTCAAGTTGACATGCAGTCGCAAAGTTGCCAAAATACCCTGAAAGGGAGATGAGAACAAGTTGAACCATCAACCTCAGGCTGAGCTTCTTGGGCCACATGCTCCTGCAACATGAACAACAGGAGATCAAGCATCATTCTCACAAGCGCAAATGCGCACAGAGAGCAAGATGATACCTTTCAAACCAAAAGGCAATGGGGGAGAGAACAAGGAAGGTGGCAAAGGAAGAGAAGTAGACAAAAGTGAGAGGGTCGAGGCCAAGGGACATGAGGTAGCTCAGCATCACTGAGTTGCTCGCATACAAAAATTGAATCCCGATCAAACCCCCAATCAGTCCCACTTCTTCCAACACCTTTTTGCCCTTGTACCACTCCATTAGTCTCTCTCTGTCGCTCTCCACAACAACAACGAAGAAGAAGAAGAAGCTACAGCAGAAAACTGTTGGTAAAGATGGAAAAAATAAGTAATCCCAGGAGACAATAGCCTCTTTGCTCCTCCGCACAGAATAAATAAAGGGAACAGGAACAACAGCCAGCTTCGTAGTTAAAAGTTAAACCCAGCAAATAAATGGAAAGAAATCAGATGATTTTTGGTATGTTTTTTTTTTTGGTGATTTGAAGAATCACACAAAAAATCCTCTCTTTAAGAGCTTAATCAACTATGGCTATGAAATACACTACCAATAATGGCTATGAAATTCATTATGGATAAATACACTGAAAGTCCTAAAATTTATCACGAAAATGCAATTGAATCCTAAAACTTTCAAAAAGTGCAATTAAGTCTTAAGACTTGTCGTGAAAGTGCAATCGAATCTTAAAAATTTTAAAACATACAATTAAATTCTAAAACTTGTCATAAAAGTACTATCAAGTCCTAAAACTTTCAAAAAGTATTATCAATGAAAGGATTTGATTGGATCAATTTGACAAGTTTTAGGACTTGATTTCGTTTTTTTTTAAGATTTAGAACTCAATTGCACTTTTGTGACAAGTTTTAGGACTTAATTACATTTTTTAAAAGTTTTAGGACTTAATTGTACTTTCGTGACAAGTTTTAGAACTTCCAATGTACTTATCTAAATTCATTAAGAGCTTAATCAACCTCTCTTTCATCACAACTTTGCAATATTCTCACCTTAAGAGGGACAATAATTTTTAATTAGTGTATCGTTAGATCAACAAATGACTTGTGTTATTACTCATATAAACCTAATTCATGGTATCGCTAATCACATAGGTTAAATTACTAACACTGGTAATTTCTTCAACAAGCTTACGTTCTATTCCCCTCGATATAGTCAGAGGATCGGCTGAATTCACTTTTGACTTCATATAATTAATGAACATAGTTCTATCTTTAAGCCATTGCTTTGCCACATCACATCTCAATCAGATATGTCTCTTTTCACCATTGAAAGTTTCATTCTTTACAATGGATGACAATGCCTAGACACAAAAGGTATTAATTTTAAAAAGTTTTTCAATTACTCGGCCTCATTTTTAGGTGTGAGTTTGAGAAGATTTTTCTCTTTCCAAATAACTTGAGTAGTTCTCGAATCATCAAGATAAATAATCTCTTCTCCTTCCTTACTAGAGTGTAGGATAATAAACATGTATGGTAGCACCTGAGTCTACCATCCATTCTTTCACATCGGCCACAATATTGGCTTGAGAAATGATCGCAACAATTATTGCATCGAAATCATCTACTTCCAACCAAATTAATTTTTGATTTAGCAAGATTGTCAATTCGTCCACAATTTTGTTTAGCTGATTTCTAAGTCACAGCACCTCTACCATGGGTGAACACGTATCCACTAGTAGATTTTGTCTCATCTGAATTCGAGATTCAATTAGCATCATTATATCATTTTAATACAGAGGAAAATCGACTATGTATGATGCCATAGTTTATGGTTCCTTGAATAACATGAAAATCCAATCCAAGAACCTCTTACCCAGTGTATTTCTAAATAAAAATTGATGTGTTCCAACTATGGAAATACAAATATTCATGGAATAGGCTTGATTCGATAAAACCACAAATTCATGGAATATGCTTGATTAGATAAAATCAAATTCAAAAGGAAGACACACGACAAGAATTCACTAAAAACTCACTTACAAGACGTCGAATTTCAAAACTTGGAACGAAAGGATCATGAGCTATGTGTGTTCATTGACTTCAGGTGCCGTAACAATGGCCGAAAAAACTTGACCTCATTCGTTAACGGCGTGCTTTACCAATTACCATCATCGGGAGAGAATTCACTTACCTGAATTAGTGATATCACCATCCGACAAATCATCCTACTCCTCCTCCCCGTCAATGACCTCTCCGTTGACGCTTTCGCCATAATTGCTCTCCATTGGTTTCTTGTTTGGGTTATTGCGCGAACGACAACCGAAGCTCACCCATGGTTTTGCTTGAGAAGGTACGCAAAAGCATTGTGTAAAAATAATGTAGCGATGAAAATCTGAACATAAAAATGATCCTAAAATTCAAATAAAACAAAAACGACCTGATTATTGGCACTCTTAATTATTCTTAAGATTGTTGTATAAAACTGTTGGAAAAGGGGACAAAAAGCTTTTTGTAGATGAGAGGGCTAAATAAATTAAATCAAACGGTAAAAATGATGGGGGTGTCCAAAAACCCTGGCTTCTCTTTTCATGCATCAAGCTTTTTGAGTGTGTCTTCTACTTATTGCTCCCTGATTACTGGATGATGTTGACGGGACTGCTGGTGTTTTTTTGTCCCTCCTACTGTTTTCATCTCCCATTTTGCTTGCGTGTACGTATCCCCGCCATCTCTCTCTCCGTTATGTATCTAGATACCACACAAATTTGGTCTCAAAAATTACAGACTTTCTTTAATCGAAATTTTAACAAGCATCTCAAAACCTTTTTCAAATTCCAACTAGAGTTTCTGACGATCGAGACTAAAAGCTTTTAAAACGGAGGTCGATCGGCATTGGAAAACCAACGAGGAATGCATGCTAAAATTTCTGTGTCACACAACACCATCTCGGGAAACTTTCCAACCGATACCGACTTCCTTCAGTGTCACCATGTAAATTGTAAGCCAACCCATGAAATTATCTTATTATTTCCAAAAAGTTACAGAATAACGAAATATAAAAAAGCAGTCAAAAAGAAATTGCGCACAAGCGAATAAAAGTGGCCTTAAATTATTTGAATCTGACAGATCTCAACTCGAGAAGCAGCACACCCCCTCTTTCAATTCTCACCCAGTTCCCCATCCAATTCAATTTGGTGCTCGACACGTGTCGAGCTCCGGAGTCGGACGAAAAGGCTCTTGCGCTGCCAGGTTGTGCCACTGCCAGGTGTTCCGGCGGTCGGTTACTGCCGTGCCATCCACCGATTGCTGCTACCTCCTAAATATTGAAACAAACGAAACATTATTATAATTATTCGGGAAAAGTGTTAAAAAAGTTCCAAATTTTTTGTATTAGTGTCAATTTAAACGTGTCAATTCAGTCATAAGTCTTTTGTATTGATGTCAATTCAATCATAAATATTTTTTTTATGCCAATTCAGTCTTGTACCTTTTGCATTGATATCAATTCAGTCATAAACATTTTATCTTTGTGTCAATTCAGTCTTTCTAGCCAATTTTAGCTGGATTTTGCTAACATGGACACCGACGTTGACGTGAATAACTTTTAATAATATTTTGAGAAAAGACCACTAAAAACTTCAAATTATGTCATCTGTGATACATTTACCATAAACTTTTTTTGTGACACAAAAAACCCCAAATTATGCTATTTGTGACACATTTACCCCATTGTACTTTAGTTCATGGGTATTTTCGTATTTTTTACCTTTTTTTTTGCTTTTTTTTTCCTTTCTTGTGAGGGCAGCCCTCATCGGCGTCGGGCAAGAGCCACCCTCATCGGCGTCGGGCAAGAGCCACCCTCATCGGCGTCGAGCGAGGGTGGCCCTCACTAGATCCGGCGAGGGCCGCCCTCGCCGGCATCGGGCGAGGGTCACCTCGCTTGGGTGAGCGAGGGCGTCCCTCGCTTGACTCAAGTGAGGGCGGCCCTCGCCGGCGTCAGGCGAGGGTCACCCTTGCCTGAGTCGGGCCAGGGCGCCCTCGCTCGCCCAAGCGAGGCGACCCTCGCTCGGCTTAGGCGAGGGCCGCCCTCGTCCGACGCCAACGAGGGTTGCCCTCAACAGATCCGGTGAAGGTTGCCCTCGACTGAGTCAGGCAAGGGTCGCCTCGCCTGGGCGAGCGAGGGCGGCCCTTGCCTGACTTAGGCAAGGGCGACCCTCTCCCAAAGTCAGCGAGGGTCGCCTCGCCCAATGTCAGCAAGGGCGGCTTTCGCCAAATCCAGGGAGGGCGACCCTTGTCGGAAAGGGAAAAAAAAAAGACAAAAAGACAAAATATTGGATAAATGTGCCACAAATAGCATAGTTTGGGATTTTTTGTATCACAAAAAAAAGTTCAAGATAAATATGTCACAAGTGACAAAATTTGAGGTTTTTGGTGATTTTTTCCCTAATATTTTAATATTTTGTGAATTTTTTATTTTTCTTTTCTTTTTTTTTTTCTTTTTTTTTTTTCCTCTCGTCCCTCCTTCCTCTAGCCGATCTCCAGATCGGCAACTGGCCAGAGGCCAGCGCGGGCGGCCTCGTGCAAGGCTAGTGAGGCTCGAGCCTCACCAGCGATTGGGCAAGACCCGACCTCACCAGAGGTCGTGAGGTTGAAGGCCTTTGGCGAGGGCTCAAGCCTCGCCAGCGGTTGGGTGAGGACCGACCTCGCCGATCTCTGGCCTTTGGCCGGTACTTGAACCTATAAGAAGAAGGGAGAGGAGGAAAAAAAAGAAAAATATATTAAAATATTATTAAAAATTGTTAATGTCAGCACCGGTGACCAGCGTCCACGTCAGTAAAATCCGGTTAAAATTGGCCGGAAGAACTGAATTGGCACAAAGGTAAAATGTTTAGGGCCTAATAAACACAAAAAAATATTTATAACTAAATTAACACAAATGCAAAAGGTTTAGGACTGAATTGGCACAACAAAAAGGTTTAGGAATAAATTGGCACAAATGTCAAAGGTTTAGGACTTTTTTTACACTTCTCCCGTAATTATTCTATCCGCCATACAAAAGTTTTTGTGTATGCATGGTCCAGTCATTTCGGGACGATGGCAAAGCTGATATCTACAAGGTTAAAGGGGAACTTTGACATCCCTGAAAAGCAGTGGAGAGAGGATGTTACAAGTGATGGTTTCGATTACCTTCACAAGTGATTTTTCCATAAGCATTCGGGGCGATATAATCCTAATGTAAAAGCCATCTCATCTAATTTTCAAGCATTAAGATCCGTTTCGGTCGTGAATGAGTATCATAACGCATTCTCCAATTCTCATATACCCATTCTTTCGTGATGAAAAATTCATGCTTTCAAAGCTTTGGGGTATTTGATCGCCGTCTAGTTAAAAAAAACACTGAGTTTTAAAATTGTCCTCGAACAACATCTGAGCGGCTTCGCCGCTAAAGCGAGGTGCTACAGATCACAGACGATTGTCGACAACTTGAGGAAGGGTCGATAAGAGAGGAGGGTAGAGATCATTGAGACCTATTGTCGATCACGTTTCATCGGCACATGAACCAATTGGGACCACATGAAGGAAGCACAAACGGGAGAAAAAGAGGAGCCAGATCCAAAAGGAACGAGTCAGAGAAAAAAGAAAAGCGGAAGGAAGATGCCGATCGTCTTTAATATCTTGCTCGGTGGAAAAGGATATTTCGTGGACAAGTCGAATCAAAAGGAGACCAACTAACTAATTTTCGATTCCCCGTCCTTTGTTCCATATCGAATTCCTACGAAAGAATCTGGACGTACCCACTAATGCTCCTTCAGAGTCTGCGGCTTGTCTTCATTACTCGCTTTCGATTCGTTGGTCATTTTTCTACCATCATACTGTGGAATGACAATGAATGTTCTCCAACTTTCAAAAGACTTGACGGCGAAGGGTCGTTTAGATCGATTTAGGATGCCAATTCTAGGTTGAAGATTGATCGGTCACTGAGCGGGACCCAGAGAAAATCGAGTACCCATTTATCAACGGACAACATCAAATCGAAGAGAAATCAAAGAAGCACCGCCCTCAAGAAACAGGAAGAGCAAGAAAACAGAACACATCACAAGGGCCCCTATCATTCCAAAAGCCAAAAAGGCTGGAGCTTTGACACCAATCATCCCACTATGATAGCAGGCTTGGAATAGAGATCCGCTAATAGATAGAAATAGGAAAGGCGGCAATCACATTAAGGAACAAAACTAACTAGCAAATTCGACAAGCTTTCTCACAGTGCACAGCACCGCCGGTTAATTATTAGCAGTAGCACTGCGAATCTTGCATATAGTCAAATGGTGTATGGTAGCAAAGTGATCCAAAATATTAAGTTGTCATTCTATTTTCAGCTAGGCTATTAAGTCGTCATAATGCTGCATTTGTTGCCCGCCCAGTTACCCTGCAGGTCACATAAGCAGAGCTCTAAAAGCATAAGCTAAGAGTGGACATGTAAATCGAGCAAACTCACAAAAGTGCAATAATGATCCTCTCAGCACCATCACACCATTCTCGTTTGTGCTATAAAACGATAGCTAAGTACTGAATCTCATCTGACATGCTTGGGAGTGACTTCAAAACTGCACGGTCACTCTAATATTGCAATTTCTACTTCCACATACTGAAAACCCCATGAAACTATAGCAACTGTATCAGAAAGAAGTAGAAGAGGAAATCACATCTTTCTTCATCTGTACTTGAAGGAAATTCAATAGCATGATGACATCGAAATATAAACATCAGTAGAGAAACAAATACCATCTCTACTTACTTATTCGAGGCTTTTCACTTTCTGTCAGTGAGGGGAACAAAATCAGCGAGATTTCAAAAAATATCTCATACGAAGCAATTGGTATTTCTAAAGAGAATTCCCTGGATTACAACAAAAACTCACTTTCCAATCACAAGTCTCTTCTTCAAGTAGAGGTCACCTTGGAACTGATAGACCGAGCACTAAAGAAAGAAAAATAAAGACAGGTATCAGAGCCCGTTGCAGGAACTAGGCACACTTAAATCAAACGTTAAAGAAAAACATTAGAATAGTAATTAATATCATATAATCTCAAGGGTCCTAAGGTTGAGCTTGAGTTTGCTCAAAAGTAACAATTGTAAAATTATAAGCATCTTATCATTAATATCCCAATGTTGAAAACATTGCCAAATGGCTACAGAGTCCTCTCATATCCCATGTTAAAAGCATTGTCAAATGGGTACAGAATTTTCATCAAATATCTGTAAACTAACAAGAGGAAAATCTAATATTCCGAGGATCATCATTCTCAAAATAGTGAAGAATAAACAAATGTGGGTCCACCTCTTGAAACAGCATGCCTTTACGTACCATCAATTCCATCTGGGAAAAGGAGAACTTTTTGTCACAGGAACTAGAATACTAAGAACTCAATGTATGAAAGTGCCAAAACCAAATCCGCAAATCATTACATAGCCACTCTAAATGTTAGGCCACTACTGAGAGACTCCACCTACAGTGATCAGTTGGTGCTTTGCTCATTCTCATTATATGTTCTTTGTCCCTGTAATTAAATCATCATCAATCTGAATTACCAACGTAATTTTTTCACTATCCCACATTTAGCTTACCAATGTATACATCTATGATCTTGCGCCCCCCCTTCCCCACCCAAAAAAAAAAAAAAACCAAAAACACAAAACCCCCTAAGGTAGATTTGGGCTTTGGTTCAACCAATCCTTCATCAAATCCTTCAACTGCATAAATATTCGCATATCCTTTTGAAAAGACTCCAAAACTCCTCCATGAAGAGGGTCGTGATACACAATAATTTCCTAAAATCTATTTGAGAATGAATTCTTTTAGTCAAAGAATACATAACCATAGTAGGAAGAAAGAACTGGATAAAGACTCCAAAACTCCTTCATGAAGGGGGTCGCGATGCACATTAATTGCCTAAATTCTATTTGAGAATGAATTCTTTCAGTCAAAGCATACATAACGATAGTAGGAAGAAAGAAGTGGATGAAGCAAATTCCATTGTCCTTCACCCCAACTATAACAGCAGGTGCAGTCAAAATCCTATGAGCACTATTGTGTAAAACAACAAAAGGATCGAAATGGGCAAGTTCTGAAGTACCATTTCTTTCAAGTTCAACCACTCAGAACATCATGTGCCTGCAGGGACCAAATATTCCAATTAGATGCTATAAGTATCCTATCCATTATTTAATGCGCATCTGCCTGAGAAATAAATTAATCTACTCTCGAAGAGTTTATCAAAATTCCAAGAAAGCAAGAACGGCTTAATCATTTGTCCCTCGAGCAAATGAAGACTGAATGCCACCGAGAGAGGTCGTTACTAGCACACTACTCTAATTGCTTCATCTCACGAAAACGGATTGGTCAGGCAAAATCATGATTTAGCTGAATTCTAACGACCCCGATCTCCATAGTTGGCTACCCTGATACGAGTCCCTACTCGATATCATCTACTCTTCATTACCCAAATGCTGTTAAGGAATATTTCCTAGTTAGAGAAGGCATGACCAGTATCATCGGAGCCTACGAGATATAACCTGACGAACAACAACCATTCGAGAACATAAAGAGCATCAAACATTCAGAACAAATAGTAGGAAAAGCCAAAGGAAAAAAATGGCCACTCACACGAAAAAACACAAAATTCATATTAGAGCCCTGGAGAGGTGCAGCAAAGAATACCCTGTGAGAGCGCCCGGCAACTCCTCGACGTCGTGCTCAGGCACGACGTCAACCGCGCCGCCGACACCGCGCTGTGCAGCGGCAACAGCGACTGCACGCACGCGAGCTCCGCCGGCGACCTGAAGAAGTCCCACAACAAACAGCAAATCGAACAGCGATCAAAAGACATCCAATCAGAACGAATTGCGCCCCGCGAGGAACGCGTAACGAAGCAGGACACGCGATGATTCCACGAAACGAAATTTCTAGAGAGAGAGAGGAGGGGGTGGGGACCTGGAAGAGAAGAAACGGCGGAGCGGATAAGAAGTCGACCGGGCCGGGAGAGGAGATCGGGAGGAGGCGGCGGCGGATCCGAGCTGCGGAGCCGTACGGACGCTCGACCTGAGGGCCGGTCCGAGGGACGTCGAGGCTCTCCGCATCGCTCTGCTGCAAGCGGACGCCATTGACGTCGAGCTTCGCTGAGGAATCTACGGCTTCGCGGGGTCGAAATCGGTGGGAAATGGCGGAGGACTCTTCTTCGTCGCGGCGGGAGGGGCTTAGGGTTTTGGCAGATTCGGGTGGAGCAGATCGGAACCGAAACGGGCCGGAGCCGGGCCGGGTCGGATAGCCGGATGTTTGGGTTTTGTTTCGATTAAAGTGGTTTTTTTCTTTTTGGGAAAATTGATACGGACGGTCCTTAAATTTTGACTAATATGCAATATCGTCTTTGAACTGTTATTTTGTTCAGCATGATTCATGATCTATTGGTAGACCCAAAATGGGTCATAAAACTCATTTCTTAATCAATCGGTAAATAGATTAGTTATATTTATTAAATGAGTCATAAATTGATATAAACAAATTATGAATGTTAAATGGGTCATAAATTGATCGTATTGGGTCTATAGCTTATTTAAACTCAACTCATTTCTCTCGCTATTACTTAATCTCACGCTCACTTATTACACACTATCATCTTAGTTTGAGTATGAATTTTCATAAATTAAGTTAAATATGGAAGTATTTTAACAATATGAGTCTAGTCACATATGGGTTGGATATGGGTTGGATTAGGCATAGGTCATTAGATTTTCATTATATGAAAATGCGTCAAAATAGATTAAATGGTCTATTTGGGTTGGACCATTTCTTACCCGACCCGTCAATTTAACGGGTCTAATTATTGGTAAATGTTCAATGTAATCTTTCAGTTTGCTTAGACGATAAATCTAACATTATTTGATGATGTATATTAATATATGCTAAGTTGGATTTTAAAAAACGATGAGGTAATGTATCCATCTACTTTAATAAAATAAAAAATTAGAGCAAAAACAAGTCTATCGTTATTTGACGATATGAATTATTATATTCTAATTAGAGATGAATGTTTTACTTGGATTATGTAACTTTTTTGGGGTTGCTTATGATTCAAACTTGGGAAATTAAAAGCCCGGATTCTTTTAACTGGGAGAATCAATAGAAGGATAATATTGAATATTTTCACATGATCTAAAGACTAAATCGAGCATTTAAAAATAATGCAGGAACTGCATTGAACAAATTTAAATATCAAGAACGACATTATATATTGAACCCAAATTCATGGACCATTCGTGTCCTCCCTTTATTTTATTTTTGTTATGGTCGGAGTACACATTGATGGTATTAATAACATACCTTGCGTTGAGGTCGCTTAGGGGTATACGGAAAAGCAAGGCTAATTCGTCGAATTTGTGCGCTCACATAGGGAAAGCTGACGTGCCTCGGTTTTCTATTCGCACGATTTCTCAAGGGGGGATTTCATGACTTCCAAAGGATATCTAAAAAGCTCGTTGATGGTTAATTGCTTGGCATGGCAAAATTGTGCAATCTTTTGCATTGGCATTATTCTTATCTATCTATTTGTTAATAATGACTTCATCAATTAAGCTAACGATGGTTGAAAATATGAGATCAAATATATACAATTCGCCAGATGCAGTCCCAATCAATGACCGCGATAGCGTTTTGCAATAGAATGGCAGATTCGGTTAATTTTGTTAGGGACATTTGAATGAGGATGATCGATGGTCGCGTCCCGCTTCGCCCCCAATCAAGGGACCGAGACCGTATTCGCACGCAACCCGAGCACAAGGGGGCACGTTCTGTCGAACTCTTCTTCGGGAGACGAGGTCACTATATTCACGAGAGGAGTTTGGTTGAATATAAAGTTTAACGGGTCTCGACGTATGATGAATACCCAAGACTAAAACGTTACAAATCATAGAATCCGGGCCTAAAAAAAAAAGTGGTGCATTCATTAGTAATAATGGGAGATCAAATTAGGGAGGCCCAAAGCATTCCCACACCTCCACGTATGTGTGAAATTCCTCCTAGTTTTTTCTATACCCCGTAAAGTCAAAAAGAATAATGAGATTCCCACCGAAGAGAAAGCTAAGCTAAGCTAAGCAGAAGTGGCCACATATTATCTTCAGCACAGGAACAAGACGAGCACCGAAAGTGGCAAAGAAGTAGTGGTCCACTTAGACAACCTCATCGTCCCCAAGCCAATGGTGGAGCGGTCCGAGGGTGACTTCTCGGATTCCGAGAAGGAGCTCAGCTTGAAGTTCGGGTTTGACCCGTACAGTGCCTGCACGCCCTGCACGTCGTCGGTCCTGAGGTCCACCTTCCTCGTCCTCGGGCTCAGGCTCGGGTACATCACGGCCTCCTTCACCGAGGAGTGAGCCAGCCCGAGCACGTGCCCGATCTCGTGCGTGGCCACCGATTCCAGATCGATCGCCACCCTGGACGTGTCCCTGTCGAAGTCCACGGCCCACGTCTCGGCCGCGTCGAGGTGGAACCGCCCGTTCTCCGGGGAGAAGGCGTGGGCCAGCACCCCCAGCACCCCGTCGAAGGGCTCGCCGTCGCCGTGGTTGCCCCGGTAGAAGCCGATCCGGACGTCGGCCGCCCCGTAGTCCTCGACCTCCTCGAAGCTCACGGGGATCACCGCGGCCCACCTTGCGAAGGCCCTCCGGAAAGCCCCCCTCACCTCGTCCATGCTGAGGTAGCCAATCATGTTGCTCGGTGAGAACGAGTAGGTCAGGTTCGCGGGCGCTCCGCCGGCCCACCTTGGCTTGCCGTAGAAGTACGCATAGCGGCGGGTGGCGCGGAGCCCGTGGGAGGCGGCGGCATCACTGATGCCACACCTCGGCGTCGTGATTGCAGACACTGTATTGGAGTCGAGCTTCCCCGTGACCGGCAGCCCGAGCCTCTTCTGGTACGTGATCAGCGCGGATTGGAGCTCGCCATCGAAGACATCGGTGAAGTTGGAATCTGGGACCGAGAGGTAGCCGAAGAGGTTGAAGTACTTCTTGAGCTCCGACATGCCGGGGACTTTGGCACCCTGGCCAACGTCTAAGAACTTGGCGAAGCCTTGCCACGTGGCGTTCTCGGCGTCATCAGCGATTAATTCGGGCACGGGGTCCAGGAGGATTCTGGCGGCATAGCCGGAGCGAGAGAACAGAAGGAAAAAGAAAGCGAGGGAGGCGATGTGATTGAAGGATCGATGCATGGTTTTTGGATTTTGGATGCGTGGTGTTGTCTTGTTGCTCTTAGCTTTTGTTTGGGACTTGAAGGGCTTGGGATTTTGCATGAATGAAGAATCTTTTGTCTATTATGATGTGATGAATCTAGGGTGACGCCTTGGTAGATGAGAAAGAAGCACAAGAAATTGATTCAGAGTCCTTAGAAAGATATCCGGCTCTGAGGGTATTGGAGGTGGGTCAACCACTCGAGTCTCTGATCTGCTCTTTGAGAATTTTTTGCATCCATGGAAGACTTTGAATTGTTGTCATCTTAGCCTTGAGGTTTGGACGTGTTTTGTGCGTTCAAAGCCCGGGAGAAGTGGTCGCGTGTGGTGATTTAGGATCGTTTGATTGGTCAGGTTTAGTTGAGGCTTACTCCGTTGGTTGACCAAATTTGGTGGTTCCGATATACATACATGTCCTGTTTTCATTTCCTAGGGGGAAAAGGCATTCAAGTGAGCATTACGTCGTGCGTTCAACTAGCAACTCACGACAATCCCTTGATCTTTGACTTGCCTTGCGCGCATATGATGAAACAGAAACAATCATTTAGGTACCGCATGAAAACCATTCTGGTTCTATCCAGAACTGATTTTTTGTTCCCAGAATCAGTTTTGGACCAGAAACCCCTTTGATAACGCAATTTCATTTTTCTATTTTTGGGACAAGTTTTTGTTTCAAAACCGATTTTGAACTAGAAATCAGAACAAAAAAAAAAGAGTAGGTTTTCTATTTCTAGACAAAAAATGAGAATCATTTCTGAGAGAACTCTTTCTTCAAAACACATGTTCGTATGAAAGTCACGATCTTTGAGGTAAGAAAAAAAATCAAAAAATAAAAAATTTCAAAACTTAACAGAATGGTTTAGAATCTGTGGCTACCCATTTTGAGTGAAATTTAAATTTTTTTAGGTACCGAAAAAAATAAAAAAATATAAAATTTCAAAATTTCATAAAATAGTTTAGAGTATCTATGGCCACCCACTTTGAGCAAAATTTAATTTTTTTTTAGATGCCAAGAAAAATAAAAAATAATCAAAAAATTTAAAATTTAAAAACTTTACGGAATGTCTTAAAATACCTGTGGCCACCCAATTTGAGCAAAATTTTGTTTTTTAGGTGTCGAAAAAAATAAAAAAAAAAAGCAAAAAATCAAAAATTTTAAAATTTCACAGAATGGCTTAGAATACCTGTGGCCATCCACTTTGAGTGAAATTTAAATTTTTTTAGGTGCCGAAAAAAATAAAAAATTTTAAAACTTCACAGAATGGTTTAGAATACCTGTGGCCACCCACTTTGAGCGAAATTTAATTTTTTTTAGATGCCAAAAAAAATAAGCAAAAAAGTAAAAATTTCAAAACTTCAGTGAATTGCTTAAAATACCTGTGGCCACCTACTTTGAGAGAAATTTTATTTTTTTAGATGCCGAAAAAAGTAAAAAAAGCAAAAAATAAAAAATTTCAAAACTTTATAGAATGGTTTAGAATACCTGTGGCAATCTACTTGGAGCGAAATTTAAATTTTTTTAGGTGCCGAAAAAAATAAAAAATTAAAAAATTTCAAAACTTTACAAAATTACTTAGAATACCTGTGGCCACCTACTTTGAGTGAAATTTAATTTTTTTTAGGTGTCGGAAAAATTAAAAATAAGCAAAAAAGAAAAATTTTTAAAACTTCACATGATGGCTTAAAATACCTGTGACCAACCACTTTGAGTAAAATTTTATTTTTTTAGGTGCCGAAAAAAATAAAATAAAAAAAGCAAAAAATCAAAAATTTCAAAACTTCACATAGTGGCTTAGAATATGTGTGGCCATCCACTTTGAGTGAAATTTAATTTTCTTTAGGTGCCAAAAAAAATAAAAAATAAAAATAAAAAATACCATTTGGGCACCTAAAAAAAATTAAATTTTACTCAAAGTGGGTGGCTAGAGGTATTCTAAGTCATTTTGTAAAGTTTTAAAATTTTTGATTTTTTATGTTTTTTTTTGCACCTAAAAAAATTAAAATTTCACTCAAAGTGGATTGCCACATGTATTCTAAGTCATTCTATGAAGTTTTGAAATTTTTGGTTTTTTATGTTTTTTTGGCACCTAAAAAAATTTAAATTTTGCTAAAAATGGATGGCCACATGTATTTTAAGTCATTTTGTGAAGTTTTGAAATTTTTGATTTTTTGCTTTTTTTTCACCTCCAAAAATTAAAATTTCACTCAAAGTGGGTGCCCACAGGTATTCTAAGCTATTCTGTGAAGTTTTGAAATTTTTGAGTTTTTGAATTTTTTTGGGCACCTTAAAAAATTTAAATTTCATTCAAAGTGGGTGGCCACATGTATTTTAAACTATCCTGTGAAGTTTTGAAATTTTTGATTTTTTGATTTTTTTTGGGCACATAAAAAAATTTAAATTTCACTAAAAGTGGGTGGCCACAAATATTCTAAGCAATTCTGTGAAATTTTGAAATTTTTGATTTCTTGATTTTTTTTGAAAAAATTCAACAAATTTCTTGTTTTCTCTAAATCTGATTTTTTTTTTTATTTCCTCGACATTTTGATGATTTTTTCTGGAATTTTTCAATTTTTTGGGATTTTCTGAATTTTTTTAAAGATTTTTATGAATTTTTCGGAATTTTTTATTATTTTTATTCCATTTGAAAAAAATTGGATTTCTATTCGTAGAAATAGAATTTTATGTTGTTTATCAAACGGGCTTTTGTTTCAAGGAAATAGAAATTTTATTCTGTTATCAAACGGGTTTTTATTCTAGAAATAAAAATTTTTTGTCATTATCAAACGGGTTTTTTTCTCAGAAACTCATCTAGAAATCAAAAATAGAAAAATCTATTTCTAATTCAGGAACTCATTCCGGAATAGAATGATTATCATTCGCTACCTTACTTCTTCAGGAACACTAAAACGCAGAGACCCTAATGGCGGGTAGAGACTCCAGTCATGCATGACCTTCATCATATTCACGCGAAAACCTCTGTTATTATCATCAGCTACATACATCTTTAAATATTTGTATCTACACATAAGTTCGACCTAATATACCAAAGTACTTATAAACTTCCACTAACTAGAATTACAAAATCATCTTGTGGTGTGATGCGCAACTTCGAAAACCATGGCATAATGTATATACCCCTTTCGACAATGATCCCATTTTAACGCATTATCCAATCAACAAAAGCATAGCATTTCACCCTATGCAATTGTTGTCCTTGATAAGCATATTGAACACGAAATTGCACAGAATATAATAACTGCAACTTGTACTGATACATTTCAACAGCATCAACTCATTGATGACAGCTGAGAAAGGTCTCGGCATTTTTACTCTGCATAGTTACTTGGACATGCTAGGACCTTGTGAATCTTGAATGATTTCTCCTTCCACAAGAACAATGTCCTTGTCTACTCAACAAAAAATATACACATAAGGTTTCACGAATCTTATGTGGTTGAGCCATTCAGGTAAGAGCTATACATGATCACGCCATATCAGCAATCATGCATCTAAACAGAAACAGAATGGCTCATGTTTGAAGAAGTCAAGTGGCAAGCCGAGGCAATCGAAGAACCACCAACTTCTGGCTTTGTCCAATGTTGTTTGTAGATACAAGAGAAATTGCAAAAAAAAAAAAAAAGAGGGAAATGTCATCACCATTTTATGAATTCGTACTACAGTTACCGACAATACTACCCGGAGAATCAAAACAACCTATTCATAACCAAAAAAAAGCTAATAATAGTAAGCATGAAGTCGGAAATTTCACAGCGACTAGCATTCACATAACATCTGCTAAGCACTAGCTTTCCACTAAGGCACTACATCTCAAACTAACTTCAAAGAGCAATTGTCATTCCCTAGCTTTCTACCCACAATAAATATACACAAAGCATGTGCTGTATTGTATAGAGAGAACCCGATTAAATCTTGCCGTCCTAGAGCCTTCCTTAACCATGGTCATTCCCTGTCACAATCAAGCGGTCAATTGAACCATTCATATATATAATAAGAGAATAGAGCCAAACACTGCATGCGAAATTTTCACCTTTTACCAGTGCCCTTACTTTTGACTTCTGTGGCCTCTGTCATGTGAAGTAGAAGGCATCTTGGTAATTATCATGGAACTCTGAAGGCCTTCCAATAACTGCAAAGGAAAATATATAAATGAGAAAAGACAAACAAATTTCAAAAACTTCCCTTTCGGGGCAATCATTCTGAATATTAGCAGACTTAAATCATATTCTGAAGCAACATGCGCAATCTATCCTACCCGAAGTACCAATATTGTTAAGAAAATAAACACATCGTTACGCTTCCACACCAAAGTGAAATATAGTACCTAATTCTTTGTTCTTTCATTTTATGCCTATTGGTGTTCCAAAAGTACCCTTTTTAAGTCCTGGAGAGGAAGATGCTTCTTGGGTTGACATATTTGATTTCTCGTACACAGCCCTCTTTAATTCTAATGGGTTTCGAAGATAAAAAAAACCTTTCTACTGGCATACTTCACTAAATCAGTCTAAGCCGGAAAGCCGTCAAGCAGGCAAAGTCTAGCTGCCTATTCGATTCCGAAAGTCCTGCTAAGATTAGCAGCTTTTGCTCGAGCAGCGGTTACACGTCCTTCCACCAAAATGAGTTGAAATGCCCGTATGCCTAATCTATGCAGAGAAGGTGCTCTATTCAGCAATACGGGATGCCCCTGCATCACTTCTTGCTAAGCCTTTTCATGAACTCCCAGCCCTGAAAAGGTTTTCAGCTTGCTAAAGGCATACTTTTTTTTTTTCCAGAAAATCTAAAGGCACACTTATTAGCAGCAGAATGCACGAATGCATATATACACATCAAAGTAAAGGTATTCATGTGTTCCTTCCCTGCAACTATTAGTAACATATGATCTGTTCCTTCCCAGCAAGTATTAGTAAAATATGACCGCGGAAACTCATCTAGTCAAATGAAAAGTCACAAACAAAAAAGCGTTGATAAAAGGACCACAATGCCAATAAGAACAGAGCAAAGAACAGAGCAATTACTCTTGAAGTGGGCTGAATTCGACGATTAGATCTTCGAGGCTCAACAGCTTCAGAGGTTGCATTTGTGGCATTATTATTGAAAGATTTGTCCTCAAGTGTAGCCAATTTGCCACCAGGCACTTTTCCTTTATTACCCCTTTCAACCTTTGCACTGGTTGTGAAAGTCCTT
This sequence comes from Syzygium aromaticum, assembly GCA_024500025.1. NCBI lineage: Eukaryota > Viridiplantae > Streptophyta > Magnoliopsida > Myrtales > Myrtaceae > Syzygium > Syzygium aromaticum. The sequence continues at coordinate 21,741,109 of CM044888.1, read as the reverse complement.
TTCAGAGAACTAGCATCCGACGAAGGAACTAGAGAAGAGATTGGACCTTCTGTCACCCCCTCACTATTAGAAAATGATCCATGTTCCGTTGAGTTGTGCTTTTCCGATGCATTTTCCTCATGGTCAGATGAATCCTTGCTCTTAATTCCAGGAAGTGTGCCATAGGAAGAACCAGCAGTTGTCAAATTATTCTTCCGCGGGATTGTTCTACTTGAAACATTTTGTGATCTTCCAGACCTAAGAATCTTGGGCTTGGATTCAACTATTCGTTTCTCCTTCGTATCATCTTTAGAAAAGATTTTCCATCCACGAGGTCCACTTCGCTGAGGCATCAAATAGTTTGCAAGTTTGACCGAGTCATTCAACTCATCAGTCTTCTGGTTGCCAACATAATGTTTGCTTACTTCCATGAACTTCCTCTTTTTTCCAGGTTTTGGAACACCAATTACCACTCTTGAACCTTCCTTTCGTAAACCAGTCCTTGCAGGTTTTAATCTGTCGATCCTCCTTTCAATTGTATTCTTCTTGCCGATATTAAACGTTTTTTCTTTGGCTGTTAGATCCAAAGATTCAACCACTTGAGGGTTCCCCGGTTCCACAACTTGAACACTCTCCTCTACCTTGTCCTTACCTTTGGATTCCAGTCCAGGAGTTCCCAACCTTGCACGCTTTTCCTGAGGCATACCCCCCTGGAAGCTCAAGGTTTAAATTAATTTACTTTAGGAAGAAGAAAAGGCAACTTTAGCTGGAACCAGATTTCATATAAACTTAGAAACACTGAATTAGAGTTGAAAATATGCCACAAAAAGAGTTTGATCACACAAAAGGACAAAAGGCACACCTCTCGATGCGTCTGAACATTCTCTCTCATACTTGACCACTCAATCCACTCCCCATCCTTCCAAATAAGAGAAGGCCGAAGCTGCCATGTTCTAACGACAGAAGTCTCTCCGTGAGCTGCATTCAAAATAAAAAAGGTTACATACAGGAGGCCACAGTGACTTGGTACAGTGACAAAGAGAAATTGAAAACCATGCCTGGAAAATGGACTGTTACTGAAGTTCCATCTCTGTTGCTTTTCTCAGTGACCTCTCCCTCCCACCAGCTGGGGAAAAAGATGAAAGAAAGTTGAAGCGCTACAGTGACAATTCATGTCAAGTGGAGATGAAAGGGGACCGTTAAAAACTATTTCTAATGAGAAATGACAATCATACTTCCTTGGCCTTTATCAGGAAGTATACATGCAACTAATTATCAATGTGGCTTAGTACCAACCATAAGGAGGAAAAATAAATTATAATTAAGCATTAAAGGAAACACTATAAAAGACGAAAATTCAAAATACAGGCATTTAGAAAAATAGGATGTATCATTGTCAGAGCATCACAAGGTAAACATTCAACATCCAAAAGAAACTGCAAACCTGTCTCGGATCCAGGCATCGACTTTATCTCCAACAGAACAAGTAAAATCACCCATGGCTGCTCTGCGTCTCTTTCTGGTTCCTTCAGATTTCAAGGCGGTCATAGGATGAGCAATGCGTACTCTGGGCGCTTTATCTACTTCACTTCTGAGCTCCACCCATTCCTTAAGCTTCCCAGCACCTGAACGTTGGCAAAACTGAAGAATTAAAAACATTGAAGAATTGAAATCAACAATTACATATCCTTAAGTAAGCTCTTCAGGTAAATCACCAATAGCAGTTATTGCCAAAAAAGCTCCAATAACTATGTGAATAGAGCTCAATCGGTCATACTAATTCCAAGGAAGCTTGCTCAAACATGAAAGAAATCCAAATAGGTAAAAAGCTGTTCCCAATGCCTACTGATAGACCAACCTTCAGGCAGAAGATGACTATGTTAACTCATATCATACCAACAGAATTCATCTCTTCTATACTAGCGAATATGAACACCATAATAAACAAAGCAAGCCTACGACATTTAGGAAGCCATGGACCTAATGGATCAAGCAAGACTTTTACACAACATAATCACTGTCAAAAGATCAAAATACTTCTATAAGTAAGTTTAACATTTCAAAGCAAGATGTAGCGACATGTCCATATGATCATCATTCACCATGCACTTTAAACTCAAAAAAACAAAACGTCAGAATTATCCACAATCATAATTTTCTTAAAAGGCGTACTAGAATACCTTCATTTGATGGAATCTCAGAGTAACATATATAGACCTTCCCATCCTTCAAGCTCAATACATTGGCCGAGAACCATGCAGCTTTGTACCCATCCCCATCTTTAAAAACCTACAGGTGAAATGATAGTTGATCAAGAAAACCCTTGAGCTGATGTCTAAGAGTAAAACACCGTCCTAGGAATGTTCTAAATTTGTGTCCTATCAGCCTAACAATGCTTTACCATAACCAACAGTCAATTGGAGAGACAACAAAAAATTGGAGGGTCATTTATACTAATTGGCGGAAGAAACAAACTTTTGTACACCTAACTTGTTTTCAAACTCCCATACTGCTTAAAGCAGGAAACAAAACAATTAACACAGGAAGAGTTTTAAAGAATAATCTGTCTTTCCCCAAAAAGAGAAATCATAGCTGAAAAGTCAACCTTTTTAATATCACGGGACAGAATTTGAAAGGGAATATAGATTCAGAAGAGGGGAGGTTTTCATATTAGAGTCACTCAATTTCCTTTTAAATTAACAAGGCTCCATCACTTGTGAATTGATTTACATGAGTTTCGGCTTGGAAAAGAATTTTATTGAGGTGCAAAGCTGGCTATCAAAACAATCAGGTCTTGTTAGTTATGATTATTTTTAATCAGTAACACAATTTCCTGCCTAAAAGTTTCTGCTTGCGCCAACACGTTGCTTCCAACAATCAACTCCTCGTACTTTTATAAAAAGAAAAATCCTCAATGCACAAAAGCAGATTTGCGTAGGAGCCCTGTTTCCACGTGGCTAACACACTCAATCCCTTCCAACACAAATTCAACATACCTCCACTTGGGAGCCTTCTGCAATGCCACTTTCCTTTGATGTCCTCAAGGTCTCGCCAATCTCTTCATGACTAACAGCAGATACATGATTTCCTCCAGTAGTTCCAGCCAAGTCAGATGCCTTGCGACCCTTCAGTCCTCTAAAATTCTTTCCATCAGAGTTGACCAAACTTGAGACTCCATCCATCAAGGTCCCATGCTTTTCTGACTTATCCCTCAAGCTTTCTCCTGAAGTAGGTGGTAAAGCATGCTGCATGCCACTCGCTCCTTTATCTTGGACGGGTCCTGCCTGCTGTTTGCCAGAAGCATCTGGTTTACTGTAAGCATTATTGTTGTTCGACTGCTCCCTGTTTCCATCATGCAGTTCTGCCCCATGACTAGAAGAAATTTGAGGCAATTTCCAAAAACCATCTGGTCCAGCTTCTATTAGTTCAGATATTGGTAAAGAATCCCCCATTGTAACAACTTTTCCAGCTTGTGATATAGCTTCCGCAGCCAGCTCAGCAGCTTTTACTATGGCATCTAGATTTTCAGCTCGTAATGAAGCAGCCGAAGCAGCTTCAATCCTTCTCCTGGCAGCCTCCTTTGCAGCAACAATCATTGAACTAGAACTTTTTGTTGCTCCAAGAGCAGAGAGAGAAAATCCATCATTTGAAATCTGAGTATTACTGCTAGGATTTAATGCTTCCTCAGCCATAAGTTTCGCCTGCAAAGCCGCATTTGATGCAACGCTAGCAGCTGCAGCTGCCGCCTTTGCAACAGAAGCAGCAGCTGCTATTGCAAAAGCTGCAGAAGCTAGTGTGACATCTGCAGCTGCTACAGGACCAGAATCCTTCTGCTTATTCAACTGATTCCACATTTCTTGACTGTGACCAATAGCTGCAGCAGCGAATGCAGCAGCATCCTCTGCCTGCCGTCTGGCCTCCTTCACTTTAATAATGGATTCCTCAGGTAATACACTCTTTTTATCCTGCTCTCCTGCTTTAGAATTACCAAGTGGGATTGGTGAAGGTACAGACACGTTATGTTTTCCTATGGAGGTCTCGGACAAAAAGCCAGTAACATTTGCTGCAGGGAGAGGTGCAGACTGATGGCTGGTCAGAGTAGCAATAGAACCCAGTTCCACTAGAGATTGGGAGTGGGAGGTGATCTGGCCGAGATCTCCAGAAGTTGATGCCTTTTTTCTCTTCCTGGGTTTCGGGTCGGTAGAAGGCTGACCAGGAGATACTGCCACCTTTTTGGCGTCAAGAGATGCAACAGAACTCCCAGGGAGAACACTAGCCTGAACTGCATCCTGCATGACTGGACCGGGAGCAACATTCTTCATTGCCGAAGAGAGAGAGACTGGAGACTCTTTTGCAGGTACTATTTTAATGGCTTCGGTCATAGGCAACGAGGGGAACCGAACACTCGGGTCAAGTACAGAAGTTTGAGGAGAAACGGACCAGGGCGCACGGAATGGGGTCTGTGACATCCAGCTGGTGCTATGTCCAAAATAATTCCCCAGAGGTGGAGTTTGATTGAGATGTACTGGTGAAAAAGCATGCTGATAATCCCTAACAGCTCCTTTAGGCAAAGACTGCAGGGCCTCAAATGAAGGGGTGGATATATTCCAAAGAGGAGAAGAAAGAGGTAGCACAGGGTTTGTGGCAGGAGAAGGTGTACTCTTGCTACTGCCTCTGCCAACAGGTGAAGGAGTAACTTTGTTTGAAACGATATTCTGTTTAGTTGACTGATCAGAAGCTGCATCAAGATCATAACATCAGAGCATAGCTCATGCACCTAAATTAAGAGTATAAAGCATCTTAAATACCTAAACAAGATTGTAAAGGGGTCTCGACGCTTGCCGGATGAACTGTTTGACCAAGTATCCTTTCCCTACATTTACGCCATGCGTTCTCCCACATGATCCGACCACCATCTGAGAGAGAAAATCTCGTGAAATAGCAGTAAATTGTACCTCTGAGCAAAGGGAAACTAAATTCTAACCACACTCACCGAATCCCCCAAATGCAGACAACATGTGCGCCTCCTCAGGTACAACTTTCGAACTGCAGCAATAAAATGGGATTAACAAATAAACAGTATTCAACCATTCTCATGAAAAAAGAGCCACGGAACTTCAACCACAATTTCACAGGTGGGAATCGGGTTTAAATGAGTGATGGTAGACTCAAAATACGAAGTGGATAGATATAACTTAGGTAAAAAGAAAAACCGCAACAAGCAATGCTCACATCAAAGACCCGTAAACAAAGATCTGTGCCCGCAATTGCACTTGTTGCAGGTCCGTGAAGGGCTGCTGGAAGACCACATTTGCGAAAGCTGAAGTGTTCAAATCGGGCAGACTAGAAACTGCCGTACTGGCACCAAATGGCTTGGCATTAGTGCCATCAACCTGCCCGAAGTGCTGCATCTCATTAGACTGTACAACCTGGTAAATTCCAGAAGGGTTCAAGGACCGGTAGCTTGACACCCCTGCTTCTGATTGTTTTAAAGCAGGTGTTCCTTTCGCAGAACTTCCCCTTTTAGCACTTTCCTTTCCTGCTGCCTTACTTGATGTTCTCCTTGCTTTACGCTCAGGTGTGTCTTTCATATGTCCTCGTACTGTATCCCTTGATTTTCTAGGACTTCCAGTGGTATTCGGCTGCAAAACTTTATTCTCCACTTGGACTAACGCTGGAGTTGAAGGAGATCGCTCTACAATCTTCAAAGGAAAAAAATCGTGATAAGGACTATTATACTTTTACTTCAGATGCATATTAAAGATCCATCTAGCATCTTGTGGAGACAATATGACATGAATACATTCAAGCACTTAAGCAAAAATTATCAACAAGAGGCCATAAAACAGTATTAAACAACAAAGAGAAACAAGTAACATACGGGAGATAATTTGGAATCTTTTACAGCAGGAAATTGTTGCCATTTCTTGGATCCTTCCATTGTGATCAAAGCACTAACATCAAAGGTAAAGCTCTTTTCATCTTTGGCTGCATCTGTCCCTTTCTGATCCACCAACACATTTGAATCCTTGTCATCAGAAGATGGAAGGTTCTGATGTGAAGAATTCTTATCTGCGTCCTCTATATTTACATCTTGAGAAAGCTCACTGCTACTTATAACAATTGGGGAGCTGCATTCAGCTTTGCTACTATCTGCATTATCAATTTCATCTTCCTGTGCACAAGATCTCACATGACATTCACTTAAAGGAGAAGATTTCATACAGCTTTCTGACGCTTTTAAAACATTCTCTGCAACATGAAACCCATCAGTCAGAATACGCAAGGTAGAGAGAGTGCACCAAAAGTAAGAAGATGACAGTGGTTTCCCATAGTATATCTGAGAGCAGATTTATAACTCCATTATTCACACTCCTCAATTAAGTTGTCCTCCAAAAACAATAGGGATAAAGAAAAGCATGAGTGCTAGTTCACCAGGAAAACTTCCTTACACACTCAAACTCTAAAATGAGATGCTATCATCTGTGCACAAATGCTTCCACAGAGATAGCTAGATTGTTACTTTAAATTCCCCATGATAAAATTTTAGACCCTAGTGACAAATGCTAGTCCAGGAATAAAAATCAATCTAATTCTTACCTGATTACCATTTTCACCAGTGATCCTGTCCCCTACAGTTCAATTGTCCAGGTGAAAAAAAGAATAATGCTTATGAATTTAACTTTCTAACAAAAATTTCATGACTGAGGTAGCTTGTAAAAGATATATACAATCATTTCCTCATTTTCTCATCTTCAATATTCCAGCCAAAAAAATCTTCTACATTTTGAAATGCTTAAAAGGGAACACAAAGAATTTAGAACCCAGGAGCGCGAGTTCATTCATTATGAACTGAAAAGTGTAAGGCTGATTAGTAGCCTGCTTCCTGTAATATTTTATAGCTGTCTACCGGTATCGGGTCATCACTCTTCAGAATGAAGATTAGACAGCGCTACATCACAAGAATGGAAATTGGAAGGTATGACCAACCTGGAGTGTAATGTTATACATAAAGTAGTACCGCCACCGAAGAAAAAAAAGATTTAACACCCCTAGGATTTATAGTATCTAAAGCTTCAGATACAAATATTCTGCTAAGGTTCAGCACATATTGGCTAAGGAAAAAATATAGCAGGATGGCCCATATAAAGGTGTTTCCAATTACCTGAATGCTTAAGATCCTTCTCAAATTTTTCTTCTGTAATCGTGTCCCCGTGTTTTTCTGGAACAGCTTCGATATGATCACTTTTATTCACCATGGGTTCACAAGAATCAAGACTCGCTTTGGGTGCCTTCTCAGTTTCATGATTAACCACCATAGGCACTGTAGCTTGAGATGCATCAAGAATATCTGTACTACCAGTGTCTGGGACAGGCTTGACCTGAGAAACTGTTTCAGATGACTGCTGTCCAGCAGTTCCAGAAGATGCATCCTTTATAGATGCAGAAAGTGGAGTCAGATCAGTACGTATTAATGAACCTAACAACAAGGTTGGCAAACTTACCGCATGCATTCGAATTTCACATTCTTCCAAGTTATCTCTTGCCATGGATTCTAATTCCTGTCTGGATGACTTTAGAGTCTCCTTATGATGATGAACGTCTTTTCTGTCATTATCCTCCGAAGACAATGAAAAATGACCTGTTTAACCAAATATTTATCTTACAATTCCCGTGGCAATTGATGATTAAAACCAGAGAAAAAATGACAATCAAACAAAGAATAAACTCCGTGACTAAACAGTAAACATTCAAATCACCTGGTTCACTCTCTCGCTCTATTTGTTTGATTTCAACTGAAGAAGAAGACTGGCTGCACTTTTCACCACTCGCATCTTGTTGACCAATTGTACCATCAGCATCTTTAGACGAATCGCTTGCTTGTGTTTCCTCATGCTGTCTTGGCAAAGAGCTTACTGTCATAAGGCCGGAAACACCATTAATTCCCTCGCTATCTTTCTCAAGAACTTTGTCATCGTCCACCTGCAGCAATGATGCAGCAGAGCCCTTGGCTAGCTGTTCGTTACAATCTGATTTATCATCGTTCTTGTCTATGGTATCAGTCTGCATTATCATCTCCTGATGGTTGGAGTCCATTGACTGCTTTGATCCAGAAACTGCCGGCTCAACAATTACTGCATCCTTTTTGCCTTCAGCTTCCAACTGTTCAACAGTTCCTGCATCTTTAGCAGAAACAATATTCTCGCTTATACTAGCTTGAACAGAAATCGGTGCATCACCAGTGCATCCTTCCATAACCTGTGGTCTGGTAGTAGAAGGCTCCTGGTCTGTACTGACACCAGTTTCAAGTGCATTTCCCTCCTCCTTATAATGCGCCTTGAAGCTCAAATTGGCATTACAGTCCAGATGGGAGGTTGGAATCTCAACTGCACTGTCAGCTGATATCTCGCTATTTCTTCTTTCCTCCATGCTTACTGCAAGGATCTCCCCCCCTTGCACATCACTATCTGTCTGTAAACCATCAACGTTCTCAACAGTGACATTTACCTGGTTTAGAGCAATTTGACTTTCCACTCCGTTACTGCTCATCACAATGTGATCTGTGACGCTAACTACATTATCACCTTGCACATCCAAAGAAGAACCAGCTTCTTGAGCACTATCATTAGAAGGTTTACCCTGCAAACTATGAACCTCCCCTTGAATTTTGACATCAGATTTGTCATTATTAGACAAACTCCCTTCAGCTTTAAAAGCTCCAGAGTTTCCATCCAGAGCACTTGGATCCACGTCAACTGACATTCCACCAACAAATGATTCACTATGAGTCCTTGATGCAACTTCAACTTGAGATAGCTCATCTACCATGGCCTCCTTTATAGTTGAAAAGTTTTGTAAAATCTCATCTGGTACTAAAGCCGACTGTGGGTTAACAGTTTCCTCTGAGTTTTCTAAGACACTATCATCATGTGTCAAAATAGGTTCCATTTCTTTTGTCGAGGTAGGTGGATTACAGGCATCTGCTGCCTCAATGGTAATTTGATTGAGTGTAGTTTCTTCCTGCCCAACAGATTTTAATAACATTTCAACAGACTCCGACGAGGTTGCTTCAGACCACACATTGTTATGCCTGGTTATTGAGCAAGGTACTGTATCACATGTACTGAATTCTATACCACTATTTCCACGAGAGAAATCCTCAATCCAATGATTATCTACGTTATTTGCAATTCCAAGAAAAACCTCACTTTCAACCAAACTGTCGAACCTCAGATGCCCTTGAAGGTTGTCGTCAAAATCAAATTTGGAAAGAGCATATGGCTGTAATACAGGAGAAAATTTTGAATTCCCCTCACCAGCTAAATGCTGATTCTGGCTCTGAAAATCATTTTCATCATAATCCATGGGTATAAACCTAGACAAGGAAAAGCGAGGAAGGGAAGAGAAAGGGTAGAGAAGGCGGTCACGTCACATGTAAGCTGAAAATGATGAGAAGAAAAAACATGCAACAACTAACATTCCAGATCATCATAACGATTTACTAACAACTCGAATAATCAAGAATATATTTCCAGCAAATCGCAAGCTACAAAAAAAGAGTACTCCCTTTCCCTCGGAAAAAATTCACGAAACATATAGATTCACCAGCTGGCAATATTAGCCATTACGCCTAATCCGACAGGAAAATGTTGTTGCGCACGTGAGACCAAATAGAGTTAGTTCGGCCCTCTTAAGCTAGTGTGACTAGATGCCAAGCTAGAAATATGCTACTTAAAAAGTCCATCACCTGTACACTAGTTCGAAATTAGATTAACATAGGATGCCATACACAGACTTAGAGGTAGATCAACAATGGAGCGGCAGTGCAAATTGAAACACAGAAAAGCACATCTATCTCAAGAAATTCCGTATTTCCTAGCACATCTAAACAGATCTTTCGAAAAGCACAGACATGTTCGGGAGGATTGTGGCCAATTCACCTAAAGCATGCAGTACATGATGCCCATTCTGACTGTTCAATTAATATTTAAGTGCAGATTAGCGAAAAGAGAGGCGTAGTTGAGAAGAAAAGCAACATATCCGAGTCAACACGCCAATGACTCTGCATCTCTTGTCCATTATGACAACAGGTACCATTCCTATAGTAATCATCTCGAACATCAGGAAAGGTTATGCCGCTGCAAATGATTAGGTTGAGGCACAAACCAACTGGGCAAGAAACAGCTCAAACACTGTCGCGGCCCAAGCAAAAAGCCCCCATTCTATCACAAGCTGGAGAAGAGAATTTCCCCTCCGCCGGAACAATTAAACAGAGATGACAGATGTATCAGCTCATCCGAGCAGCAAGCGAACTGCCCCCACAGCTCCTACTTCGGCCCAATGTTCAAATTCAGTCGTCGGCGGCACAAGAGAGACACAAAGGACCTAATTTACAATCGCAAAGCCAAATACTTTCCACGGACACGGTGGGACGAAACCACAATTTCAGGCCAGTACCACCGCACCGAGACACAAGGTCCGAGGAAAAAGAAAAAAACACGGCAATTATCAAATCCAAACACGAGAAGCCAACCCGCGGACGGGACGGGAAGACCTCGCGCCGGGCAATTTCAAGCACTTGTCAACAAACACAGTCAAAAACAGGTAAAAATCTCGCTGCTTTAGCCTTTCGGGTAAGTAAGGTAGGAAATGAACAGTACCAGAACAAGTAAGTCTAGAGAGGCTACCTCCCTCCATCCGGCGAACGAATCCAAGCCACACCGCTCAATCCTCAACTCTCGCTAATCGTACGGTCATCTGAACACGAGCAAACGAAACACGTCAGCCCCCCACCGCGCAACAATCAGGAACCGAGCTGAGAGGAAACGAACCAGCCTCCTCCTCCTCCTCCTCCTCCTCCTCCTCCGAAGAAGAAGAAGAAGAAGAAGAAGAGGAAGAGATGGACTCACCGGTGGATCAGTATCTCCGGCGAGATGGAGTTAGGGTTTCGGCGAATCAACGGCGAGGAGGAGAGAGAGAGGGTAGAGAGAGAGAGAGAGAGAGAGATGGGTAAGGTCGAAGCTGAAATTGAGAAAATACAAAAAAAAAAAAAGTCAGTGTGATGGGAAGAGCGCATGAGTGATGTTCTGTTTCGAGTTTTTCTTTCCCCCTTTCTCTTTTTAATTTCTTTTTTCGGATTTTTTTTTAATTTTTTTTTTGCCATTTTCCCCATCTGATGCTCGTTTTCAGCGCGGGGGGGGCGGAGGCGGAAAAAGAAGGAAAATCGTGCGGACGCGATCGAATTTGAAACGGGCGGGACCCCCCCCACGGCGCGGTGAAGATCGGACGGACGCGAGCAGGGGGAATGGATTCGACACGTGGCGGCGGACGATTCGCGGAGTGGTTGCGTCCGCGGGGAAGGGGCGGGGCGGGGCTTTGTTAGGGATACCGGCCGGTGGGATCAAGAGCCGTGCGATGGACGGCGGTGATGGGGTGCCTTCGTGGAGTCCCCGGTCACGGCCGGAGTCCCGCAGCTGGCCGAGTGGCCCCTTTTGGCCAATGAAAATGTGAGGCCGCGCTTCGTGACGACGCGTGGCGTGGGACAGTTCGATTGAGAGTCAGCAAAAGCTTGCGGAGATTTTTCTTTTCTTTGTTTTGTTTTTTTTTTTTTGGGAGGGGTGGCAGTTTCTGCTCTTATCCTGAAGCCGAGAAAAGGTTGGGGCCGACGAGAAGAATTATTTATTGGGCCCGGTGGGCTGTGTGGCCCAAACTTTTTGGGCCCATAAAGAGGGCTTGGCCGTGGGACTGTCGCGAATGGCCCGCCGAGGACCGTCTCCGGCGACCCTCTTCTTGTCTGAGCCTATTGGTGGCGACACCTCCGTTGACAGCTTGTTTGTCTTGTGGCCACCTTGGCAGCGCGGTCTTGATAAAAGGTACGTTCGTTTCATTGAAAACTTCACGATAAAGGAAAATGATTTTGTCATGGAAATTAATTTTAAAGAAAACAGTTAGTTTTTATTTGTTTGGTATTTTAGTGTAAATGATTCCCTTCTTATCGAGATGGAAAGTCATGTTCCTTGATCTAACCCTGTTATTTTCATTTTTCTTTTCTCTTAAAATATAAACTTATTGTTTTCAATCAATGAAAAACGTTTTCCGTAAACCAATTAGTTTCTCATCATCCGAACACCGTAAAATCGAAAATTAATTTCTCGCAGATAAATTTCCTTCAAACAAACGGACCCAAGGTATTAATTAGCCAAGCCTCCCTATAATCCACCGCAGTCAAATTACTATTGCTTTACAAATTACTACATCAAGATATAAGTTATGGTTAAATCAAATTAGAGAATCCACATTTTTTTTGTCGAAAGAAAATTTCATTCGTTTAGTAAGATCAAAGAGAAACATAAAAATCTTCAAAATAAAGGAAATCCCAAGGAGGTACAAAACAAAAGAGTACAACCTAGAGCTTCGAGACGCTCTCATCCCAATATAGCATTAAAAAACAATCAGTCGTTGATCACGGAACTGTCACTAATGTACACCAAAATCTTCTCCTACAAAAACTATGATTTGAAGTGTGCGCCTAGGTTTAACATCTTCAACACCATTATCATGTAGAGACGATCGCAACAACAACAACAATAACATGTTGAGCCACCATAGATCGAATGCCTCTAAAGAACTCCCAAATCTAGATTTAGATGAGCAGAGAAAAGCTCCCATTCTTATATCTAAACATTAATTGGGAGAGGAGACTTTGCCGAATCCAGAGAAGTCATAGAACCACGTCCTGGACATCCTGCTGGCTGGACTGAAGACAACGTTCTTACAGTGTTTTCAACGGCAATCAAATTTATTTGCCATGACAAGCAAAGTAAAACAACGACAATGAGAGGAAGAATATGGCAAACGAGGTGAAAAAAGGCTCCCGGATTAGATTAGGAGAAACAAACATTGAAAATCCAAGCCCAAGAAAGAAAAGTAGAGCAAGGCGGGCTCTCACCTTCAAAAATTGAAGTCGAGAGCAAATGAAGTTTCTATGAAGGAGAATTTTTTGAGAGAGAGAGGTTACCGATAAAGAGATTAGGATTTTTGTCAATCAGATGATTTCGCATTAGTTTCGAAATAAATGGACAAAAAGAGATAGTAATAAGCATTCCACCTTTTTAGGCAGTGACAGAGCACGTGCACAGATAAAAGCACACTAATTTTCCCACCGCAACTCCTGTAAATTTTCATTTTCGGCTTTCACTGCAAAAGACAAACGTGCTTCCGATCATCCTCATGCTTAGGAATCACTAGGTTTTCTATACAAAACGAAACAGGCCTAGACGAGTCAGATGGACAGGTTAGGCTCAAACAGGTATCACTTGCCCAACTGCACCACTTTGCTCAATCGAGACTTGGGTAGGCCCAAACAAGCGCAAGGTATCCGCCAATTGATCAAGTTTATTCTTCACTAACAAAGGATATTTAGCTCTCATGAAACGGTTGATTGAGAATCGTGAAGTTACGCATGCTAGTAAAGTTCATTGACTGGTACTAGATGTGTATGATAAGTAAATCTACACAAAAAATCAACACGGGCGGGACTTAAGTAAGTCGTTAAAGTCTCGTATCTCGTTCATACTTAGTGAAAGAAGATCTTCTAAGATGAATCACTACAGCCCATTCTCCCCTTTGCTAACCATATGGTGTCCGCTTCATAGGCGAGTCATTCCCTCGCTCCGCATAAACTATTATAAATTTTCGCCGTCTTCGTGTTACGTTTCTTGATCACGAGGATTAACGTGGGACGTTGAGTCAAGCAAGACGAGATATCTTCATGCCCCGGAGGTGAAGATGAGATAGAGAAACCGACCGGACATGGGTCGGGACGACAAACCTCCAAGAATGGCGACCCGCCCTGATCCATTCCCATTCCCATTCCCCTGACATCTTCATGGAAAGTTAGTGGATGGTCATTGGTGCTTGTCTCCATCGAACCTTTTGCGCTGTTTAATTAACGCAAATGCCCCTTAACATATTCATTCTCATATTTCACGAGGAGAATGACATTAGAACACTATTAGGGTTGACGGGGCCTTCGCTTCTATGGATATTCTCCCTCCGGAGCATATAATAATCTCCCCGAAGAGCGACCAGAATTCGCGTGTCTTATTGCACGTACATTACTAATTAAGTTGGTTGTCTTTATGCCCATTATCACCAATTATTACATGATTAAGAATTCATTGGCGGTTGGTCGGCACCCAACCACGGCGTGCCACTTGCATTTCCGGGTCCCATGGCCGGTGCCGGCTGTGGCCCTCCTTCATCTCTAGCTAATACATACTTAATTAGTCTAATGAAAGATTAAGAAATTAGTTAAAATAAGAAGACCACTATTCTAAAGGATTCTATCGGGACGAGTATATATGTGCGTCTTCCTCATCGGACCGAAGCACAAGCTCGCTACTGTCAAGCCAAACTGAGCGAGTTCCCTCTCTCTAAGTGGCTGATATAGTTTTTGATTTGAGCAAACATGGTGAAGCTAGCAGTTGGGAGCTTTGGGGACTCCTTCGGCGTAGGGTCCCTGAGATGTTATCTCGCCGAGTTCATCGCGACCCTCCTCTTCGTGTTTGCCGGCGTCGGGTCGGCAATTGCTTATGGCAAGTACACCATGACCGGCCGTTTCTTTTGAGGACACATGTTCACGTGATATTGTCGCGTCTTTAAGCACGTTCCATTCTTAAGTCGCATGTGTTGATGTCAAAACATACGAGTTTCTTTCTCGAGAAATTTAGTCTCTGCATGTACTGATTGTTTCATTCTGTGCTTCCGATAATCGGTTGGTTTTTGAAGGAATGTGTTTTGTGTTGTCTTAGGCAAGCTCACGTCGGATGCAGCCCTGGACCCGGCTGGACTAGTCGCAGTGGCCGTGGCCCATGCGTTTGCACTGTTTGTGGGGGTATCCATCGCGGCAAACATCTCCGGTGGCCATCTAAATCCGGCCGTCACGTTTGGATTGGCCGTCGGGGGCAACATCACCATCTTGACTGGCATCTTCTACTGGATCGCCCAATGCCTCGGTTCTATTGTTGCCTGCCTCCTCCTGAAATTCGTCACTAGCGCCGAGGTACAAACTCTTTCACAGGATCATAAATATCCCAAGTTCTATGTATAAATATGATTTGGCTGAATATTGAAGTCCAGTACATAACTATTGAAATCCTTACCGTAGAGCATACCGACCCATGCTGTTGCTGCTAGCATGAGTTCAATAGCAGGCCTAGTCATGGAGGTGGTCATCACTTTCGCACTGGTCTACACCGTGTACGCCACAGCAGCCGACCCCAAGAAGGGCTCGCTAGGGATCATCGCGCCCATCGCCATCGGCTTCATCGTCGGCGCCAACATCCTGGCCGCTGGCCCATTTAGCGGCGGGTCCATGAACCCCGCCCGCTCTTTCGGGCCTGCCGTGGTCAGCGGCGACTTCTCGGAGAATTGGATCTACTGGGTCGGCCCGCTCGTCGGGGGAGGGCTTGCCGGGCTTGTGTATGGTGACATCTTCATTGGGTCCTATGCCCTAGTACCCCCTTCTCAGGACTATGCTTGAGAGAGACAAAACTCGTGTGCTTTGTGTTTATGTTTCAGCAATTGGGTTTTCCTGTTGTTCGTGACGGCGTGTTTTGCTTGTTGCTCCTGTGGGCTTGCTCTCGTTAATAAACCACAAATGTACAGCAAAATCACTTCAGATTAAACCCCAGGGAGAGATATTGAAGTGATTCTGCACTACCGTTGCTTCTCACATTGAATTACCCGCTTCATACTACACAAATTTTAGATGCGAGACTTCTCTAATATCATTCACACATGAACCTGAGTAATTCTCGAGCCTTTTGCTCATTTGCAGTGACAGGGCTATAGTGTAGTAATTGAGTTTTTAAGTTATGTTCTGTTTATTTCGAGAAAAATGAATGATTTGAAAATTTTTTTCTTAAAAATGGTAACTTGAAATAACTAGTGAATAGAAAATGTTTTCATTATCGATAACAATTTATCTCTAAATATCTTCATGAACAGTAAAAATATTTTTTGTTCATTCGTTTTTAGAAGCATTACAAACAATTATTTTTAGAAAAATATTTTTTAAATCATTCATTTCCCATGAAATAAACGGATACGCTTAACCAATTTGAATCCGTCAAGATGTCGAAGCACCCGTCGTGAGGTGAAAAGAAGATGTGGAAATAATATTATAGAGTCGTCCATTATAATCGGTAGTTTATACAACGAAAGGGCACATGTATACCGCATCAGGTCAAGGCAACAGACACGTTACAGCTAAACCAACTTATTTCGGCACACTAGTTCCATGCCGGTGCAATGACAAGGCACAGCTGCCCTGTCCTCGCCAGGGCCTTGACAAGGACCAGCAACCCCCACCAAGCCACAAGCGAGGGCAGTCGACCCTGGCTATGCCACAACTCATCTAAAAACATCACAGAGAGCACAGTCCACTTGCAAGAATATAATATCTGTCACTGTCTCATCATACCAATGGCAAACATAATGCTAATTCTCCCAAAGAGATAAAAAAGAAGAAGAAGAAGAAGAAGTGCATTTGATCTCATCAATCCAACTAAAATTGTTTACACAATTCGAGCATCATTATTCGTGTGAGAAAATATACACCACGTAGACATCCATGACTGTAGAATGTGTTGGTTCCAATCAAGCCCCAGGAGCAACAATTCTTTATTACGACACCAGCAACCAACCTTTTTGCTCATTTAGCAAGAAACTTACAACAATTCATGAAGATTTTTACAACGTGTTAAAACCAAAATTCAAGCGAATTGCACCATCTGTATAGCAAGTACCGGCTAAGTATTCGGATGAAACTTGAATGCCATCCTGCAATTCTCAACTCCATCAGATGGCTGTAATTTGTCAAGAACCATCTCAGCAAAAAGTCCAAAAATCATAAAGTCGTTAATGTGAGTTACTTCACCCATGTAGCTCTCAACAGAGGTTCTGTGTTGGAGCTCTCATTCCATCGTTGCAACTCCTCCAGCAGCCTTAATTTTCTCCATTATGTCATTTGCCTCTTCCTTGGTGACACCCTATTTAAGCAAAACAGGGGCCTTCTCAACAAGGTCCTTAGCCTCCTTCAACCCCAAATTGGTGAATGCCCTGAGTTCTTTAATCACTTTAATCTTTGCAGCTGTATCAAATTTCTCCAGCTTCACATCGAATGCTATTTTCTCTGCCTTTATTTCCTTAGACTTGGCGGATCCTGCACTTGCTCCACCTTGTGGGCCTAGATCCACGCCTTCAGTAGAGATCGATTGCATCTTGGTATGCCTTAGTCTCTCTTGAAGAGCGGGCCCAATTTGGGCACGTTCTTCAGGTGGCATTCCAGCTATGCACTCGGCAAGCTGTATGATTTTGTCCAAGGGTGGAGGTCTAGGGCCATATGGATCATAAAAGCCAGGTATTTATACCTCTTAGGCTTGCCTTTGGGATCTCTGGGCACAAAATCATGCTGGAATGAGCGCGATTGCAAAGGTCATGTAATGCCCCTGAGACTGAGCCAAATATACGCAGATTCGACAACTAAATCAAGCTTCATGCTTTGCAGTCTTAGTGAAGACGACAATTCATGTAAGCACAGACAAAGAGAAAGCAACTTGCTAAAACCGCAAATTCCTGTCTTATGGGAATACCAATCTCAGCATGACATACATTTTTCCGCCTCTGCCGGATATCAAATTCGCCTCCAATCTCCTCGCCAGCTTCTTCTTCAGACAAATGAAGATTTCTCGATGAGTTTCGACATGACCAAACCAGACACATGAGATAACATTGCATGCAAAACACACTAAATCGATACCCACAAATAGTTGAACACTTGAAAATCAAACTCTGGTTCAAATAACATTGCAGAACCAAGCAAATCCACAGTTATTCTTCTGAATCTCCATCTACCAAGACCCAATACAATCTCCATCTACCAAGACCCAATACACTCCCAGAGTCAAGCAAACCCGCGCTACTCAACTACTACGTCTCTGAGCTACCGGCACTCACCTTAGCTCCCTTTCTCCCACACACACACACACACTCAGTACATCAACAGATGGACAAACAATTCAAAGCAAAACAGGGGATAACGCAAATGCACACGCGGTCCGACCAAGAATCGATCTCACTCGATAGATTCAAACACCCAGAAACGAGAAGCGACGCGCAACAGAGTCGAGAGAGAGATCCTTACCTACGAATCCCAAGAAACTCGATGGTTGAAGATGAAGCACCGGCCGGAGACTCTTGGCCGAGGAGGAAGAACCAAAAGATGAAGAAGACGAACGGAGTAGAAGCTGACGAAGGGTCTAAGGTTAACCCATTTTTATCTTGAACCGGATCTAAGAGGCCGGGTTAGCTCGACCCAGATGGTTAGAACCAGGCCATGGGCATAATAAAAGATGTGAAGTCAATTTAAATCTTGTAAAAAGAGAAAAAAGTCAAAAAAGTTATACAATTATTACATTGATACCAATTCAGTCTAAAACCATTTAATTGGACAAATTTAGTCATAAAATTTTTCATATCGGTACCAATTCAATCCATTCGACCAATTTAAACCGGAAATCACTAACGTAGAAGTCGGTCGTGTTGGGCGAGAGCTGGACCCTCGTGGCCTGGGTGAGGATTGCTTTCGCTAGATCAGACGAGGGCCGCCCTCGCCTAGGCCACAAGGGTCCAACCCTCACCCTCTCCAGCCCTCGCCTGTGGCCGGTCGTGGGCTGACAACCGGCCATAAGCCCAAGGAAGGAGAAGGAAGGAAAAAAAAAGGAAACAAAGGCAAAAAATATTAAAATTTTTAAAAAATATTAAAATATTATTAAAAATTATACATGTCAGCGTTAGTCGTACTACGTAGGACGGCTGGCGTCTGCGTCAGTGATTTCCAACTTAAATTAGCTGGATGGACTGAATTTGCATCAATATGAAAAGATTTAGGACTAAATTAATCCAATTGAAAGATTTAGAACTGAATTGGTACAATGTAATAGATTTAGAATTTTTTTTATACTTTTCCCCTCGTAAATTTTTACCCTCCAAAATGAGAATCGAACTTTTTAGTGATAGCATATGTCTTGGGATATGCAACACCTATTCATGAATAAAAATTTATTCATTCATGAAAAGCTTTTTTTAATGAGATATACATACGTATATATATGTTTCAATTATTTTTTACGTAATAAGATACATTTATCAAATGATGAGTAGCCGTTTTATTGAAAATTGAGGGGAAAAACAAATTAAGGGACTCGTAGCAGTGACGAGTGGCAAGTGTCTCATATAATCTTCAATTTTTTTTCATGGCTACGATTCTACGACCCTCATTTATGAGAGCCGCCAGCCCTTGCAGTGGCTCAAAAAGGCCGTGCGACTTTGTCAGTAGTTGATGAGAGCCAAGATCAGGATCTAATTTCATATGTGGTACTTTTTCTTTTCAATTTAGAGGTTCACTTATAAGTTTAGCTTTGTAAATAGTGTAGCCTATAACTTTGAATTTTTCAATTACGAAATCTGAACCAGTTTCTCCATGGCAAGAATTTTTTTTTTTAACCTTTGGTAAATTTGATACTGGCGAACAGCGCGAGCAGGAGATTAGTACAGAACATGTGCAATCAATTGAGCCACAAAAATAAACGTATATTAAATTGCGTTCAGCAAGAGCAAGCAAATGTAAAGAAGCAGCTTTTAGTCTATCTGATAAATTAATCGGACATCATTTCCCGGTTCTTCTTCTTTCCAATGAATCCGAACTTCAAGCTGAAAAAGCAGAATGAAAGAGAGGGTAGAAAGAAATGTCGAATCAGGAGAAGGAGTCTCACGGGGCAATAATTGCAGTTAGGACCAACTTTTTCTTGATGCCCTCGAAGGGTTGAAGAGAAGACAGAGAGTTTAGTTACGGATCAGGAAAAGACTGATAAAAAGGGTTTTGTCTAAAGGAAGATGCTTTTGTTTCCTATCGAAAGGTGCTATCTTGGAGATGGAGATATGGTGGGGGGAAGATGGAGAGGCATAATTTGGTGCTCATGCGACAGAAGTGGACGCTTTCGTGGGATCAATCATGCCATCTTTCTATCTGACATGTGCGCCTCTTTCCTTTTGCCCTTTTCGCGGCAGAAAAAGAAGATAAAAGAATAGGGCTGTCCCAAGAGTAAAATCCAGGATGCTGAATGCCCTCTGCGAAGCGGCATATCCTTAAGATCCGCTAGAGAGACGAACTAGTTGAGGGACGCGAAAGCTAACCTTGATTATTGTGTAAAGTGCATTTCAAAGAGGTGGTTTTCCTGGCTTTTACTTGTCCCGCGCTACTAGGAAAGCTCTCTTGTATTCACTTCACATGTCGATTTGCTTTACTAGCTCGGTAACGGCGAAAAAGGGGTGTTCGGCTTGCGCTCGTGTGCTCGGTTCGAACCAAGTGTAAAGTTGAATTTTGAGCCATGAATGATTAATATATCTCGACACAACGCTTGCTATATTAATTTAGCGAAAAGTTATAATATTCCCCACATTTTCTCTTTAGGGTATCTACAACTTTAATTTTTCAAATAAGTGCTTCTCTATAAATTATAAGAGTACCCGGAAGGGGCACGATCGGTCGGTCTATCTACCCGTCAACCCCAAAACCAAATCGAAACCAATTCTTCTTCTTCCTCTTCTTTTTTGGGTTGAAAAAAGGAAAAGAAATGGGAAAAGCCATAAGCTAGAACGGAATGATGCAACCAATGCATAATATATCAGGTTGAGATAAAAGGAAGAAAACTAGCGTCAGTCTACTCCTTCGAAAACTGCCTTCAACACATTGCTTTGCTTCACCAAACTTCCAACCCCTAAGCTTTGAAAAGATCATGCTTTGGACTAATTTAACAGGATTAAGGCTAATAATCCACCGAAAGGAACGTGTAAATTAACGCTTTGCGCCTTTCTTCGCGGGGTTAGTTTCGGTTGTTAAGGCGTCCACATCTGACTTAGAATCTTAACACCCTCAAGTATGCTTGTTCACTGCCATACAAAGACACGGCATTTGTACCCGTGACATACAAGACATTGGAATTTCGATGCTGTCTGTGCACGACATCCACCAGAACATGCCTACTTGACACTTATGTTGTTGAGTGAGAAAAGTGTCCCCTGGCTCGTTAAACCTCTGTACGAACAGTGCAAAGGTAAAAAGCCAACAGGCTGTACAGTCCCTAGATAACACTATGAAAGATTATTAGTTCTCTTCTTAGGGACAAAATGAGCAGCTGCAGGATTGGTCCCCCGTGTGAAATTTTTTAGGTGTTTTGGAAAAGTTACCGTCCAAAAATCATGTCGAAAAAGAATTTAACATTCTTGCTGCTTGTTCCGAGACCATGTGAAGAAGTGGGAAATCTTTTAGCAGTCCGGTTACTGGGTAAGGTTCATGCACAGCGACTTTTGGTCGGCATTGCACGCACTCTTTTGGGACTAGACCCAATCCCCCGAAAGCCATTGATCTCGTTACCCGCAAAGCATCGTGCAAACCCGCCATTAATTTAACGCATCGCTCCGAGTTTTCTGCTTCTCGCACTGATGTTCCCCTTAATCAAATGTTTTGTGACGGACACCTGCCCGAAACAGCCCCCGCTATTCCTGGGTGCGTCCTTAGTTTATGTTCCTTGATCTGGAAGTTTAATCGCCCGTTTCGAGTTTCGCGAAGCGGGTTTTGTCTGGTTCACCCGACCTTAATCCGTGGCCGTTTCAAAGCACGAGAAATTGATTTGTTCCTCCTGCTAATCTGTTCCTTCGTTCCCTGTTTCTGGCCATGTTTGTTTTTGCATATATAAAGGGCTGAGTCTCTTCTTGCTTTGAGAGATGGTGGGTGACATGAGTGATTGCTGAGAAGCCGCCTGGTTCATACGTCTGTGAGGACCATTTCATGTGTTTGGGTCTCTTTCTCGAGCTTTTCATGTGCGAATGAAAAGGAGTCTCCTTTCTCTCAATCAGGTTAGGCTCAACATTGACATGCGAAGAATAAGGTGTCATTTCAGTCCTCTGCTTTTCCTTTTACTTTTGATTTTGTTCGGCTCAGTATCTCGAAGTTTCGCAGCGAGTATTCGGCAAATCTCTGTTTGATGAGAAGTTTCTCTTCTTGAAGGTTTACCCTTCTTCGCGAGCGCTGAACTCCAGCTGGCTTTTTACCTTGTTTGTTGCAGGAGGAGTGGCTGAAGTAGTCTGAATTGCAGTTGGCGAAAGCTATATGGTTCTCAGAAGAAAGACCAACAAAAAGGCATAACTTTCAGGATTGTTATGGATGGTGTGCATCAGTTCAGTTGCAAGTTCAACTCTTCACTCAAGCTGGAAAACGTGGAAGAGGATGAGGAACTGAAAGGAGCGTCTTCGTTGCCATCAGTGCCTCAACCACAGACGCCGAAGGAGCCGATGGAGTTCTTGTCGAGGTCGTGGAGCCTTTCCCCATCGGAGGTTTCAAAAGCTCTGGCTCACAGAACGAACGACATACACACAATACAAAACAAGAACCTCAATACATGTCCACAGCCACAGGCACCTGTTGCTCCTCAACTTCTTGTGAGTCACGGTTTCCCTTCTTTTGTCTCCGCCGGTCATAGTTCACGTTCATGATTCTGAATAGAGGATAAGACAGCGACTTATGAATTAGGATGGTGTTCACGAAACACAAAACCAAAGTACCAAAAACAGATGTACATTCTCTCTGGTAGCTTTCACTTGAATTGTCAAGCATGTCTCAAATTCTACACGTGAAAAGTCTCTACTTATACCCATGTGGTCCAAACAGAAATTACACTCTGCCAATCGAAATTTCCCGTGGTTCAAATAGGTTACTTTGGCTTTGGTCTGAAACTTGGTTGGTTTACAAATTGTACCGGGCAACCCTGCTGATCCGCATTTTTTTTGTACGGGCGGCGAAGGTTATGAATTCAGTTCATGCTAGGAGGACAGGGTCTTTTGGGAAATGGATCCACCACCACCTCCACCACCACCTCCATCACCACCACCATGGTCATAAGGAGCACGATAGGAATGCGATGAAGAAGAAAGAGAGCATGCGCATGGAAAACGCGCATGTGCATTCAGCTATTTCTATTGCCGGGCTAGCTGCCGGTTTGGCTGCTGTGGCTGCAGCACAAAGCTCCAATTCAGATTCAAAGATGAGTGCGGCTTTGGCCTCAGCCACAGAACTACTAGCATCACATTGCGTTGAACTAGCTGAACAAGCCGGAGCTGAGCATGATCGAGTGGCATCTGTTGTCCAATCAGCTGTGGACATACATAGTGCGGGAGATCTCATGACTCTCACAGCAGCCGCCGCTACAGGTACTGCAATCAATAGATTTTGTGTACGGTCGAAGTTCATGTGAATCAGTACACAAAGTGGTGATGTTTAGTTGAATTTGGCATTGCCTTGCTTCAGCTTTGAGAGGAGAAGCGGCGCTGAAAGTAAGAAGGAGAAACGAAGCAAAGAGGAACGCAGCGATAAGTCCCTATGATAAGGGAATGGCAGAAACATATACCATCATGACTCTTAGCAGCCACATTGAAGAAAGCAGTACTCCATGCGAAGGCGAACTTTGGCAGCACACAACAAAAGGTCATATTATTATCTGGAGGACGATAGTAGCTTCACTGTATAAAGCCACGTCAACGGTTTGACTTGACTTATGGCTATGAGCCATTACTGCTATGAAGTCTTATATTTGACTGGTACTCCATTGAATTTTTCAGGATTATTTCAAATGAAGCATGCGTCTGTGTACATTAACAAAAAGTCCCAGGTAAATAGCTTTCCCTACTGCGGAGTTGACACAGAAACTTACGAAAAGAAAGAAAGAAATGGCACTAAAACTCTTATGCGCATTTTCAGGTCATTCTTAAGCTAAAGAGCAAGCACATTGGAGGAGCATTCTCAACGAACAGTAAATGTCAGTACCTTATCCTAGCATTTTTCATTTGCATATATCCTCTATTGCCAACTCGGTGTCTGACATTTCTATACTGTTACCAGGCATAGTTTATGGCTTATGCGATAAGAATTCCGCCTGGCCATACAGAACAGAAAGAGACAACCCCGAAGAAGTCTTATTTGGTCTTAGAACTGCACAGGGTTTTCTAGAGTTCAAGTGCAAGAATCAGGCCCATAAGCAGAGATGGGTTGATGCAATACACAACCTTCTTCGTCATGGTAACCGGGCTGAAGCTGCTGAGTGCTCTCCAGAGCTTCTAAAAATCAGTAAGAGCATCAGTATATGAGTTTTTGATGGTGTCTGTTCCAGAAACAGGACATGAAGAAACTCCATTAATGAAATCAGGAGTCTGAATCCGATGCCTGTTTATCTTTTGACAGTAAATATCTTTGTTCCCTCTTCCGATGTCCTAACACATGTAGAAAAAGCAAGATAACTATCCACACAAGCTTTGAGCACTGTACTTGGATACTTCTCAGGAGCATGGTATTAAGAAACACTTTTTGGTATTGCCCGTTTGCTTCTAGATCACTCTTGTGACCCAAAATGAAACCTTGATGACAGTGCTTCTCAGGATAGAAATAAGCAGCTCTTATATTTGGATCTCATAGCAACAATGAATTTACAAATCAGCTTCACTCAATTTTCATCGAAGTGAATCGTAAAAGCAAGTGTAGTGACAGCAACAGATGTGGAGAGGTCTCTAGTACTCTTCGCGGGATTAGAGGTTTGTCGTGAAGAATTCTCAAGTGAGCAAGTGCACAGACATCGCAGTTTCCATGAACTGTGCCTCCCCTTGTCAAAATACAACAGTCTTATTCTTCACGTAAGGTAATACTCGCAGTTCGCAGTATGATTTTATTGCCTTCGAAAGACATTGTTTCTCAAGGTTCTCTGACTTCTGAACAAAACTATGCAAGTTATCTCTGTGAGATACCCTCTCAACCTGCAAATAGAGAGAAGAAATATTAAAACCAGCTTACAATTGAAAAGGTCCAAAAAGTGATTAGAAAGCGAGATTCATTAGATGAAGAACTTTTTTGGACAAGTAGCGGATTAAGTCTTTTAGACATAGTTTGCGGACAAAACTGTCTTAGCTTGACATGGCTAAACAGATAAAAACTGGAGGTATGACAAAAATCGTTATTGATCTTGAACACAATATAACAGCCAAAGCTGACGGACACAGCTGATTGCCTATGAAGATGATTAAATTGAGGAAAAACAAATCGCAATTCCCGTTTCCAGTATGAAAACCTTATGCCATGAAATATTCTAAAAACATCAGGTACCAGCTATAGCAGATAATAAACGGGTCAAAGCCCAGGTGGGTAGGTTCGACTAAGTGATTGCATAGGCACATGTCTATTCCTCGACCACTCAGCCAACCTTGTGGGTAAAAAATATTTTACCTTCATAAGCAAGTCTTCAATTTCCTTCCAAATCCTTCTTTCTTTGACCAAGAGAAGAAGGGAACAGAAAAATGAAGATCCTAAAGCAAATGTCCACCAAGGCATTTTCCAAAAACACTTTAAAATCACAACTAATACTGAGAATCTCTATAATCCGATGACAAAATTCCATGGGCAACAAACATAGAGATCTTGGATCTCTATATTTAAGGCTTAGACATGCTCGAACTCAGTGCTTCTCTACTCATAATATGCTCCAGGTCTTGGATAGATAATTGCAGAGAACAGCCATATGAAGTTCCATTCTGCAAAGCTTTGCAGATTTCTTCTTCGCCTTCAATAAAGACTTCATGGCTAGTATTTAGTTCAAGCAAAACCTAGAACCATTAAGATGATTATATTTTGGTGACAAAAGCAAGCTGAGAGTCTAATGAAGTCTCTAGGGATTGTCCCTTACATTTGATAGGTTTTATATTGAAAAAGATCAAAACGCTGTCATATGGAAGAGAAAGCATAGGCACAAAGAAAAAAAAAAAGCAGAAGGCAAAATGGATTCAAGATTCAGTTGATAAAAAAACTACTGACATCCATAGAATCCTGTGTATGCAGACTTCAGGTAGTTAGGGGGAGACCAAGTGCCTATTTTACGCACATTAAAGTCCTTTTGAGCA
This sequence comes from Syzygium aromaticum, assembly GCA_024500025.1. NCBI lineage: Eukaryota > Viridiplantae > Streptophyta > Magnoliopsida > Myrtales > Myrtaceae > Syzygium > Syzygium aromaticum. The sequence continues at coordinate 21,715,069 of CM044888.1, read as the reverse complement.
CAAGAAAATATTAGTCGGCATTAACCTTAATCTGTCAAGTCTACTGAAGAATATATGGAGGCAAAAACCCATACCAGGGGCGGAAAGTTAGTGCTTACCATTTGCTCAATAATGGGACCTGCATCAAGTTCTTCTGTCACAAAGTGACTTGTTGCTCCAATTAATTTGACACCCGCATCAAAAGCCTGATAATTTTTTGAAGCAAATCAAGGAAAAACTAAAATCACAGAGGATGAAACTGTGAACTAATTGAAAATCATATAGCTCTGAGTTAATAATTTTTTAACCTGCTTAGACGGATTTCCTCCTTTAAATGATGGTAAAAGGCCGTGGTGAATGTTAATTATATCCTTCCCATAGCTTCTCAAAATGTTTCCAGAGAGTATCTGAGGAAAAATTTCAGCTGCACATTAGCAGTGACTAAAGAAGGACGATTGCATCAACAATTGATTCTGACATGATGAACAAAAGGAGAGATGCGTGTTATTTCAATTACAAATCATATAACAAAATCATCCACAGAGAGATACTTTCTACTTTAACTTCAGTCTGATAATAAATCACAATACACAAGCTTATTTACCTGCATATACCTGGCAAGTACTATAAAGTCGGTGTTCTGGACCAATTCCAACATCTCTCCCTCTCTCTTGTTCTCTTTGGTCGTCTGCAAATAATGATATGGAATGCCATGCCTCTCGAGGAATCGTATCACATGGGTGTTTGGGCCTCTATCGTGGTTACTGTTCCAGAAAACAACCTCATTGATACAAAATTTTAAAACAACAATGCAGATACGGTCAAACATAGACACGAAACTCACCTTATCACACAAGTTATTTCCACAGGAAGTCTCCCATCCTGCCATCCATGTAATAAATCAACCAGGCAATGGTCCTGCAATTTGATCAACACACAGCAAATGTCAAGATATGCGGATCAAAACAGAAGATAGAGACAATTAGTCTTGTACGACAAACCTGCTTTGAAGCAAGCACAGCAATCTTGTACTTGGGATCTAAAATTGGAACACGGACAACTGATCTCATTGCATTGAACTTCTTGGACAATTTGAGGAAGTCCTCATCCATTTGCCCCCGTGGCCACTTAATCGGGTCAAAAATGAACTCACTATTAAGTTTGAGGAAGAAAAAAAAATTGCAAAGATGCTCAGAATTCAAGAAGTGATAATCAATACATATAGTGCCTATCAAGAATGATGATAAGTCCACTTGTAACGAGCCCACAGGCATATCCACACACAATACACGATAAACCAACAACAATTTGATCTACAATTTAAACTGACTAGAGAGACTCAAAGAAAATATAGCGCTCTAAAGAGACGTGAATGATTTAGCTCCATCCTTGTAGATTTACGTGTATCAGAATGAACAAACCGAGGATCATTTGCGAAAAAAACTTGCATTTGCCTAGTTCTCGAAGAACTAATTTACTTGATTCATTGCGGTGACGTTAACATTCCATTAGAAAGATACACGGGTGATAATTAAAACAGATGGTACCTATCAGGAAAGATGATAAAGACACCCATTATCAGCCTCCAAATATAACCCATACATATTACATGATTAACCAGCAATCGTCCCATCTTCTAAATTGACTTAGAGACCCAGAGAGGGGTAGCCTAGCCATAACAGAAAGAGGGAACTGATCTGATTGAATTGTGAATAACTTAGCTCCAAACTTGCACATTTACGTGTGTCAGATTAGGTAAACCAAGAATCATCTGCATAAAAAACTTGCACTTGCATTCAGCTCACGTCACAAAGAACTAATTTACTCACTTCATGGTGGCAATGTAACAAACAATTTAGCACTTCTTTCTTTTTTTTTTGGCCAGAACAGTTTCACACTTCACCAGAACCCAATGACAGAAAAGAAAACCAACAACAGAGAATGCATAACAGAGAAAAACTAAATCAGCAAGACATGTACCTTCTGGAATAGAAGACATTCTCGTTTTCGGGCACAAAAACATCGGCCCCGAGTATATTCCCGCCTCTGGAAGCGATACAATCCGATAGCTTCGCCACAATTCCAACGTCATCCTGTTACATTCATAAGCCATCAAGCTTCGCACTCCTAACTCAATACCCAATTCAGCAAGCACAAGTCACCAATAACCATGAAATCCACAAAGTTTCATGAAGGGGACGAAACCAAACAACCAAGGGTCCATGACACATCTTAAAAATGCTCCAATGCCCGAACAACATCAAAATCTCAGAACGCAAAACAAGAAAAAGGTGGGAGCTTTCTTACGTGAACTGCAAATGATGACCAAGTTGATAAAAAGAGCTTGCGGGTAAGAAGAAATTGGAGGGATTGAATTGAAACTTACGGGGCAGTGGAAAACGTGGACTCCGTGGGCAAGAGAAGCGAAAGACCTCGAATCAAGGGACTGCCCAGCGAATCTCGAGGACTCGAAGGACCCGTTAGCAATCACCCCCAGAACTTGAACCGCCTTCTTCGCGAACGCCATTCTCCTCTCCCCCCCTATAACACAGTGCCCGGCGGCGATAACCACCACCAGCCGCCCGCCGCGAAAAAGGCGGTTCTTTTTTGGGTTGGGCGCGTTACCTATGACGAGTGGCTGAAGCTGCCATTCATGGGCATCACTCAAATCTCGTGGAGATGCTTATCTAATGAAGAAAATACATATCTGCCTGCTTGAGGATGGAAATTGCCACATCTGTTCCCATTGCAAAGCCGAGAACGACACCGTCGGGGTTGGTCCGGTCGTGCTACGTGGACTGGGGCGGCGAATGAGAGAGGAGGCAAGAAATCCTAAGTCCGGGTCCGGTCAATTTGGAAACTTTCGTCCTGCTTCGACAAAAAGATGGAGCTTTTGTTTTTCGTTGGCGAAATTTGTAGATTCATTGATGGATCGGTAAAACGAGAAGCAGTTTTCCGGTGAAAAACGGGAAGAAGCAATTAGCTCTTTAGCTTAACCGTCAAGTGTCGAACGTGTTCCGGTCATTTCCGAGCTCATTCATTTGCATTCCGAGCATGAACTGCGAAAAATGGGAGGACCAAGATCCACTGTTTTCGTATTCGGACTCTTGTCCGAGTCCTCGCTTGATTCAATTATCCCTTTCATATTGATTAATAATTGAAATGATTAAGATATCAAAAAGTACCAACATCAACTACTCGTCACGATCGAATGTAAAAGAGCTAGTAAATTAGTGGTGGTCCAGCACACCGGTATACCATACAAAGTTGCTGGGTCTGAATTATGTATATTCACTTGACTTGGATGGGTAGTTCGGTGAGTTAGCCAACACCTACGGTTATTCTATAAGAAATGAAGGCATTTTGACGCATAATTTCAAAGACTCCTCCGCGAAGTTCCTCTAAAGTGGGATTTGTTGCAAGAGAAAAAAAAACTCCCGAAGTGGGCCACCGTGTCTCGAACAACCCGTGGGAGTACATCGACGGCCAATTTTTCGCCGACCGGCCATCACGTGCGCATCGCATGTTTAATGTCGCATATTCGTAGGGACATTTTTCCTCTTCTTCGTTTTTTTTTTTTTTTTGGTGGAAGCAAACTCCACTCCGTGACACTGAGAAAAGATCTCGACTTTGAGAGAGTTTCTGGCATATTCCTGCATTTTTTAAGGTCCGGACTTCAGACGAATGCGGGGGCCCGTGATTTACATCCATTGCCCCTGCGTTTTTTCCCATTACGACGATTCAGATTCCATTAGGAAAGTGGACAGTGTGACTGGGAGTGAGTCCCCGGTGTTTGACTGAAAACTCGAAACTCTCTTGAGCTCCGAGAGCCATGGAAGGTGACAACACCGTGAAGTATGGGATCATCGGAGTAGGGATGATGGGCAGGGAGCACCTGATCAACCTGCACCATCTTCAACCCTTTGGCGTCCAAGTTGTCGCCATAGCCGACCCTCATGTCCCTTCTCAGCAGCTGGCTCTCGATCTCTCTGCTTCTTTTGGTTGGCCATTGGAGGTATTGCTTTTTTTTCCCTTCTCTTCGTCTCTCTCGGTTTTTTCTTTCTGGGTATTTGTTTTTGGGGGCTTTAAGAATGTTCTCCATCAATCAGCAGCACTAGGACTGATCATTAACGATGAGACTCAACTGGGCAATCGAATTGGACAGTGTGGAGTAAATATCGGAAGAGTTTTTGCGAATTAGACTGGAACGTATGCGATTCTTGGTTTTTCAGTGGTTCCGTGACTAATAGTCTTGGAAAATTGCCGACTTGATAACAAAAGCTAGTTGCCCATATTGAAGAAATTACTATCACGTCGAGGAACTTATTGTCGCGGGATGGCTGACCCGAGTTTTTCAACCCTAAACTGTAGAAGGGCCGTGATTTTGTTCATTCATATTGCCTTGCAAATTGTAGTCAGAGAGATAGTAGGAGCAAGAAGTTGTTTTGCTTTTCCAAGGATAGAAACGAGAGAAAGTGGACAACCACACTCACATAAGGGATAGAGGGAGAGACGGGGTTCGGAGTAGGGTCACTGGCTCACTTCCAAAATTTTGGACAAATGAAACCGTTAAAGTTTCATGGTTGAGCTAGTGGTGATACTCCTGAACAATTGCTTTTCTTTGCAATTCAAGTTTCATTTGCTTGATTCAAGGATTAGATTTTCTGTATGTCCCTCACGGTATCAAGTTTTATAAAATTTTCTGGTCTATTGCTTTTACTGCTCTGCTATATTCCTCTGGTTAATCCAAAGTCACGCCCTAGATTGTTTTTGAGGTCCAACCCGGTGCGTCTGCATTTCCTTGCTACTTCATTTGTTGTTACATTGCTAAAAGTTGGCTTAGAGTTTCATTTGCAGCATGTTTCATGGTTATCTTTGACAATTAGCAAAGTAAAATGGCCTAGTTGTGACCGCGAGATACACAGGTTTTCTCGGGACATAAAGAGCTGCTAGACAGTGGGCTCTGCGATGTGCTGGTTGTATCTTCTCCAAACATGACCCACTATCAGATCCTTATCGACATCATCAACCACCCAAAGGCACATCACGTTCTTGTGGAGAAGCCATTGTGCACCATGGTTGCTCATTGCCGGGAGGTCAGTTTGCTTTTAACTCCTGTAAGATGTGCTACAGAAAGAGACTCTGTGCACTAGAAGCAACATGAGACAATATAAACTGGTAGGTGTCTATGAGAGGAGGTGACCATTGCACAGTGAGTATGGTAATGGAACTAATCTGTTTCTAATGTCCTCTCTCAGTCTGTTCATCTGTGTTCTCTTCCTTTCCTTATAAATAATTCATCTCGAACACTAAATCTAAATCGTTTTGTTTGCTCATCTTTACATAACTGCAATTTCACCAGGTCTGATGATAAATGACAATCCAATTAATACCTCATTATCATCTCTGATGGTTGATCTCTCTTCGTGTTGTTTCAAAAGGGGTGCACAATAACTCGTGTTCAACAAACTTTAAGTCTCTTAGCTAAAGAGAACCGACTGAAACCATGTTTCTTAAATGAGGAATGATTTGCAACTTTGGATCTTCCAGTTTTTAGGATATACTTGCAACCTTATATAATTAATGACATTATAAGCTCAGTTCTTCAGGATTATACAATCTTTCCATATTAATTTGATTGATTTGCTAGTATAATCATGTAACCAGGTGGTGGAAGCTGCCAAGGGAAGGCCAGAGATGTTGGTGCAAGTTGGTTTGGAATACCGGTACATGCCACCTGTTGCTAAACTGATTGAAATAGTCAAGGACGGTGCACTTGGAGAGGTCAAAATGGTGGCTATCCGGGAACACCGATTCCCCTTTCTCGTCAAGGTAATACAAGTCACTGAGTCAGTATCAAGTACACAGTCACGAGCAGCAAATAATCTCTCCTTTGGATGTCAGGTACACAATTGGAATCGGTTCAATGTGAACACGGGAGGGACTCTGGTGGAGAAATGCTGCCACTTTTTCGATCTGATGAGACTCTTTGCTGGGGCCAATCCTGTTCGTGTGATGGCTTCTGGAGCTATTGATGTTAATCACAAAGACGAAAAATATGACGGAAAGGTAAATCTTTCATTAACCCATCGACTATGTATGTTTCAAATTAAGGTAATGGCTGTAAATTGCTTGCCATCAGATGCGGAAGAGCAAATTTTATTTTCTTTCGGTTGTGATGACAGTTAAGAAACACAGTGTAAGGAAGAGCTTTAGGCAATAGCATAAATGACAGAGAGTACATGACTTATGATTAACATTACCCTGAACTCCCAATCTCTCATTGTGAGTCTGACCATCTGGCTCCTCTATGGCTTGGGGACACTCAGAATTTAAGATTGGTAGACTTATGATTAACATTACCCTGAATTCCCAATCCCTTGAGCTCTTTCCCGTGAGACCATGGTAGACTTTGAAGCTGTTAGATTTCAACACTACCTGTCTGCTCTAGCTTTGTGATTCAATTCAGTTGTTTATCTGCGTGTTATTTTGTGCTATGGTGGATGCTTTTAGGTGCCAGATATAATTGACAATGCGTATGTAATTGTTGAGTTCGAGAATGGTTCACGAGGCATGCTCGACCTTTGCATGTTTGCTGAAGGCAGCAAAAACGAGCAAGAAATAGCTGTCGTGGGAGACATCGGAAAGGTCCCTCTCTCTCTACCCGGCATCTTTGTCTAACTGCGTGTGTGAAGTGGCATATTTTCGTTCTTTTGTTAAGTAGCAAGTTGATCGTCCAACAGGGTGAGGCATTTGTTCCCGAGAGCATTGTCCGCTTTGGCTGTCGAAATGCTGGCAGAGAGGGTGTCCAAACATTAACGGCGGCAGATGACCGGATAAAGTAGGCTACCCACTTACCCGTTTCTTAATTCGAGACCCGGATTCCGCCATAGACAGCAAATTAAAACCTAACCAATGTGATTGTGTCGTAGATATGACGGCCTGCATCACGGATCAAGCTACCTGGAGCACCTGAACTTCTTGGATGCAGTAAGGGCTAAAGGCATACGTGCACCCGCCGTAGATTTGCAAGATGGCCTGATCTCAGTGGCCATTGGAGTTGCAGCACAGCTTTCTATAGAGAAGGGTCGGTTCGTTAAGATCGCGGAAGTAATTGATGAATTCTAAATGTGCCTTCAGGGCCCTGATATAACGAGTTTCTGAAGCAACATTCTAGCACTGTGAGCTAGCTTCAGCTTTTATTGTATCTCAGCCACACAAAAATTGAGTTATGGATCCCTTTCAAACATCTAAAGTTCGATATCAGCTTCTACCAAAGTAACCAAACACTTGGGTCGAGGCCATTGGTATAAGCATGAATGATTTACATGAGAGAACGCAATTCTCAAATCCCAAAATAATGCTTGGTGAAGTGTAGTATAATGGGAAACAGTTGGACGGTCGGCAAAAACTGTAGATGAGCGAAGCGAAAATGAGAAGATTACTGAACTCGACCATCGTCGTTAGGGTCAGTAAAGAAATCAAGTGAGAAATTAAGGTATAAGGAAATGTTTAAGCAATCCTCGAATCAACACACCACAAGCAACACGCCACAACAAAGCGGGCATAAAATTGATGGAAAACGGTGGAAGGAATGCCAATTTTTCCAGTTGAAGAAGCACATAGTTTTCCCTTTTGGGTTAAGAAAAATTAGGAAGCAACTGCCTTGCACCTAAATCATACGAGGACGGTTCGGCAACACATACCTTCGAAACAGGCGACGCAAACAAGGATCGATTCATTCCTTACCGAAAAAAAAAAAACAAGTACCGATTCATTAACCATCAATCAAGACAGCATCCAAAAAGCAATAAGCACCAAAGCGTAAAACAGGCAATATAAGTATTTTATCAAATAGAACATGCTCTTAAACAGTTTGATTTCCAAAATTTGACACCTCGCTTGACAAATACTACGCCCCTGAGAAATATCCAGGAAACAAAAGTACTGCAACAAATAACCAGAAACAAAAATAATCTGACAAGTGATGAGGCCAGATCAACGGTATCGGCGCAGAGACAGGCTGTTGTTTCTCTTCCAAGTTGCCCTGCGTGAAGGGCGGGCCTTGTGGTGCGAGTGGCCCTTTCCACGGAGGCCTCTGTACTTCTTTCCAGCAGAGGTAAGGCCACGAAGCTCCCTATGTTTGTGCACAGCATTGCAAAGCCAATTGATTCTGGGGTCCGTTCGGATGGTCTTGTGGGCAACATCAACCAGAATTACCTCAAAATATTTGTAGGTCGAATCCTGCAATATATGTTTGCAAATATCAAAAGTGAGCAACTCGACAAGACATAATAGTTGAACAAAATCATATAAAGAATCAAAAGAGTAAGCCCATAAGAGAATATACAAACCTCATTGATCCAGTAGGAGTTCAGAACCCTGAGGCCTCCCAACTTTCTGCCAGCACGTTCCTCTGCAACAGACCTCTTGCTTCGCTGAAACTTCAGTTGAGTAACACCCTGATTTGTGGGTTTACCATACACTATACCCTTGGGAACAGGTCTCTTACGACCACCCCGTCTTACACGGACACGATAAACCACGTAACCCTGAAATCACTTGAATTAGTCAGATTCCGGAGAGTTGCCCAAAAAAAAAGCTATTGCACAATGTCCAAAACCTCTATCTAAACATGCATAAAATCAAAACACCAATAAGCTGCACTACAGAATAACCCATGACCCAAAAGGAATGGCAAGCCTCCAGCATAAATAATCAGACAACAGGCAATTAACCCTTGTAATCACTCGGCTAAGACATCAAAGAATCCAAGCCATATGTGAAACTGCATATCCATATAAGGGAGGTATTATTCAGGAACATAGACGTTGCGAAGCTTATAATGTATCGATCGAGACAAAATAAATTTCAAACTAAGAGAACCTACTCAGGCAGTTAATACCTCAAGGAACATAGAAGTTGTGAAACTTATAATGTATCGATCGAGACAAAAGAAGGTTCAAAATCAAAGAACCAACTCGGTCAGATGATCGACTTGCTTTCATATAGCTGGTCTCAGGAAGCATCTAATCATAGTACGTAAACATCCTCCTGAAGGAAGTAAACGTATCATGAAGCCGTTTAACCAGCGAATGCATATTCCCAGTCATGCCAGTGTCAGATGGATAACATGCTTTTAATTCATATTCACACTTCAAACCAAGAACGAATGAGACATCAAATATCGACTTTGAAAATTGTTCATAAACAACCTCGCAGGGCAAGGTTTTCTGGGTCTTAGGAATGATCAAAAGGCAACCATTACCATTCAGCTACCATCTCAGTGACAATTAAATGACATAAAACTCCGAAAGCAAAAAATTATCCTTCTAGAGGTCAATGAGCAACTCAAGTAGGCCATTGGAGTGTCGTATTTTACCTGCTTCGCCTTGTAACCCAAACGGCGGGCCTTATCAGGGCGCGTAGGATGGGTGACCCGCACAATAGAAGGGTGCTGTCGATACTCCCAACACCTAACCCTCTGCAAGAACCTCATCACATCGGACTGCTTCTTCCTCCATAGCTCCGACACGTACTTGTAAGCCCCTGAAGACACACAAACTAATATTAGAACACCAACACAGAATAATTGACAATGAAGCACCACACATAAAACCTGGCCACAGATATCACATTATCTCACAAAGGGGGCACAAGATAGACACAGAGCTACCCTGATTAGAATTTACCGCCAACGTCAACAATGAAAAAAAAAAAGGACAGATCTCGAGCATCCCTAGTTAAGTTGTCGAAACTTTTGATCTTCACATACAATGAGCAAGTATCGAAACAGCGTTCCTATACCGAACGCAGTGACTTTCAGCTCACTCGAGCTCCAGCTTCACCTTCTCTTCACCCCGAGGAAGCGAAAAACCGTAAAGCACAATCTTCTCAATCTATTGTCCGAATCAACTCCCAAGCCCAACCCGAAGACGCTAACAAGCCTGTCACCGACCGAAACCTAAACGCACATCCACAAGCAAAGATTGTCCGCCCGCAACCAAACAGACGGAAAGAGCCAAAAGGCCGATAAACCTAGCAGAACGAAGCTCTCCAAAAAGCGCTGAACCTAGACAACATCGAGAGCCTATAAACACGAACAGACTCGTCGGAGACCGCACGACGACTCCGAACGGAAAGCGCATGCAGATGGAGGAGGAGGAGGAGGAGAGCGTACCCATTGGAGTGGCGGTCTGGTTGCTAGGGTTTCCGGAGCTGCAGAAAATGAACTAGGGTTCAGTCGATGACGATGGTATTTATAGTGGTCGACTCGGGTATGAGGAGTTCGTGGGCTTGTTGTCCAACCGGATCCGGCCGGTTTGGGCCCATGGATCGTGGCACGCTTTTGTGCAATGGAGGAATCACCGTTAATTTTTTGCCTTTTTTTGTTTTGATTTCCCTTTTATCTATCCTTAAGAGCTTGTGATTTGGACATGTATTCGCATTCAAATGATGTTTTCCCATTCATACTCCCAAACACACGCTTGTCAAATTTTTCCAGTTTGATATACTTATTATCGTCACAATCGCAACGATGCAACGCAATTTCTAGAGCAAAAAATCAGGTAAAATTGTATGGCTCGACATCACTTGTGTATTGGTAATCAAAAGATTTTCTTTTGGTGAGGAACACGTACTAATATCCTAATTAAATTTAACTGTAAGGCCAGTGTGCTTTATTTTAGCTACTCATCCCATCGCCATTGATGTGTGGGTAATTTTGCTTTCAGTAGGTATCTGACTGCCCATATCAACGGTAATAGATGCGGAGATTAGACAAACTGCATACCCAATATTTATTTTAACATCCATAGCTCACACATAGTTTGTTACTTTCATCTTAATATATCCAAGCTTCACCGAGTTGCTTATGAGATTCATATATCTCCCTTCGGGCCATGTAGAAACACTGAAGTTTTATCACAAAGGACGGCTTTCAAAACTACATTGATTACTTTTTTCTTGGTCGGAAAATTGATGCAACTTTGAATGTTTGTTCATTACATGCTTTCTACAACGTGGATGTTACTGCATTAACCAAAGTTCGACAGGAAGGATCAATTATGGAAGTTAGAAAGGGGGACAGCAAGAATCAAAGGCAACATTATTAAGCATCCAGTATATCGTCGCGGTTTAGTCGCAGAGTACAGTCTCCCGTGGCTATTGCAGTAACCACTGGGTCGACCAAGCAATAGGCAAACAGAAGATTGCGATGACCGGGAATCGAACGATCATCAGGACTAAGAGTGAGACACAGTGCAACTCGAAGTAGCCCGGTGATTCCAGACATTGTATTTGCATCTTCAATCATTCATGGACAATGAAACCAAACCACAGTAGGAAGAACGTCCATTGAAGCAATCAATTGACACTCTGATTCTCGCGTAGTGGAGTTGCATCGCTCCATTTGGTAGGTACCATTCCTATTGTGTCGACGAACTGCTACAGTGCCATTAAGTAGCTTGACGAGTCACAAAATCAGATAATTACATATATGCAAGTTCAAAATTTCATCATGTTAGGTAACGCAAGATAATGGAGATCAGCACGAAGTTTCATCTACAGCAACCGTCGGCATTCTTGGCATACACGAAAGAAGCTTCATCAGTAGAAGGGTCAGAGCACATCAAAAGTTCAAACACCGATTGAAATTCTTTCTTTGCATATATCTGCCTATGCCATAAAGGATGAACTTGCATGACGATCAGTCAAAAGATCTAAGAGGTCCGGAAAAAATCAGGCTACAGAAAGGTAAAAGAGAAAGTTATACATCTGTCAAGATCAATGAAGATACAATCACAACATAAGCAAGAAAGAAGAAGATGGCTATCTGAATGAAAAACTTGGGGTTCTCCCTCATGTTCGGAGAGGTTACGGACCTGTAAAGAAATGACAGCTAGTTATTTTAACCACGGAGTACGGATCACTAGAGCAAGGAAAAGAAGTAGTTTCGTAAAAGAAGTTTCTGGTAAATCTAAGAGTTCAATACCGAGCGATCCGCTGAGAAAGTCTATGAAAGGGCAAACTCTGGATGAACACGATCCCTGGCCCTGTCAGAACAGCTGTTACTAGATTGTCGCCCTGCAATTGGCAGACATGTCAGTGTTAATAGTCTTCCACAGAAAATAGATAGAGGAAGAAGCTGTTAGAACATGTGGACATGCCTTACAAATAAATTAACCAAAGACAAAATGCTAGCTTCCATGGCCAAAAGCAGTCATATAGCAGAAGCATCGACATAACCTGAACTTTCAAAATTTGGAATGATGCCAGAGAGATACAACTTACCCCAAAGACCGCTCTTCTAATGGGAGCATTGTACTTAATTTGGATATTAACCGTGCCTGTTACAGCAGCAATGCAGGATACATCAACAGCTAAGACTTCTCCGACCTCAAGATTCTTCTGCACAACTGTAACAAAGAGACAAAGCAAACACGGGCTCTTTCAACTAATTCAAGAAGAATGCAAATTTGCATAAAGTATTTCAAATTTTCAAGAAACCAAATACGAGTGTACTAAAAATGAGTGCAAAAGCAAATGGATCTTGATGAAACCTTCCGGTAAACTAAGTACAAAAGAAAGTATCAGTGCTTGAATTGCATAAAAAAGGAACAAAAGGCATGGCTAGATTCTCTACAGTTGGACTATTAACAGCAACCGTGCTTATCCCAACAAACGGATGTGCTACAGGAATTGAACTATGATCGTGGAGGAGCATACCAGACCCACCCGCAGCTAAAAATGCAAGTCCTTGGCCCGAGAGTTTCTGTCTCAAAAAACCCTACAATAGCATAATATACTTATCAACCAAACAAGAAAAAATGGATAACTTAGCAATAATTATGTTGCAGAGGCAAAGATCAGGCAAAAGAGAATTTCCTAATTTCAACGGTTGGCAATGGTAGCCAACCAGAAAGTGTGATAAGGCATTATATCTCACCTCTGCACCAGTAACCACATGGCGTGCTCTCTGATCAATCGTACTACTGACCTTCACATCATTGATAGAGCAAAGAAATGCATCTGGCTACAGATAAAACGTGGGAAAATCAATTGATATACCAGGACACGGTAATAATAAAGCTAATCAATTCGACCATCAAATGCACACCGGATCATATGCTAAAACATGACTTAGAAGTATCCAAACTGACTGCGATTGATAAAATTAGAGTAAAAGATTACAAAAGATAACGACAAGGCTACGGAGTAGGCTCTACCTGGCATAAAATTTCTCCACCAAACATAGCCATGTCAATCTAAGCCATGCACAAACCAAGGACTGTAATTAGAGGCACAATATACAATATGCCTCAATATGTTCAAGTAATAAGATATGCAATAACCTAGTACATAAAAACAATCAATACTACAATGATTTGACTTGTCTAGAAAGACAAACCGGGAGAATTCTTGCAAGAGAAGGTGCGGCTATTCCAACAAATCCATCATCAGGACCAGGGTTTCGAAGAATTATGCTTGTCACATTCTTGCCAAAAAGCCATTGCCACATACCCGCTTCATTCTCAGGTAGATAAACATTGTCCATTTCAATAGACCCAGACATGAAGCACATAGAACCTGCCGAATTTCCATTTATTAATTCCACATATGTGGCAAAGGAAAAAAAAGCTGTTCAGACAGCTCAGCACCTAGCAAAATAGCAAATGAGAATTTCCAAACGAAAGCTGTTCAGTGATTCATGCCACGGTTCTGATCCAACCACTGAGACATCCAGAATCAGCAAAAAGGTAGGAGCCCACTTATATACTCAAAAAAAAAAAAAAAGAGCATCGCTTGTGTGGCCACAAAAAGATGTGCTCAATAGTACCATTATTTTCAGTTTATGCGTGCAGCATTTGTCCAAGAAAATATATAAAACTAGTACCTTACGTTGCATTCACACACAAAAGAAATAAGGAGAAGAACACATCATCGGTAACCAATCCTACACTACATCAAATGAGATGATAACATTCACTGAACAATAAAAGCCAGGATTACACAGTTCATTTGCAATTACCATTTCTGTTTCCGCAATCCGAAAATAGAAGACCGGCAGATATATTACCAAAAACAGATTTAAGAAGGATACTGCAAATAGCAAGGACTATTTGCCCCAACTCCATCACCGCAAGGCCCAAACAGTTTAGGAAAAAGATTTATGAGTCACAACATGACAATGAAGAGCATAAAGCAATCTTAAGTTGGTGACCTATCTCAAGATGCTGGATGCAGGATGCCCTTTCCTGAAGATCAATAAACTAACCTAATGCAGGGTAAACATTCCTTCACCGATATGTTGAATGGTAAGTAGATTGCCGAGTCATGTACTAGGCAGCTCATAAATGTGTCTCTTCATTCTTCAATGGTTTAAATATAACATAAAGGAAAAAGAAAAAAATATTGTGGGCAACTTACCAGGTCTCGCAACAACTTTTTCTTGTGACTTCAACATTATCTGATAGCAAAAACATGGATTTGTTCAAATATGCAAAGGGATGAGAACGGAACAAAAGAAGCCCAGCATGAGTAAATGTATACCTGGACCACCTGTGCTTCACCACCTAAAATCTGGAAGGGTATGACAGCATCTTGAGGACTCTGCAGCCAATCGACCCACATGAAATCAAGAGGGAAAGAAGAACCCATAAACAGAGAAAAGGACAGGAAATGCTTGACAGTTCAGAATGCAACAAAATAAAGACAGCCGGTCTCTTTCAGATTAAGTTACAGATCCAAGTCCAACCAATGGCAAAGAAAAGTCTATCTTAGATCATGTAACATCCATTTGGTAGACTGAGATAAGCTCTGTCACAGCGACAGCACTAGAACTCACACTCCAATAACCCCCCGTCACCGAGCATTATATCTGCATCTAAAAGGATTGCCGATGCTCTTTACCAAGGACTCCTCCTCCAATTCCTTTTGAGGAAAAGTAAACTCATATCACCATAAGACATACAGCAAGATACGCCTCGACCCATATAAACAGCTCATTCACTGCAGACTCAATACGTATGTTGCGTCCCACTATTTAAAATTGTCATTGCCAACAATGATATGAACGTGGCAGGCACATTTTCATCTCAACAAACTGATTTGGAAATCTACTGTTTCTCATACCGACACCTCTGAAACTCCATTCCAGATCAAGGAACCTCGTTCCCGACCAAACTCGAAGTTCCACTCTTCCAGACACTGATTCACTGAAAAGAAAAAAAAAAAAAAAAAGAAGCGGCGCAGAACCTCTTCCTCCTGTCGCAACATACTACTAGCTATCCCGCGCGTAAAACAAGCGAACCATCGTCCAAACTCGCTGAATTTTATTCCGAACAAACCGGCCTCACACACGGCACGAGCTAAGAAGGCGACGAAAACGAATCGAAGCTCCAACCGAACACGAAACCTCTCCCCTCCACCGCAATTCCGAGGCCAAAGATTCACGACTCACCTGGTAAACGTAGGGCTGAAAAGGCGTGGAGAAGAATGGCGCGGCCATGGCGAGTGCTGCGGCAGGCAACGACAACGACTCCTGAGCTTCTTCCGAGACCGTCGTCACGAGCTATCCGAACGCAAAGCCCTAAATCGCATCGGAGGTCCTCAGGCGAGGCTGCGACGGTCCCCCGATCGGAGACCAAATCATCGGCGCAAGAGATCGGATTCCGGGACTTCAAAGTAGCGGAAAGAAGGAAGAGGCCATCGGGCGTCTTCCATTTGGGTTTTGCATCTCTTTTTCCGCCTCTAGCACCGGGCCACGAGGGGCATTTTTGTCATTCCCGGTGATTGTCTGCTCGTCACCTGAGGTGTACACGTAGGCTCGATCATGACGCGGCGTCGCATCATTGGTTCCGCTTTGCTACCTAGACGTGGTCAGGCTTTCGGGATTTTGGGCCGATTGGAATGCGGATCTGGTCATTCGTGATGCGCCGAGACTCGACCCGGCCCAGTCTGTTGGTGAAACGAGGCTAAGGGCTTGTTTGGCAACTTACTAAATAATAAAAATTTCTCTTCTTTCGTTCTCAGAATCAGTTTGAGAGCAAAAATTCATTTATTAAATTTTTCATGCTCAGGCGCAATTTAGCAAAAAAATTGTTCCTAAAATCAGTTTTGGAACAGAATCAAGAAACAAAAAAAAGTAGCTTCTTGATTCTGGAATAATTTTTCCATTTCTGATTCTTTTTCCTTTTTTTTTGTTTATTGTTGTTCTTCGGCTTGCCGTCGGCCACCCACTGGCTGTAGGTGACCAGCCATAGGCCAGGGCCAGCAAGGGCTACTCATGACTACAACGGCAAGGTCGCGACGGCGAGGTTGACCTCACTATCGCCACCTAGGCAACGTACCTAAGTGGCGACGACGAGGTCGGCCTTACCTTGATTGGGCAAGGCTCGACCTCGCCCAAATTTGGCGAGGTTAGCGGTGAGGGCCACAATGCCCTCGCCGACCTTGGCATGTGGTCGATCGTTGACACTGACAACCGACCTTGGCCAAGGAAGAGAAGGGAAAGAAAGAAAAAATAATTAAAAAAAGAAATATTATAAAATTTAAAATATTATTAATAAAATGAAATTTTGTGTAGTTACCAAACGCATTTATATTCTTATTCTATTCTAAGAATAGAAAATTTGGGCAGTTACCAAACACTTTCAAATGCATAAAAATTATTTTTGGGCACAGAATAAAATAAAATCATTTTCTGAGCAGAAAATGTTCCCGAGCATAGAATGGTTGCCATGCATAGCCTAATTCTCATATCGAGATGATTATTGTTAGGGGTGAGTATGATCCAGATGGGCGGTTCTCAGCTCATAACCGTGTACCGCCTGCTAAGGACTGGTTCCAAAACATTGGAAGCGAGAACTGCTCGTCGATTCCATTGGCCCACCCGAGAACTGGACCACCGGTCCGGTCCAATTCCCGGATGGGTCCATGGAACCAATCCCACTAAGTTTTCTCAAACAAATGAAAAATCGACCGGTCTAATTCTTGCTCGTTGGTGGGTTGTGTTCACAATTAGATTCGTCACAAAGTTCACAAGCTTTACAACAAATACATCTATAACCTATATTATATATCACACGTAAGAGTTTGCCACAAGTTCACAATAGTCAGCAAGCAAACAAAACAACAACTATCCTATTTGATTTTATTTTTTAAATTTTTTTTGGCCAGAGTTTTTAATTAAAAATAAAAAAAAATATTATTATTATATTACTGATCCGATCCGGTCCGGGTGAGCACTTCCACATTAGAAATCGGGAATCGGACTGTTACCCACCGGTTCCAAAAAATTGGAACTGGGAATTGGACTGGTTCCCTTGGGAGCCATCGGTTCCTGGCGGATTCCGGTTATTTTGCATACCCCTAATTATTGTAGTCTTTTATCTAGCTTTTGCCATGGATTGAAAACTTTTCAAAAAACGTTTGAAACGCCACGTCAACATTCATCCAGTCAAGTTGAAGTATCTAGTCTTGTCAATTTATATCTGTATCAATGTATAATTGCAACTTATTCCTTAAAAATTGCCTCTAAACTTTTAGGGGTGTCGACAACAATAAAAAAAGCTTTATGGTATTAAAAAAGGGCCAGCCCGGTCCTAAGTGAACTTGAACCGGAAAATTATGATAGTATCGGCATTGTGTCTGAATCCCTTATTTCCTCTATAATTCGTTGTTTTCGACATTTCTTGATCCAATTGAGAGTATTGTAGAATATATGAATCTCACTGTTCCTAATTCATTGAAATTGATGATTGAAGGCATGGATAATCAAATTGGTGAAAAAAAAATTGTTTTGATTCAACATCCATAATCAGTGAAACCAGCAAAAAAAGAGAGAAAAAAACAACGAGCTGAATCGAACTGAATCAATCCAAGTCAATTTCTTGAGTGTGGTCACAGAAAACACGTGGCCATGTTCAGCTTGGTTTGGGTATATGTGTGATCCCGAATCCTTACCTCTCTACTAAACTTGAAACTTAGGAGTTTATGTAGCAATAAATTGATATTGTTTTGTTTTCTTGCACTCTTCATTCTTTTTGTCCCATTCAATATCGTGAAAATTATTAGCATTAATGAGTTTTGATGTTCTAAATTCACGATGCATTTCCCATAACTCTTTCTACTAAGTATTTCACTAGAAATTTTATTATCTTCTCCTAAATCTTTTTTCCAAAAAGAAAAATGAATTATTTTGTAATTAAATTTTTATATTATGCGTTCGAGGTAATGTTTATAGTAACATTAAGCAAACATTTATAAATATACACAGGTGTTCTTACAATTATCATTTTGTAAAAACCATATCATCACATTGCACCAGTTGTTTTATTTTTATTTTTTTATTGTGTTTATCACTTTGTGTGTTATATGTTAAAATAGTGAAAAAACCCTTTCGCGGGCTAATAATATATTATTATAGTGTTTGTTATCCCTTGGTTGAGAGAAACTCTAATTGGGTTTATATTTCTGATTAATCTAAATTAGGGGAATGATCCTTTTTATAAAAGAACCCTATGATTACAACCATACATCCTTCACGGTCCCATTCACAGTCTCATTTAACGGTGGAGATTAACAAGAAGTCTCTTGAATACAAATAGTTACACTCTAAAATGTCTGAATCAATGCACCTCTTTGTTCGCAGTCAACTCTACTAGCAGGATTCTCTCTCTCGCTCCCATGAGTCGCACCACCAACTTTCTTGAATTTTGTCGAGAAAATTCGATATTTATGAAGAATTAACCCCATTCACAGTTCTCTCTCAATCTCTCGCCATGGTTGGCAGACCAACAAGAGCTTCTGAGTCGGATCTCAATCGCACGCCTCATCTACGTCTTGGCCTTTGTTACCCAAACGTGGGCAATAGAAGGCGCGTCAGTATTAAGGGTGTGAGAAACTTGTCTTTCTTGTTTTTTTGTCGTTGATTTTCAGTTTATACCAATGATATGATAGGATATAAAAATATTCAATTCTAAATTTGCAATTCACTGAATAGTAGATAAAATTTGACAAAATTCTTGAATTTCTTATCCTAGTATATCTTGACTAAAAATCCAGGCAATCTATACATCAATAGATTGATATTTTCCAGTTTTCTTGCCTTCTCCATTCTTTTTTCCCTAGTCAATATTGTGAAAATTATGAGCATTAACGACGATTATAAAAAATTCTAGCATTTCCCATAACTCTTTTTATCGAGTATTTCATTAGAAGATTTTATTATCTTCTCTCATATCTTTTTCAAAAAAGAAAAGTGAATTATCTTGTAATTTATTATTTTATTTATCTATAATCTTATGTTGAATAAAGGGGTGAAATTGGTTTGAACTTCCCAGTTAAGGTATAATGACATAAATGGTCATATATAATGTGCTCAACGTAATGTTCACTACAATGTGTTACGTAACATTAAGCAAATACTTATAGATAAATATAGTGGTGTTCTTACAATAATCCATTTGTGAAAAACATATCATTGCTTTGTACTTTTTCTGTTAGTGTTTTTCACTTTGTGTGTTATATGTTAAAATAGTGGAAAAAATCCCATTTGCACGCTAGTAATATATTATCTCGGTGTTTTCTACGCCTTAGTTAAGAGAAGCTCGATCCTACTTATACAAGAACCGCTACAATGATAACCGTAGATCCACAGCCTAATTCAACGGTGGAAATTGATAGGAAGTCTCTAGAATATAAATGGATAGATCTTACCCTCTAAAATGCCATGTGTACATTTTCCAAATTACCCTCAAAACATCATGGAGTATCTTATAAAACTTTAGATACAAGAAGATCATAGAATACCGGGCCAATTCATGGGCTATCTTGGCCTACTTGATTAGTTTATTGGGCTTGAAAACCTCCGGACCATGATACAAGACTCTATAAACCTAGAAAAGCCTCGTTCTTATTGCAAGCATTTTCCTCGATGCATTCTCCACCATAAATGCTCCATCCAAGCACCGTCTAAGCATGTATTTACCACTGACCATGGATTGTAGATTCCCATCTTCTCACCTTAATGACTTACCTATTATTACAATCAATTACACGTGATTACGACCACCCACGTAAGTTTCTGTGTTTAAGGCCATTAGAATTGTTAGATTATGTAAATAATAAATCATGCATTCATCAAACAATTTGAGCTTTTAGAAGAATTGACAATAGTCCCATCAAATCTTTCGTGATACCAGAGCTGAAAATTTTAAGTTCAATTCTTTGTAAGTCCCATTTGCCTCCCTGATTAGATTTTTTCATACTTTATACTAGATAAAAAGACTAGACTAAACACGAGAGAGAGTATTGAAATATTTAAATAATAAATTATGCGTTCATCTAACAACTCATCAAATTTAGAAGGTACTTATTAGAGGTTTATTTTCTCGATTCAGTCGTGCTAAAGAGCTGAGGAGAGCCCTTCTATAAATCACATTCCACGCAAAATTTTTATTCTCTTTTCATGTTCCCCTCCACGTATTGAATTTTTTCTTTAGAATAATTGCTATTGACTCACTTGTAATTTTTACGGTAAAGAGTACAAAAGCAATGGGTACATGTTCCCCGTTCGAAGACGTTGAAACTCTCTTTTTCGTCGTCCTTTGTCACCCACCTAAATCAAGACAGATCGAGGAAAGGTAAATGACTACTCTTCTTTCATCATGCCGTGTCGAGCATAAGATATGATGATTAAGGCTCCGTTTATATAATAAAAAATAAGTGATTCAAAAAATATTTTTCTCAAAATGATCATTTGTATCGTTCAAAATAATTAATTAATAAAAAATATTCATTGCCAATAACAATTCGTGTCCAAATATTTGCACAGATGATGAAGATATTTTTCGCTTATTTATATCCGTAAGTGATACAAGAGATCATTTTTAAGAAAATATATTTCAAATCACTCATTTTTTGTAAAATAAACGGAACCTAAATGAAAAATACAAAAATATACTTTTGCCATACTTAATTTTTTTGAGAGCTATTGTAAATTATACCCATGTTATCAACCTGCCCGTGTACGGATGTATATATTAATCCTAATGATCCCCGTTAGGTGGTCCGAATGACTACGTTCGCCTCATCTGCTCGGGCCGCCATGGAAGCGGACGGACGTTGACATCCTCGACCCATGTGTTGGACAGCGCAACACTTACCATAATCGACGGTCAACGCCTGGATTGCTCACCTTTTGGGGTCCCCCTTGACTTACACATAACACTTCATAGTTCGAATTTTAGCCAAAAAAAAAAACTTTATAATTCGAAATCACCAACCTCCAATTTTCTTTTAATTTTTGGTAAGTTGCGACGTGTATGGTAAAGGTGATCTCCTACTTTTAAAGATTCACATTCCTTTTTTCTTTACTATATATGTTTGGAATAATTGATTCCCGAGCGATTTAGTTCTCATCTTGAAATCGGGAATCAGATATCATGTCATGGAACTAGACTGGATCGGTCCACTCTAGTTCTCGAGTGAGTAAATATTCTTTTTTATTGTTTATTTTTATTATAGCATGTAATCCATGGATTTTTGGATTTCGTAACTACTCCTAATATATTGGCTTCTATTCAAGCCACCCTATTGTTAGACCTAGACATGTTTGTTTTGTGGAAAATGAATGCTTGTGCTTAGGGGTGTCAAAAAAGCCAAGGTCGACCCGACCCAGCCTCGATTGGCTCGGCCCGGCTCGACCCGAAATTTTAAGGTATTTTGGGGTCAAGCCTTGGTCTTCTACGGGTAAGGGTTTTAGGTATGGGTATTTGTTAGGGTCAAGCCGAATTGGGTTGAGCTGGGCTTTTTTGACCCTTGCATCAAATACAACCCAAAACAACCCTTCCCCCTCTCTCTCCCCTTTGCTCTCTCTCTCTCTCTCTGTGAGAGCTCAAATTTAAGTTAATGGCAATGGCAGCCGTGAAGTTCGCGGGCATGGCCATGGTGGCCTTCATCCTCGCCCTCATAGCGCTCGCTGTGACCGCCAAGTCGAGGCCCTGCCACTGAGTCCCACCTCCTTAGCGAGCTCCGTCTCCCCATCGATCCTCTTCGCCGGAGTAGCAGCTGACATGATTTGCTCGGAGTGTGGCTTGATGCTAGAGGCGCACTCCATCGACGAGACCTCCAAGTGGCGGACCTTTGCCGACAAGTCCAACGACCTCGTCTGCGTCGGATGGCCCTACAACCCCCTCCTCACTGATGAGGGGCCTCTCCACCGTCATCTCCAAGCCCAACGACTCCTCCAGCAAGTTCCTCAGCTCCTCCCTTGGCAAGTGGCATGGCCACGGCGCCAACCCCGACCGAAACCTCATCTAGGCCTTCAAGTCCATTGCCATCATGTTCGATAGGTAAATGCCCCCGCCTCTCTTGCGGGTCAAATTCTCAGCGTTGCGTTCATGGTTTCGTCATGGGTTCCGTCATGGGTATGCAAGCGATTAGCTCTTGTTGCTGTATCTTCCAATTTGTTGTGTGAATTGTGAGAAATTTTAGGAAGAGCAATGGCTCTGGGTAACGATGATGTTGATTCTTTAAGCTTATATGAGCTTTAGCTTCTGTTGCTAAGGACAGGATGGAGTTTGGAAATGGAAAAGATTGGTCCCCGTTAAAGAAAGAAAGAAAGAAAGAAAGGAAAAAAAAGGAAAAAAAAAAAGACCTGATCTGACCCGACCCGACTCTATTTTTGGAGTATATGCTGAACAGGGACTTGGGTTGGGGCGCGTTGAGTCAAGCGTGACCCTGTATATTTCGGGTTGAGTATAATGACAGCCTGACCCAACCAAACATATTAACACCTCTACTTGTGCTATGTGATTTAAAAGAAAGATAATTTGCAAATTACAGTCAACCGTTTGAGGGGTAGCAAATGCGTGGCAGGACGAAATAAACTCGTCCTCTTGAAAATGGATAAGGGCTTTTAATTTTTACAGATTTTTCGAAAATTAAAAAAGAATTGGTCCGGTCTAGGTGGTTTGGGTGGACGGTTACAAACGTGGAGCTGAAAATTGGAAACTACCCAGAATTGGCCGGTCCGATCTGAGCGATTCTTTTTGCTCACCGATATATACGTATGTTGCATAATATAATTAGCAATAAGATATATAACAAATCGATATTATAATTAAAACTAACACAAGTATGATAAAGGACAGAATGGGGGCATCTAGACAGCATCGGAATCGAAACATTTCTCTCGCCCCGTTCACCTCTCTTTCCTTCTTCATTTGAAGAAAAATTAAACTTTACTTCTAAGAGCTCTTCTGGGCTTAATTCGAAAACCAAGTTAGGGTTAAAGTCAAGAAAAGAAGGACCGAGAAACAAAGAATCGAACTTTCGCTACTATCAAATTGTTCGCGAATAAAAGAATGCCAGCGCGTAAATAAAAACCGGCGACATCTTCTCTGCATGAGCACCCTCCTCCAATCGTGGGAAATAAAATACACGACCTATAATTAGTGTCGTGCATAATAGTGAGGCTCATGGCATTATTTTGAATACGACCTAACACTGATCATTATTATTATAATACAAAGCGACTTGTTTTATTACTATTAATTTTTTGCATTAATACTACGAAAAATCCTAAATTGGTACACCTATGATAGATTTATCCAAAACTATTTTTTTTACCACAAAAAACTCCAAACTGGTACACTTGTGACAATTTTACCCCGAACTAATTATTTAATATTATTTTTTTTATTTTTTCGATTTTTTAAAAAAATTTTCTTTTCTTTTCTTTTTTCTTTCTTTTTTTTTTTCCTTCATCTTCTCTACCTTTAACTTATGGCGGGTTGCCGATTGGCCATAGGCAGGGGTCGGCGAGGTTGGCCCAACCGAACATTGGTGAGGCCTACCTCGCCGTTGTTGGGCGAGGCTGATCTCGCCGGTAACTGGTGAGGTCAGCCTTACCCACCCTTGGCGAGGTTCGATCTTACTAGTTGTCGGCGAGGGGTCATCCTTGCCAGTTGTCGGCGAGGGGTTGTCCCCGCTGTCGCTAGTGAGGCTTGGCCCCGCCAGCAACTGGCGATGTTGGCCTTGGGCACCCCTAACGAGGGGTCGTCCTTGTTGTCACTGGCAAGGCTTGACCCTGCCGGCAACTAGCGAGGTTAGCCACACCTAAAAGCGGCGAGGCTCCTTGCCGTTGTTGGCGAGGCTCAACCTCGCCGGCAACTGGCGACATTGGCCTTGTGCACCCCTGGCGAGGTCGAACTTCGCCAGAGGTGGGCAATGCCAACCTCGTCGGCCCTTGTTTTTGGGGATTGCCGGACCGGCTATCGATTAAAGATAGAGAAGATGAAGGAAAAAAAAAAAGAAAAGGAAAGGGAAAAGAAAAGAAAAGAATATAAAAAAAATTCGAAAAAATAAAAAATAATATTAAAAAATTAGTTCGGGGTAAAATTATCGCAGGTGTACCAGTTTGGGGTTTTTAGTGGTCAAAAAAATAGTTCGGGATAAAATTATCACAAGTGTACAAGTTTGTGGTTTTTTATGGTAAAAAAAATAGTTTGGAGTAAATCTGTCACAAGTATACCAGTTTAGGGTTTTTTGTGGTATTAATTCTAATTTTTTTTAAATTTGTTAATTACGTGCTTGTCCGAAGAAAGAGACGAGCTCGAGCTCGAGCTCTCGAGCTCGAGCCGATTACATATGCGCGTACCAAAGCCGTTACGGTGCCGCGCGCCTCGCTCTTCCTTCCCTCCCATTCTTCAACTTTCTTAGCGCGACTCTCTCTCTTTCTCTCTATCTCTCTCCCCTCCGCCTTTTCGCCTCCGTCTAGGGGGGCCTCCGGCGAATTCGGTCCACGGCTCAATAGGAATCGTCTCCGGTCAAGCTCCGGCGGATTCCGATCGCCACGCGCTCTCGATCCTCGAGGTACGGCGGTTCTCTTCTCGTTCGATTTCTCGCTGGTTGATGACTGCTTGTTCCTCGGTTCCCCTGCTGTTTTTTTTCTGTGTGTGGATGAACGGGGCCGAAGGAGCGCCGGTTGGAGAGACGAGTCCCCGATTCTTGGCCGTCGACGCCCCTATTTCGGTGGGAAATCGGTCAGGACGACGGGATATGTTTGATGAGGAGTGGGCTTCACATCGTCTGCCTAACTAGCCACGCAGCTTTCGTTGCGCTCTTCGAGCCTGTCGATTTGATTTCGAAAGGTTTCGCTGGGTTTGCGATTTCGATACCCGTTTTTTCGTGTTCTGTTTTTTTCTTCTTGGGCGGGATGGAAATTCTCATTTCACGTGAAAGAGATGTTGCTGGGCCAAATCCGTTTCGGGAGCAAAATTTAGCGATTGCAGAGTGACTGGGAAATCGGTTTTTGTTATTGCCCTATCTCTCTCGGCTTCATCCGTTTGAAGTTCCCTGCTTTTTGCGGCGAAGATAATGCGAGAATACAGTACGATGTCTTCGAAGATTTTCTAGTTTCTTCAACCATATGACTTTTGTGTTTCGTCTATTTACCGACTAAGACGGTTGGTGAATCGGTGGTTGCCAGCTCTTACCGATAATCCAAGCTGGATGCTAATTAAGGGCATTTACACCATCTTATTTGCTTGTCTAGGTGTGGATAGTGCGGACGTCGCAAATCTTGACTCTGTTATCTTCCGGAAGATTATTAGCATGATGTGCGCATACAAGCCGGTCATTCTTCTATCGAGTGGCGAAATTGATCTTTCTTGCACAGTGAGATGAGAAGATTTTTACCAAATATTGCTCTTGCACTGATGGGCGAGCTCTTCCGGCTATGTGTTGGCAAAAGAATTGACTGGAGAAAGATTTTCTATTTTGGAGTCATCATGACTTTAGCTGGTGTTCTGCTTCCAAACATCATCTTTCCTTATGCACTGGACACGTGGTTCTCCTCTCCTCCTGCAACGATTTCTCCATATGCTATATTCAATGGAACTGCCCATTTGAGTGAGACTGTCAATGGTGCAAGGGTTGAACAATCTCACCTAGTTCCAGCTGCCCCTGTCGCTTCTGTAAATACTTCAACTAACTTGACTCAGTTGGTGTCGGTTAAGGAGGAGACACCTGCAGTAACTCTAGAAGAAAAGCTGCAGTCTAATATATCAGAGAAGATCAATATATTGGAAGAAGAAAAGATTTTAGTCTCACCTCTCCCTTTTCTTGCTTCCCCTCCTCCCCCTCCTCCTAAAAGATACGTGTCCTCACTTTTGCAGGTAAAATTACTTCCGGATGGAACTCTATTCTTTGTGAGTAATCATGGAGAAGCTATGATATTGTCTAATTCTGGTTTCATGTATCTTTGGAGAAGCTATGAGATTGTCTAATTCTGGTTTCATGTATCTTTTGTAGAGAGACTTATGGTCTTTGCCACCTCATGAGGCACTGACATATGCGAAAAAGGAGATTGCGCATGCTCCACCAGTTACCGATGATCCAAATTTGTATGCTCCGTTATTTAGAAATATTTCTGTCTTCAAAAGGTACATTCTATCTATCGCTTTGCATTATTCCTAAGAAAAACTTGAATATCCCCAAATGTTTCATGTCGTGCACGTGATAAGAAATCAAATAGAGAAATCTCCAATTACATACGGTGTATTGACTCAATGGGTAAAAGTTGAGTGAGGAAGATTCATGCAACCAAGATGGAAACACCTACGTGAAATCTTTCTATCTACCCTTTGAAGTTTGCAATGTGGACAAATTAGTCCTTTGAAGTTTATTCTTTCACTTCGTTTTTACTGGTACAGGATGCATTAGTTTCTCCCAAATCCTTGTTAGTGTTTTTCTGGCCAGAATGTAATCACTCTTGAGGCACGCGGCACAAAAAATGAGGGCGGTGATAGGCAGTAAAAAGATTCTTTGGACAGTTATCACCACTAGTTTCAATAGCTATACACTGCTAGCTTCGTAATTGATTAAATCTTGACGGAAAAATAACATTGATGGTAAGGTCTTGGGATGATATGTTGAAAGATTTGCTGGTGATGGTTATCAAGCCTTTCATGTATAGATCTCAATTATGATTTGTAGGTTGACACAACTTTCTATATTGTCAAGTGGCTCAATTATTGCACGTGCTATAATCTAGTAAACAGTTTTATCTACGGTAAACTCACTTCAAACTGAAGGCCAAGCATAATTGAATTTTATCAGGCTCTCAATTGATTTAGTTTTGACGTTTTGAGTCTGTCAATGCTTCTATTTTTCCTTGTCTATTTAATTGAAGATTGGGTTGTATTTTAAATTCAATTTCAGGAGCTACGAATTGATGGAACAAATACTCAAAGTTTATATTTATCCGGATGGACGACGTCCAATTTTCCACCAACCCCACCTCAAGGGAATATATGCTTCGGAAGGTTGGTTCATGAAGCACATGGAGGGGAACCACCAATTTGTCACAAGGGATCCTGAAAAGGCTCACTTATTTTATCTACCTTACAGTGCACGCCAGTTGCAGGAGGCACTTTATGTGCCTGACTCTCATAATATGGGACCGCTATCGATTTTCTTGAGAGATCATGTGAATTGGATTGCTGCAAAATATCCTTTCTGGAATAGGACACATGGGTCAGATCATTTCCTCGTTGCTTGTCATGACTGGGTATGGGAGTCTAAATTTATTGACAAAAACTATAGTTTGCCATTTTGATCCTGATGTGATGCAGATTGATGTGGATCTTAAAAATGTCACCCTTAAGTAAGCTTGCCATATAATTTCAAGGAGGAGATTTGCTTGAAACAGCATCAGTTCTTTTTCAGTGCTTAGATTCTTGATGTCTCTTTTTGTTACCAGATGTACCATTCTCTTCTTTAAAAGTTAAAAATAGGCATGTCTTTAAAAAGGTTTCACCGTTCTCTGAGGATAATGAGCATCTAGGAATATTACCTGAGGAGTAATTTAATCAGTTTAACAAATCCTCCTTAGGTAAATCTGGTGAGTTGATAATGTGGAGAGAAACTTAATATCAGTACTTTAAGCTTTGTAGCTTGGAAGTCACATGTTAGATACTTACAGAGGTAAAGGCCAAATGCATTTAAGAGCTGAATTCCAGATGGCGTGCTTTCTCTTTGCATGCGCCATGTGCTGGCCATAACAAGACGGAGTTCATGGTGTGGATTTTCATGCTGGGGGAGGGGGAGAGACAGATTCGTACTCTGTATTTTGTTCTCCAGTTTGAATATTAATGTACTTTAATTATTAAAATGATGTTGTCTTTTCATCAAATCTTCCTCTAATCTATTTTGGTCTTGCAGGGCCCATACACAGTGAATGAGCACGAGGAACTAAGGAAAAACACTATAAAAGCTCTTTGTAATGCCGATCTATCAGAAGGAATTTTTACTGCTGGAAGGGATGTTTCCCTAGCAGAGACGACAATAAGGACCCCGAGGAGGCCTCTTAGAAATGTTGGTGGTAAGAGAGTGTCTAAGCGCCCCATTCTTGCATTCTTTGCTGGAAACATGCATGGTCGGGTACGTCCCACTCTTCTCAAGTTCTGGCAAGATAAAGATGAAGACATGAGAATTTATGGGCCTCTGCCCAATAGAGTCTCCCGAAAGATGTCTTATGTAGAACACATGAAGTCAAGCAAATACTGTATATGCCCCATGGGTTATGAAGTTAACAGCCCCAGGATTGTCGAGGCAATATACTACGAATGTGTTCCTGTTATAATCGCTGACAACTTTGTTCCTCCTTTAAATGAAGTCCTAGATTGGAGTGCTTTCTCCGTCATCGTAGCAGAGAAGGATATTCCAAAACTAAAGGAGATACTATTTGCAATTCCTATGAGGAAGTACATGTGGATGCAAGCCAATGTGAAGATGGTGCAAAAGCATTTTCTATGGAATCCAAGACCACTCAGATATGATTTATTCCACATGATTCTGCATTCTATTTGGTTTAGCAGGTTGAATCAGATGTCTCTCCCGTCAGCATACTAACTTTCTCGCTTTCCGCTGTGGTCTGAAGTCAAAGAGTGTGCTTGAGATCAAATGGATAAATTTATGCAACATTGGCAGAAGAGATTAATTTGAACTGTACGAAAGCAACAGCCCTGGCATTTGAGACTAAGACTTTAGCGGTACTTCAAAATTGATGACGACGCTAGGACACCATGTTGCAGGTATGTTTACTCATCCTAACTACTAACTAACTTTCTTGGGGTTGGAAGACAAGTGCAGACGTGAATTTGTTTGGCTGAGAATACGTGTAAATAGATTGTACTGTGGATCCACAACTGCCTCTGCCCCGGGCTTGATTTTAACTTACACCTACTGCTTTGGAATTGAAGTCCCGACCAATTAGGCGAAGCCTGGCCTGGGACTGGGTTAAAAAATCCTTGTCTACGCCCACCCTCGCTTAACTTCACTCAGATCTTCTGTTTCCTTGGTGACTGCGTTCGGTGCTATCCTTTTTCCATCATTTGTACTTTTAATTGTAAAAGCCGATCTCATGTTGTCAAGGAAATTATGTGCGTCTCGTGTATGCGTGCATCTCTGCCAGCTTCTGAAGCTTTATGTTGACCTTCTGCAGCGAGACGGCCGCCCAGATGGTGGAACACTCTTAAAGCATGAGGCGGATTCGGTGAGTTGGTGTGGCTTTAAACTCCATATGACATTGAGGTGTACAGAGCCACTCTCTAGGAATGTCCGACTGTACAGCATAATTCTTTTGTTTGAGAAACAAGACCATCAATTTGTTCTGTGACAACAAGCCTTCAACAGCGATATCCTATTTCTTATCATCAATTTCCAGGGGAGAGATCATTTTTTATTTTAGACTGCCTCTTCGGTGAAGAGGCTAAAGTACCTGGCTCGGACACATCCTCTCTCTCTCTCTCTCTCTCTCTCTCTCTCTCTCAATTACATATATGACATACGTATGAACTAATCAACAATAATCTCCTGGACAAAATCAATTACAGCGTCGAAAATGAGTCGGAAAGCATTTTACTTCCGCATCCATGGTGAATTATATTGTTGCTTGATTGATGCAGATAGGACCCAACTTCATCTTTTTATTTCAGGAAAAAATCACAAAAAATTCCAAATTATGCCACCTGTGACACATTTACTTTGAACTTTTTTTTGTGATACAAAAAATTCCAAACTATGCTATTTGTGACACATTTACCCTATTATACATTAGTTTATGGGCATTTTCGTCTTTTTTGCTTTTTCTTTTTTTTTTTTCCTTTCGGGCGAAGGCGGCTCTCGCCGGCGTCTAGCGAGGGTCGCCTTGCCTGGGCAAGTGAGGGCGGCTCTCACCGACGTCGGGCGAGGGCCGCCCTCACTTGCCCAGGCGAGGCCGCCCTCGCCCGACGCCGGCGAGGGCCGCCCTCGCCCGACGCCGGCGAGGGCCGCCCTCGCCCGACGCCGGCGAAGGCTGCCCTTGTCAGAAAGGAAAAAAAAAGGAAAAAAAAAGAAAAAACAAAAAAGACGAAAATGCCAAACGACTAAAGTATAATGAGGTAAATGTATCACAATTAGTATAGTTTTGAGTTTTTAATGTCATAAAAAAAATTCATGATAAATATATCTTGGGATTTTTTGTGATTTTTTCCCTTTTATTTCACTAGCCAATCGAAAAGGATGGCATGAAAATCAGTACTCAATCGTATCACGCGGTGACTCCTCCAATGGTGCTTAAGGATCTGGTCGACCAGGCCGTGTCTTTATCCTAAAACAAACCTCATCGATCAACAAACAAAGCAATCTCAAGACAATTCATTGCACCAAAACAGGACACTTGATTCGCGTTTCACTAAGTCTCCACTCGTTTTGCAAAAAATATTTTCTAAGAAGCTATTTTCCTGAAAAATGACACAATTTTTTAGTATTCAGCTGAAATCTGAAAAAATCTCAGAAAATATTTTTGGTTGTTTGGTGTGAAAAGATTTTCCTTCTTGCATTACTTTTAATAAATTTTTTATTTTTATTTTAAAAAATATTTTTAATTTTCTTTTTTTTTTCCTTCTTCTTCCTCAGCTGGTCACTGGCCAAAGCCTGTGGCGAGGCTCCGTCTCACCTGATCCGGCTAGCTAGGCGAGGCTCGAGCCTCGCTCGAGGTCGTCGAATGTCGGTGAGGCTCTGGCGACCTCGGGCGAGCTCATCCTTGTCGGATTAGGTGAGGTGGGGCCTAACCACAGGCCGGCGAGGCTCGAGCTCGCCTGTGGCTGGTTGCCGTGACCAGCAACCAGTCGGAGAAGAAGATAGAAAAGAGAAGGAAAAAGAAAAAACAAAAAAATAAAAAAGATAATTTAAAAATAATAAAAAATTAGAATTTTAAAAAAAGAAAATAAATTTAATTATAATGAATGATAAAAGAAGGAGACGGGAAAATGTTTTCCTCTTTTCAAAAGGTGGAAAACATTTCCTCACTTTTGAAGGTGTTTTGTCTATCGAGGGAAAATGTTTTCAATTGGCTAGTTTATTTTCTGTGAAACGAATGTCGAAAAACTCGAAAAATATTTTTCTGAAAGTTATTTTCTGTGAAACGAATGGAGCCAATTTCGACAAATTGGAAAACTTGCCATGCCATTACACATAGAGACACGCACCATATGTCGCCTCTATGATGATTTAAGTGGACCCTTTTCTGTCTTAAAATTTTAAAAAGGGGCTTCCGCCCAAAAGTGAGGCGACTAAAAGGTTGCCGAGGTAATCATCAATCTTAGGCCTTGCACACCAAAATGTAAGTACTAAAGGCCATGCTTTCTCAGATTAGCGCTTTTGGAGGACACCAAAATTTGCCCCAAAATTTGCTCCAACATGGTTAATTTTTGGCTTTGATGTTGGCCCAGCAGAGTGAGTAATCCACTGTTTAAGGAGAAAAGAAAAAAGAATACAGGAACGAAGATGGAAAACTTCAATAAAAGAGAATTGATGGTGTTTCCAGCCAGCCATGTCATGACCTTGCGATCTCATTACGCTTTTCAGCAGGGTCAAAAACAGATTATTCATGTCGGGAATGATACAATCCTGGCAGGCGCGAGAATCGTTTCTTCGTCGTGCAGGAATCGAATTTGAAAATTCACGCTTCAAAGCAACTTTAAGCGACCCTCTGCGAGGAAAAGCTCCCGAAGATCAATTCCGTTTCTTGTCTTGTTATTATATGTCTGATGAGGCTTTCCATCTGTAGTCTTTTAAACAAAACTAACGAGTGGCTGCTTTTGCCGAGCCCCAGCTAGAACTAGGGGACCTCTTACCGTAGTTGAGAAAACATCGATGTTGTCGCCTTCATTTAAAGGCTGATCAGCCGCTTGCATGGTTTAAAACAGATGCAGTGTTTTTGGGTTGGTGACATAAGAGGTTCAGATGCATTTTTTCTAGAGACTTAAATTTTCTGAACTGCTTTCTTTCATCTGTGAAGATTATTAAATGCAAGAGCCGCATTATAATAGACTCGGTGTTAGTTGAACACGGAAATCAATTGCTGTTAAGTCGAACTTAGAGCTAGGCTGCTCAAAACCGAATGAAATTATCGCATAGTCAGTGGCATCGGCACCAATAGTGTTACCGCTCGAAATGTCTGGATGTTATAATTATATATAGACAAATTTAGTGAATTTTCAAAGAGGAGCGCTCATCAGACCTCTCTCTGTCCGGTTTCACCTCTTCTCGGTGAGCCACTTGTCCTCGTCGAGCTCGAGGAACTTATTGACCCACTCGAGGCCATAGGATCCTTCTGTGGAGAAGTCAAAAAACTCATTTACGTTGAAAGTGGGCTCTGAGCTCCCCACTATGTTAGCCTCCTCTTCCTCCATGGGTGCCGCATCCCGTGTCTTGAGCTGCAGCGTAGTCTCCTGTGCCGTCGAAACTTCTTGCATTTTTTCTTTTTGATTTATTTTCTTGCTCAAATGAGAATTCCAGTAGTTCTTGATCTCGTTGTCAGTTCTTCCTGGAAGTCTCCCAGCAATCAACGACCACCTAAAATGAAAGACAGAATGTGCATTAATTTAACTACAGCAGTTATGATTTTCTACCATTCTGTTACTTTGCTGAAACTATACACATCATAAAGAAAATAGTCTTATGAACGAATGTGCTCTAGACACTTGTTAATGTTGCCCATCAAAGAAATGTTTTCACTGTCAATGCACTGATTTCACTAGGGCGCTTGTTAACAAAATCCTGAAGAAAATCATGGTCCAACCTGTTGCCAAGCAGCTTGTGCAGCCTAAGTATCAAGTCTTCTTCTTCATCCGATATGTTGCCTCTCTTGATATTTGGTCTGAGATAATTCAACCATC
Source organism: Syzygium aromaticum (assembly GCA_024500025.1). Classification (NCBI taxonomy): domain Eukaryota; kingdom Viridiplantae; phylum Streptophyta; class Magnoliopsida; order Myrtales; family Myrtaceae; genus Syzygium; species Syzygium aromaticum. The sequence continues at coordinate 21,681,860 of CM044888.1, read as the reverse complement.
TCAATCTACAACTCTTCCCACATCTGTTCAGACCTGAAAAGGAGAACAGAAACCCAACATTTCAAAAGATACAAAAGCCACAACGTAGCGAAATAGTTATGAAGCTGAAGCTGAAAAAAATGCAAAGAACAGGACAGAAAAAGATAGAATATTGATGGTATGCAATTTATTACCTGCTTTGGTTGCGATGGTCTTCCACCTCTTGGCACCATGGATTTCGATGTACTGAGAGAGCTTGCTGTCTTCTTCAGCCGTCCATGCCCCTTTGTTCATTACCTTTTTAGCTGACCCATCGTTTCTAGGTGCCATTATAGCAGTAAAAACAAGAGACCTTTGCAATTCAAAAGTTCTTTCTTTCCCCCTTTTTCTTTTCTTTCCTCTGTGAGCTGGGAAAGAAGTCCGGAAGTTATGCTGCTTCTACGATAGTGTGAGGATTGCGAGTGAATGTCTGTGTGCGAGGCTCAATTGTTAATTGTTATCGGTCCCAGCCTGTGTTTTTTTTTTTTTTTTTGGGGGGGGGGTGTGGAGAGACAGAGAGAGAGAGAGATGGCTTTGGTGATGATGGGGAGAGAGTGAGAGAATATGCGGGTTTAAAAACATGGTGGTGCTGTGAGTTAGGTCGTATGGGGGATTGAAGGGTCAGTAGTCCAAGTCTATCTACCCTTCTCAGGGAAGACAAATGAAGAAGCTGAAGAAGGAAAACTCAACTACCAGTTCATACAGTTCTGTGCGCTAGAAAGGGAAGTAGAGAACAAAACTACATATATGCCCAACACTCATGTTGTCTCCCCAGGGAAAAGTGCCAAAAAAAGTCCTAAACCTTTTTGTATTGGTGCCAATTTAGTCGTAAACCTTTTCTTGGTCCCAATTCAGTCCTAAACCTTTTATTTTTATGTTAATTTAGTCTTTCCGGCCAATTTTGACCGAAATTTGCTGACGTGGTCGCCGGTCAAGGTTAAGGATTGAATTGGCACCAAGAAAAAGTTTCGGACTAAATTGGCATCAATGCAAAATGTTTAGGACTGAATTGACATCAAGAAAAGGTTTAGGACTAAATTGGCACTAATGCAAAAGGTTTATGACTTTTTTGGCACTTTTCCCTGTCTCCCTAATACAGCTTTACTTAATTATTATTTTATGCACATGATCTCGGAATCCGATTATTTTGAACAACATAAAGATGACAAATTTAAAAAAAGGAATGTTATAAAAAAAGCCCCTTTACTGAAAAAAAGAAAAGAAGAAGGAGCTGCTACTGTATTTTTATTTCCTAAAACACGTTTGATGTTTCCAATAGTTTTTGGCCATGATATGAAAATTGTGAGGTGAATGACTAATCTTTTGGGGGTTTGTCCTGTGTTTTGTGCTTGTTTTGGCAGTTTTCCCCATCTCCTAGAAAGCTTTTGATCTGCTCATGTGAAAGCTTGGAAGCTGGGGACCCTCTAGAGATTAAAAAAAACCAAAAGGGCTTGCTTTTTTGGTGGAAAATAACAAGGGGAGAGGAACAGGGCACATGCTACAAATTCATATTAGTTTTTTATATTCACACCTCATTATTACATATAAAGAACTATGTGCATAGAATGCCACTGAAGTTGAATTCATGGGAAGGTGAAGGAAAGGAAGGAAGGGGAGAATACATGCATCTTGCAATGTCCTATTTTGTAGTGATTGAGAATGAGGACAGCAAAGACTACAAACGAGAGAGAAGGATCCAAAAGCACCAGGTCATTCATTCTTTAAAATTAATTACCAAGAAGACATGGCCTGCTTTCTCATGGTGGCTCGTGTTTGGTCAATTGGGATACAGTGCCCATCTCATTTCTGGGCCATCATTGTGAACGTAATCAAATTTAGTCAACAATCCACAAAGATTAAGGCACGTACAAGACCTTGCCCAGGCACACTTTTCCATGGAAACTTGCAAGTTTCATCAGCTCGGTCATCATACAAGCAATTATCACAGAGAAGTAATCGCGTTATGGCTCCTTTTTGTTGCGCATGGTGGATTACATAATAACATGTATTTTTTCTCCGCATCTCAATCGAACCTCGTTTTTTCATCTGAAAGAGTATGTAACCTGATAACCTTAATAGCATTTTCCATGCGGAGTCAATATTGATGACTTTTCCAGAGCACAAATCCCAGACATCATCTTTACCCAAAAAAAAAAAAAAGGGAAAATCCCAGACATCATACGTCCACATTATGCACCACCTGGTGCAAGTGTTTTTCTAACCCCTCCCGGACGAAAAAAAAGTGTTGACTAAATGCTTCGCAGCCATTGACTCGAGCCCATATTAAATAGCACGCAATAACGTGGCAAGGAGAACTTTCTAGAAGGTGTGCTATTTGGAAAATTAATGATGCAAGATGTTTTCTGACCAAAAGAAGAAAAAAATGATGCAAGATGTTTGGGGGAGAATATAGCCCCATATTTTACAAACATGACCTTGGGTAGCTAACGAAGGACAGTCCATCGTGGCAAATCGAAGGGGAAGCAAATGGACATGTGCACCACCGAAAGATGATTAAACAGTGACTCGTCACTAATTAATCATTCACCACCCAACAGCAAGACAAAGTCAATAAGGGTTCCCTAAAAAGGATGCCCCTTTTCTCCTAAGGCGGGAACCTGGTGGAATTGAATTGTCTATCTAATTGCTGTCGATGGTGCACACGCCTCCATTAACAAAGCCATCATGATCACTCCTTTTTCACGAATTTCTCTTCGGGTTACATTGATTCTACATTTGAGATTGGATCTGAGCTGTGCATTCACGTTGGACTCATTCAAATTGTGTTTTGCGTTGTTGTAGCCCCTTTCTCATGTCCTGTAGACTCTGTTTACTATGCTATCGGCCAATGATACTCGGAAAGATACTTGGTTTTTGGCCCGTAAAGGAATCTCGATTTATGAACAACTTTTTTTAAGACAAAAAATGTGAAATTTTGACTTTACGATAGTCAATCACGGTTTGCGGTATTAGAAAACAGCCAAGTATGAAATACCTTTTAAGAATATAGATGGATTGATGAGTGAATCAACAAAGATTGCAAATGATTCTTTGTAGATTTTGGATGGGAAAGTAAATAACAAGAATCTAAAGGTATTGTGACCGGAAGCAATCGTGATCAGTTATATAAATGGCAGAAAAGTAAAGATAAAGGATAAATTTATGAAAACTCTGAGTTCTTTTATTGACTGAAAGGGGGTTTTACAATGAGTCTACTAAGGTATTTATAACTCTTTACCGACGGTTACGTACAATGGTTACTGAATTTGTATAAAGAAATAACTTCCTCACCCTATTAGTAGTTATAAGAAGTGACACGAAATTCTATTATCTGACAACACTTATCCACAAGAATTTATAAAAATACTAAAATAGCGTCAATAAACATAACTAGCCGGCGGATATGTTTTTATGTCGATTTCTAGTTGCCGATGACTTTGTCAACCAACTTTCTAAGTCTTGAAGGGCTTTCAATGATAACTTTCACGTTATGTTATTAGTGATTTCACTAGCGAATTGTCGATGCTCTTCAAGTTGTCAATTGTCTTGTTCATCAATGTTTCCGTTGTTCACCAAACTTTGCCATCATCGGCTAAGCTTGTCACTTGTCGATTGTAATCAAAAGTTAATTATTTATGGGTGTCAACATATACCACTTTTTAAAAAAATTGAATGATTCATTGATTATTCGATTTTTTTAAATATGATAATCAATATGCACCCTTGTCATCTTCAAATGTGATTTTTACTTACCAAATATATAGCTTCCTGAATTGTTTTCTTGAAAATAATACAATTAAATATGTTTGACCCCATCAATGGTGCCACTTTCAATATTTTTTGTCACTTATGAATGAACAAGTAATTTTATCAAGCCATCTGTTAATTTTATAGTAAATCGAACGAGTAAACTTGAGTATCTTTAGTGCTAGCCATTATTTTTTCTTTTATTTTGGTAGGCTTTGAGGATCAACAAGCGTAAGACTTGTCGAGACTTGCCATATTTATTACAATGTTTCCATTCGGGTTAGATTCATGACTCATAACTTTCCATTGAGCCGCCTAAGGTATTCATGTGCCCATTATTCCTTTTCTTGTCGGTTGCTCATATATAGACGCTTTCGTCGCCACTCGAAATAAATTATATTGAAACAAATCATCAGAGTCATGGCCTTCGTTTATTTCTCTAAAATTGAATTTCAATTCGTCAAAAGCTAGATCTGTGAATTATTTTTTTGAAAGCGAAGTGATATATCTAATTCTAGTCTTCTTAAATCGAGCAATAAGCTAATCGACCGACTCACTATTATACTAACAAAGTATAGCCAAATCAACAACCGATACTTACGGCATCATTCTATAACCTAAGTCTTAAAAATTTGTACCAGCTTCCCCGCACTAGGCTATAAACTGAACAATGTATTCGACAGTCTATCATTCATCTTCGTCAATAAAAACAGCAAAATCGAAGATTTTAAAACCTCTTGGAAGAAGGCTGATTGTTGACTCATTTGGGATGTGATTTCCTATAAGCACGTATGATAAACACCCTGTTTAATCCTGATTGTTGTCGAACTTCTTTGCCAAATTGTGCACGGCTTAAATGTGGATTTAGTTGGCCATCTTACCACCTAAGCGGTAATGCTGTTCTTGCCAAATTATTAACGTTACTTAATTGGTATGTTAGGCGCCCAATAAGAATATTCACATTGGGTGATACCAATGGACTCATTGGCCTTACATTTTCAACAATTGCAGTTGATAGGTCTGTCAATCAGTTAGATTTGCCAAATTATATTGTCAATTTGACTATATTGATGAACATTGGCCCGATTATTTCCGTTATTTTGACCTTGATTGGAAAATCTAGGTCTTTACATAATTCTAATAGGGGCTTGACTACTTTGACTAACATTATTAGTGTCAATAAATGGAGAAAGATTACGAACATACTTGTTGAACGATTTGGCCTCAAGAGGATATCATTCACAGCATTAATGATCACATCGGACATATGACTCGCAATGTAATTAACCATACCAATATGGAACATTTTTTCATGGTTGAGACTATGTTAAGATTTGGTGGAGCCTCCCTCAATTACTCATCAGCGTGATGCGTCGGAAGAAGAACTTTCTCACGTCGATTTTCTCTAGCAGCTAAAGTCTCACACTGTGCAGCAACCTCGTCACCAGTTTGTGGCACCGAATTGTACCTGCCAGCAACATTGCCAGGCACTACTTGTTTCTGGTTCTTGCCATCGCAGCCACCTCGAATTAACATAGACTCTCTCTATCATTTCTTCCTTCAATTAAAAAAAAAAAAAATTTGATCAGAAGCTGTTCACCCGTTCTCATAAAACGATAATCACAACACACAACACAAGAAACAGAAGAGGAAAAACAAATGGCCAAACGGACGTCCGCAACACAGCAAAGAGGAGAAGCGAAGGTAGACACAAAGCGATAATAAATTCGGGATGCGAGTCACGGGGCAGCTGGTTTCCCACCTAATTTTTCGATCATCCAGACACGATCAGAATCGAATTGACGTGAACGCGATTGGGTTTCCAGTGCCTACTAAGCCGACCACATCGGCATCCAACATCAGTGTGGTTCTTGACCACCCCCCACACGTGTCGATGGCATGGCATGGCATCTCAATTTCCCCCTCTTGCAAGAGAGGGACGCTCACTTGTTTTCTTCCCTTTTAAGGGCCGCACGAAAGTATCGTGAGGCCCCCCTTAATAGCCCCCTCCCTCGTTCGTCAACTAGGGTTCTTCTTCCTTTTTTTTTTGGGGGGGAGGGGGAGGAAGAAGTTGTTGGAGTTGCCAATTAGGAACGCCACAAGGGGCATGAATAGCTTCCGCTTTCAAATCACGCACATTTACTCGCGTTAATCTCGGGCCACGTGAAGTAATAAATGCCTTGGGCAAGGACAATACGAGAGACACATGGAGCGGGACGTGAGCTCGAAGTTGCGGGACAAAAGGGTCGTCCTCCGAAACGAGACTCGGCGACCATTATTCGATTCGAGTTTGAAACCGTCTTAAGCGTGGCAAGGTCCCGAGCAAGCATATCGAGTGCCGTGGCTGACCAGGAGTCTCTGCTTCAGGAAGTGAAGTGCGAGATAAGTTAGGCATTTCTAGCAAGACCTTCCGTTATCGTAATAAATAAGCCCGTCCCCATCTCTTGGTCAAAACAATCGTCACCCATCTAATATAATATCATTAGTCAGAAACTTACTCTATTATACAAAGAAATTTCTTTGCGTAATAAATGATGACCGGAGGCCCAGTTTCCCCATCTCTTGGTCCGCCCAATCACCAAAAAACACAGGAAGGAAAAAAAATTGAGGAAGAGGAAAGTGAAGTGGGAAGCAAATTAAAAAATAATAATAATTAATTTCAATTTCGTACCGAATGTAGGAGCCAATTATGAAAGCAACCCTTTTTGTATTAGACCCACCAAAAAGAAAAGGAAAAAAAGAAGAAGAAGAGAAAAAAAGAGGTGAGCTTCCTTCCTCCCCACGACGTAAGGAGGAGGATGACGTCATCATCTCGCTGTTTCCCCGCTGTGCTTACCGTACGACGACGGACGAGAACGTTAGATAGGAGGAGATTAGCCGTCATCGGCACGTGCAACCCCTCCCCCCAACCCACACGTGCGGGCCTCTTCCCTCCCTTCCGTCCCTTGATCTTTAGGTCTCGATTTCCATTCAATGCGTCTGTTTACTTTCATCGGGTTTCCTTTCCTTAAACTCGATCGAAAAAACACAACAAAAAACAAACGAAATGTGACCACTGTACCCAGCTTTATGCAATTTCGCCATACTACCACTGCAGCTACTACTGCAGGTGCAGATGGGTACAAGGTGCCATTATGCGACGGATAAATATATTCATACGAAAATAGGACGGATGGCGATTGGAAACGGAAGACCCTCGAATTCATGGTACAAAGTAATAACAATAGTTTGAAGAATCCTAGGAAGCAAGGAGTTGGCTGCTTTAGAGTTGGATTGAAATCCGGAACTTACACGTACAATGTCTATCCTTAAATTTCGGAACTAGGAATCGACCCTTCTGGTCTGGTGCGATTCTGAGGGGTCGATCTTAGGAACTGTTCAATTTTTTTTTAAAATATATATATTTTTTGTAAATATTGAAATGACAAACTTACTCTTTCAAAAACAAAAAAAAACTTACTCTTTCAAAGTACATATGCATGAATGCACGGTATCTATAACTACGACACTTAGTAATAGAAGGACAAGAAGTAAAACACTAGTAATAGCCAAATAGAAATCTAAGGCAATAGGGAATTATCCAATTCATCCATTGGAGTAATAACAAAAGTCTCCACTTGCCAAAAGCAATAACTCATAAAAGATGAACATGTAAAACGAAATAAAATAAACAATAAAAATTTCAAAACGCGTAGCATGAAACATGAACCGTTGAATTTCATTGCTCATTCATTCGTTAGAAAATCGCTCTAAATTCTTACCACCTAAAAATAAAACAAGTAACAAATACAATTAAAATATGTTCAGTCCAGAGTCAACCCGTCGGTCTGGTTTAGCACCTTGACCCTGGAACAGGACCGCACAGCTTCGATTCCAAATTTTTATGATCGGTGACCGGACCATTTCCCACTGGAACTGGACCACATAATGCCGGTCCAATCTTCTTCAAAACTCATGCGGTCACTATTGAAAGATTAGGAAAGGGTCAAAAGAGAATGGTCCTAAAAATGCTTTTGTACCCTTTAAAGAATGCCAAAATGTACAAAACATGCGACCAACTGCCCTAATATTCCCTCACCCAGTACTAACCTAACTCGTGAACGATCACCAATCATATTAACACATCTACTTGCACATAATTTTTTATCAAACCTACTCCATCTGACTTAGATGGACTCAGCCCCGATTCTATACTCAATCCCCAACTGAATTTCATGACAACAATTCCGAGTGTCCGGTCAAATTAGAGGACGAGGATCACATCACAAGCTCATAGAATTGGAATTCGTTCCGAGAAACCTCAAAGATTAGCTGCGACATTGAACCCGGTCGAAATCAAGGTGCAAGGGACGCGAATATTTGTGGCTGTTTTCGTGTCGAGAAGGAAAAAACGATGTTCCAACTGAATTTCTTCGTAACCCTAGGTCGACTTTGAAGATCTGATTCGCTTGAAACACGAGTGATTTGACAGTTGATTTGTCGTTGGGGTTTCTTGTTCCCACCACTCAAACCTTTGACCCAATTCTTGTCCTTTTTTTCTTCGGTTTTTTAAATTTTTTGCCGGAATCGTTTCGAAGACCCACCCATGTCTCCTGCACCGATGTGGCCATATCAGGGCAAGTTCTTTAGAATAATGCTGCGATTTCAAATGATGATGGCGATTCACTTGACTCCGATGTCGTTCGAGGTTTTAAGGTTTTTGATAAACAACTCAGGTTAGCACAATGGTGTTGAATTTCTTTCGATTTTTTTTTATTTAATTTTGATTTATAATTTTTTGTTTTTTAGTAGTTTAAAAATTGCATGAGTCGTTTTCAAATGTTTAAGAAATGGGGACACTCCCATGTGCAATAATAATGCTGGCTAGTTCTGTAATGCCGGGAACCCCACCGAGCTATAGTGCATTTTAATTTCAAGTGGGATATTGGTCTTTTATCTTTCTGTTTTTTTTTTTTTTTTTGGGAGTTGGTAAGTGGGATATCGGTTGGCTTAGTTTAGTCCTTTAAAGGTTTGTGTTTTTCCCGATTTCTCCTCTCGAGGGGAAAGACAAGAGGGTTTCGCTAAGTACGGACGAATCAAAGATGTTGCGATCGATTCATCGAAAATTGGAAACGAGACCGTTTCGATGGACCGAAAATAGTCATCCATCGATTTAATGCCTACGCT